>JAFIRS010000271.1:0-600000 GCA_018342105.1 Gonioctena quinquepunctata
TTATTATCTGACAGGGTACCTTGTAACGTCAAAATATTACTCACAATTCGTTCATTTATATGTGCTCCTCCATCCATTTGATGAACTTTTCATATTCTTTTATATATATCACTGGATTTTCGCGGTATTAACCGCGATTCTGCCTCACATTCAAAAAAATCGATATTAGAATAATTCATTTTGAGCTCTGGTGACAACAAATATTGATCTTTGGTAACAAATTGCAAATGAATGTTTTTTCATTTCCATGACAACAAAAAGGTATACTGATGTCACATCACGAATTCAACCTTCTTGCATTATTAGTTCATTCCTATTATTTGTAGTAATAATACCAGTATATATGATTTCAAAGTGCACCAATAAAAAAAAATTACGTAAAGTATTCGTGGATAACTGGTCTTAAAAACACTTGCTCTATTTCGAGCACTCCGGCTGCGCCGTCGTGCTCGAAAAATCGCGCGTGTTTTAAAGCCCTTTTTATCCACTTATACTTTAATATACTATTCTGAACACCATATTAGCATTTGTATTGCTCTCACGAATAGTGAAGTAACAGGTTGTAGATTTTGATGAAATACACAGGAAATATACTTCGTCTAACTTTTTTTTTTGGTCTCTTATAGTCAACTTTAGGTCGTGGAGGGGTGGAAAAGACCACTTTCAAGACGAATTCACTTATTTATACCCATTGGAAAAAATGTGTTGATATCCCAATTTTCGACTTCCATATCTTTCCCATATTCGAAAATCTGACGTAAATATTTCGATGAATTTACCTTCGCCAAATTGGGCGCCGACTTATTTGGAGGTAGCAAGGACGTAAGAAATGTGTGGTGGGTATACTTTACCGACTTTCCAATTTACCCTCTATTATTATCTTCGAGATTTGGGACAGTTGCTGTAATATACTGTATCACCTGGTCCATAAATGCAGTTTTTGCCTTCTTATTTTTTAGATATGTTTTGTACCCCTTTCTACTCTCATCAAGACCTTAATTATGGGTACGATCTGTACAGGATATCATTTGCAGTCTTCTGCTCATCCACATTTCGAAAGCTTCAAAATGCCCCAGTTTTTTCACCATTAGTATCCTAGTCTAGCATTCATTGAACAGAACAGAATGTACATACATGTTAAGAAATCGAAGACGTAGGCGCAGAATCAGGAATTACAAAGGAGAAGGAGTGTGGCTCTAGGTTGTTCAATTCTTGCAAATATTCACATAGTAGACTTCAAATCAAAAGTTATATCACACCCTGAGTGAATTAAATTGCAAAAATGTTTTTCGTGAAATAATCTTTCTCTCCCAAGCATTTAAGCCATAACGTTGTTTGAATGTTTTTTAATCTCAATGACATTATTCTCTCTTATGATTCGTTGAACGCTGGAAACATTGCACACATTTTGACTTCTGACAGTAAGCCATTCGATGGAAATGAACGGAAAATGTTTAAACAAAATGTACTGGATTTGCAAAATTTTCAAATGACAATCTACAAATTCGAACTGAAATGATTGATTTACTCCAACCTTCATTTATTTACCGTAACACTAGTCGAGTATGTTAGAAAGCTCCATTTTATATAAAAATATACTGACACGTATTCACAAAATATTTTATATCATAACTGATACGGTAACGAATATTTCTATAGTTAAGTACTGAGGAGATAATTAATTTTAAGAACAAATATGATATTCGAAATATCCAAAGACAACAAATATAGGCATCGCCATACTTAGATGAGAAATACCTTCTTCGCTTAAAAATTCCATGATCAATATTTCATAACTCTGAAAATTGCAGCTCTCTCATAAGTTGATTGTATGGCTATCTCCTGACAAGGGCAGTATTGTTTGTGAAACGCGTTAAATTTTATAATTTTCAACTGAATAAACGACACTTTGAATGCCATGTGGTAATCGTTCATCAAATCATTCGCGCGTGCTTTCAAACATGTTGAATACAGTTTTCAAATTGAGTCTGATTAGTAAAGCTGTATAAAGGGTAGCTTTTGATGTGTCATGGAAATTTCATTTGACTGCAGATTGACTGAAATGGAACTGAAGTGAATGTATGCTCGTTCATTCTACCACAAAATGGTCGATTTCGATAGGTTGGTAACTGTTTTGTATGGAAAAAATATTATATTCCAATTTTAAATTTAGCTAGTCTTCCCATGAAGAAATCAGAGGGAACAATTTTATGGATAGGAATGACGTGATGCGGGGTAGGAAAGCTCTCATTACAGAATCTTATTATATACTTGTAGCACAATTGTAGGTTGTTTGAATAAGAATTGCATACCAACTTGTCGGTTTTCCATTCAATGTCGTGCCTAACTGACATATGAAGCTTGTTCGGATCAACTGTTCTATAAATTCAATTGTAGATGGAGAAAGACTGATGTGATTTGATATTTTTTCCAATCTCTCAATATCCGCCATATTGAAACTACTGGCCCATATTGAATGAATGAAATTAATGGAAGGTGAATACTGCATTCACCTGAAGATGATTTCACTTACGAGCATTCAAAACGTAGTGAAAAACGTTCAAACCGTTGTCCCGATAATTTGTCAGTAACTTACCTTATTCTGAATTTGTCCATTGCAGAAGTAATCATAATAGTACATTGTGTATCTAGTAGTGAAAGCAATGTGAATTGTTGGCCGAGGCGTTAAGCCGAGACCAACAAGCATTGAAGTCAGGGAATGTGCTTTACTTGGGGGTACACATACTATTTTTTTCTGAAATCGCAATCAACATTATCGTAAATTAGGGAATTTTTATAATTGCATAACAATTTTTGATTTCCATCTTATTGCCTATGAAACCGTTTCCTTGAAAATCACTTTTGTTTGTTTATTATTGTGACAAAAGTCAGAGATTCCCTACTTATTTCGGTTTTATACCTACTTATCGCTGAAAAATACTTAAAATGGATATTGATGATGATGTCCAGGTGTGCGGGACACCACCAGAGTTAGTAAATACTGCTGAAAATTTTATACCAGTCATTTTCAACCAATCAGATGCTTTATTTCGACATTGTTACTATGGTAACCAGCAAATTTTCTGAAAATTTTTCATCCACAATAGCATATAGACGTAAAATTAATAAGTGGAAATTTCCCGGCACATGACAGCTATCATATAATTAGACAAAAATAGTATTGAAATAATATTGACAATATTTTTTATTTACTTACTTTATAAGTTGGAAATATTACAACAATTTATTAAGAGGTACATTCTATAATATCATTAATTAATTTTAAGTTCTTCAAAAATTCCACTTCTACCTCCTCTTTGCTAAGTGGTAAATAAAACACTGAACCGGTGTTTTTTTTAACAATATACCTGTGTTCCATAAAATAAAAATAATACTGAGACACCAGTTTGTTTCTTTGAGTATTAGATTTGTGTCCAAAAGAAGGCACAATATCACGCAGAATGTTGCCAATCTCTTTAAATAAGTTTATTTGCTCAGGATTTAATCCAGATTCTTCCACTACGTATGTTAGATATTTTCCATTTCAATGGTACATTTTAATGTGATGTGATTTTTTGCAAAAGGAACACAATTGAAAGTTCATTTTGTTATCACTTTTTTACTAACTTATGATTGTATACAATGTTATGAGGAACTTATAATGCCACAAATATGATTGACAGGAGTAGTGAATGTCAAATCCATGGCTAACTTTACAAAATATTTTTTCAACCGACAACATACGCCAACAACATTCTATTTAGGATAAAGAATAAAATATCCCGATTTCCTGAATTATTAGAAAAACAAATTATTACCGCTAATATTAATTTTTCTTAGAATTAAACCTAAAAAAATATGAAAAATATTTGAGTATATATGTATTGGTATATATTTTATGCTGTATATCACCTTCGTTTGTAGTCAATATTGACATTTCCCTGAAACCTAGTAAGAAAATTATATGAAATCAATTATCTTTATATATATAATTCTACTGTACGTGTGTGGCACTGAACTCCTCCTAAACTGCTGGACCGATTTGAATGTTTTTTTTTGTATGCGTTTGGGTGGCGCCCTGGATGGTTTAGATTTACAAATCAGCCCGGCAGATGGCGCTGCAGTCGGTATCATAAACGGCTGGATCGATTTAAATGAATTTTTTTGTATGCGTTTGGCCGGAGCCCTGGATGGTTTAGATTCACAAATCATCCCCCTAAATGTAGAGGGTGGTCCACTCCTCAATTTATTTTGTTATTTAAAAAAAACAAAAAAATTGTTTTTATTTTTTTATGATACAGCATCCAAAAATACATACAACCCTGAATTTTCACCCTCCTACGATCAACCCCTAGTTTATTTTGTCATGATTTAGAATAAAAAAATTCATATTACTCTTAATTTTCACCCTTCTACGATCAACCCTCATTTTTATTTTTTTTATTTTATAGAAGAAACGGGAAAACGGGATAACGGAAATAACGGGATAACGCAAAAACGGGAAAACGGGATAACGGATGAAGGATAAGGGGATAAGGTAAAACGGGATAAAGAAAAAAGGCAAAACTGGATAACGGGATCACGGGATAACAAAAAACGAGAAAACGGGATAACGGGATGACAGGATGAGGGAATAACGAGAAAACGGAATAATATGATAAATAAAAAACGGGATAACAGGAAAACGGGATAACGGGAATACCGGGATAACTAAAAAACGGGAAGACGGGATAACGTGATGACAGGATAAGGGGATAAGGTGAAAACGGGAGAACGGGAGAAAGAAAAAACGGGATAACAGGAAAACGGTAAAGGGGAAAGGGAAACGGGAATAATGGGATAACGAAAAACGGGATAACGGGATGACAGGATAAGGAGATAACGGTAAAACGGGATAAAGAAAAGAGGGGTAACAGGAAAATGGGATAACGGGATAACGGGAAAACGAGATAACGGGAAAACAGAAAGAAAAGCATAATCTAGATGGAACAACATAAAGGAAAACATAGAAAAAAAGAAATTCTACGCGGACGAGAGTTTTCGGGAAAAACATCTTAGGGAACATAGAAATTTGGACAGGACAACGTCTGTCGGGTCCGCTAGTTTTTATATAATAATGTAGTTGATATTATAAATTTTATTTTACTAGGGCACGGGAAAAATAAAAAAAATATCCTGCAATACGAACATCCACTTCCATTTTTAATCAATATTGACATTTCCCTGAAACCCAGTAAGAAAATTGTATGAAAACAATCAATTTTATATAAAAATTTATCTGATATTATATATCTTATTTTACTAGGGCACGGGGAAAATAAAAAAATATCTTCCGCAATACGAACGTATCCACGTTTATTTCGAATCAATATTAACATTTCCCTGAAACCTAGTAAGGAAATTGTATGAAATCAATTAATTTTACATAATAGTTTATCTGATATTATATATTTAATTTTACTAGGGAACGGGGAAAATCAGAAAATAATCTCCCCCAAATCTCCCATTACACACAGCCTTCTATTTATTTGTGAATAACGTCAAAATAAATATTTACTTAATGTTTTCTATTCAAATATAATTCCGGTATAAAATTTTCTTACCGAATTCCCCACGTGCTTGAAATTATTGCGGAAAATTTGTCTCGTACATGAATTTTTAAGGAAAATTATCCCTCGTCGCTTCGCGACTCGTGATAATTTTCAAAAAATTCATGTACTCAAAAAATTTCCGGCAATAATTCATGCTCTAGAGAGATTATAAGTGAAAATTTAATCTTAAATTCATTGCCAAATGAATCCAAGGCAAAATATGAATACGCTTACAAACATTTCATGGATTATTACCAAGAAGAAAAGACCACCTCCTGATCTGAAAATGTCATGATTCCATACTTTTCCGATTCATCTACAAAGTTGAAGGCATCTACGTTATGGTCAGATTACTCCATGCTGAGAGATACACTTAGTAGAAAAGAAGATATTGATATTACAAAATATTCGAAATTAGGTGCTGAAACGTCAAAGTGGCAACTAAAAACCAAAGAAGTCAAAAGTTTTGTCAGACGAACAAATTGAAACGTTTATTACTCAAGCACCAGATTATACAGTGCTAGTCAAAAGTCCCCTCCCCCCCTCGTATCTTTTGAACGGGTATACTTATAATAATGAAATTTGGAGGGTGGAAATAAACGGATGTAGGCTTCTCAACTGGTCATAACAAGTGACGCAATAGTCATAAATGACGTCACAAGGCCACTGTGACCAAAAATTTTAAATGGGACCCTATGGCAAGTGACAGCTCGTTTGAAAGGTATTGGAAATACCTATTCAGTCATACCAATTTTGTTTGGGTTTCGGCTGATTTTGATTGATAAATTGAAGAAATACGAAAATTATAGTTTCGCATTTAATTAATAAAGATTTAAGAACCAGTTCTTATAATAAGTGTTCAAAATGTGCTCCATCTACTTCCTGGCAGTAATGCATCCTATTGCTAAACTCTTGTCGTACTCGTCCCAGTGTGTCAGCGGAAATTGCCCTACATTCTTCAACAATTCGTTGTTTCAGAATGGCAATACTGTCAGGTGCTGTAGCGTAAACCTTAGATTTCAAGTACCCCCATAGAAAAAATCTAATGGTGTAAGGTCCGGTGACCGAGCTGGCCATTCGATCGAACCTCGTCGTCCAATCCATCTACCACGATATTCTTCATCTAGGTAACGTCTTACTGCACCGTAATAGTGTGCAGGAGCACCATCTTGTTGAAACGTTATTTCCAAGTTGTCGAATTCATCTGGATTATCTTCTAGAATTTCAAGAATTAACGACTCAATATCATTTTGTAACATCTCCAGATACAATTCACCGGTTAAGTTAGCATTGAGAAAAAGAGGCCCAACTATGTGGTTTCCCAAAATACCTGCCCAAACATTTACTTTTTCGGGAAATTGAGTATGTTTTTCACGAAAGATGGGAGGATTGGTGTCACCCAATACCTCACATTTTGAGTGTTAACATTTCCATTGAGAAGGAAAGTACTTTCGTCACTGAAACAAATTGTCTGTATGTAGCCTGGTTGTTGGTTCATTTTATTGGACATAGTTTCACAGAATTCTAGTCTTCGGTCGGGGTCATCATCTGAAAGTTGGTGCACCATTTTTAATTTGTATGGATGAAATTTGTTTTTAGCCAACACCCTATGTACTGTCCTTTGACTGACTTCACAGATAGACGCAACTTGGGCTGTGGAAGAAGTAGGGTTTACTACCATTTATACAACTATGTCAAGTTCTTTAGTCATCACTAATTGCTGGTCGACCAGATCGTTTGGAATCTTGAACACTACCTGATGCTTCAAACTTCCGAAGAAGCTCCCTCAAATAAACCCTCGATATAGGGCGATCGGGGTACCTCTCATTAAACAGTCGTTCCGCTGCATGGAAATTGTTTCTACATTCACCAATTATTAAGATAGCTGCTACTTTGTCGGCTACAGTACGTACCATTTTGCCTATGTAAACACTTAAACGTCTCGTTAAACAATAGCTTAGGTAAATTTTCAAGGTATAAACACTTTTGACAAATAGAGAATTCAAAAACGTCAACCTTTTTGACAATTAACCAGAGGCGTACTTTAAAATCTTTATTAATTAAATGCGAAACTATAATTTTCGTATTTCTTCAATTTATCAATCAAAATCAGCCGAAACCCAAACAAAATTGGTATGACTGAATAGGTATTGTCAATACCTTCCAAACGAGCTGTCACTTGCCATAGGGTCCCATTTAAAATTATTGGTCACAGTGGCCTTGTGACGTCATTTATGACTATTGCGTCACCTGTTATGACCAGTTGAGAAGCCTACATCCGTTTATTTCCACCCTCCAAATTTCATTATTATAAGTATACCCGTTCAAAAGATACGAGGGGGGGAGGGGACTTTTGACTAGCACTGTATATACTCAATGAAAACGGTACGTTAACAATGTAAGAATTTTAAAATTACCTAGATATTTTTTTAGTGTTTACTTTTTAGGTTGCCTTAAAATTTGATGTTGCCGGTGCATGTGTTGAACTATTGTTGATTAAAATACCCGATAATAAAACTAACAAATCAGGGTCATTTGTGATAATCGAGATTTATATGCCATTGTATAGAAAATAAGTTGCATGTCGTCCAGGAAATTTTGAAAGTTGCCGCTTTTTCTTCAAATATTCAGATGGGAAAGGTTGCAGGCAAGTAGTGGACATACATCAGTTCGGCAAAATGCCTCAAATTGTCGCCATTTTTTTTAATTTGCCATATGCACATGAATACACAAGACATTGTTTCCGTCGGTCCTCTGCGACAATTTTGGTTATTGCTGGGGCAGATTCAATTGCCTTAAAGAGGCATGGGGAATGGTAATCCTCAACCGTTGTCGAAGGATATATTAAGGAATATTTTACAAATGAAGTAAACATAGCAGATGAAATATGTAGAGGAGGAAGTGACAAAGGAATGAATTTTCAGGTAGAGTTCAGCCTATGTTTAATGATTGTACAAACTGCAACATAACTTTAAAATAAATGTTCCATATGTGTATAGTTTTTCCAATATCAATTGCAGAAGCATAAAAATGTCTTACGGCGAAATCCTGTGAGCAGCAGTGGCCGTGATAACTAATTTTATTCAGATATTTTATGATTTAAAAAATACTTCATAAATAATGAAAAATGAAAAAAAATTGAAGACAAGCTTTTATTTATACAAATACATTAAGAAAGAAAAATAATTTCTTTCATTATTTGATGTAGGTTATTATTATATCCTAAAACGTATTTCGATCGGCACACACCAAGACCACATACGCTACTGGTTTTTAATCTTTCAGAGCTATGACCTCCCATCGTAGACACACCTGCCAGCATCGATGTCCAACTCGATTGGCCCAGACGAATCGGGTGTACAATAGACAGCCGCCACTCGAGTCCACGTTGACTATCGGCTCTTATGATCTACCGTTTGCCGACGGAAAATGTTTACGAGTGGTACAGATTATTTTTCGTTCTGTTTCTTCGCATATACGCTCGTGTAAGCGAAGTGAGTTTTCATTTGCTCCCTATAGAAACAGCTTCTGCAATTGATATTGGATGGACTATAATAATATATTCAATGAATGTTATCAATGTGAGATGGTTGCTTGAGCTCTTTCGAGAAAGTAGGCATTCTTGAGCGATTTCAGAAAAAAACATTTGTATATTGAACGTTACTTGCTGGAGACTGGATGAAAATCCATACTTAAGGTAAACTAAAAACACTTTACTACGATTTTCACAAAAAATTGGTTTACAAAACCCACGTCACTATAGCTTTCTCAAGTGGAGATAAACTGAATTACAATAACTGGGGTTTGATATGAATTATAGGAGCAGGTAGTCAGTTGGATATTAGGTAATTAAGTGATTATTGGACAAAATATTATTCAATTTATAGTAAACAGATTTAAAAGGGGCGAATTGATCTGGTCAAGTATTGAGAATTCCTATCTCTGTTGCATTCATCGCTCAATCAAATTTACAAAGGAAATGGAAATGCATGATTCGATGAACTTCTTAGATATGACCAAAACGAAAATTAACAATAAACACGATTATTCAATTTTCCACAAATCTTCGTATACTGATATCACAATACATCGTACTTCCACTCATCCCTACCAACAAAAAGTAGCCGCATATGATGGTATGATCCACAGACTAGTGAATGTTCTCCTGTCGGAAGATAATTTCAATAAAGAATTAAATATATTACAGCCAATAACGGATATAACTCAAGTCTATCGAAAAAACTCTTTAATAAATAATGGTTTGAAGAAACTAAAAAACACGCTTTTATAGAAAACCAGACAAAAAAAATTAAAAATAAAAAAATATATAAATTTATTAAAAAAAAAGCGTGGGGTGCATGGTATCGCCTCGGTGTGTAATGTACTATAAAATTATTGATACCATGCACCCCACGCTTATTTTTGAATAAAATAATTTTTTTTCTTATTTTCAATTTTTTTAGTCTGGTGTTCTATGAAAGCGTGTTTTTCAGTTTTTCCAAACTATTATTTATTTCCTACTTTTTAGTGTGGTTTATTTATAGAAGCGCGTTTTTTTAGTTTTTTTTTAAACTATTATTTTTATTATTGTTTTGCAAATTAAAAAATGGAATGATCTTATCAAATTAGGTAATCATAATCTCCGACTCCAAAAACCCCCACATACCAATTTTGAATAGAATCATACCATAATCACAAAACTTTGCCGCCATTTTAAAGCCGCCATACTGAATTTTCCAATTTTTACAGAAGAAATCATAATATTCGACCCCTAAAACCCCTACATACCAATTTTGAATAGAATCAGACCATAATCACAAAACTCGGCCCCCATCTTGAATTTTCCAATTTTTATAAGAGATTCATAATATTCGACCCCAAAAACCCCCACATACCAATTTTGAATAGAATCAGACCATAATCACAAAACTTTGCCACCATTTTGAAGCCGCCATATTGAATTTTCCAATTTCACAAAAGAATCATAATATTCGACCCCAAAAACCCCCACATACCAATTTGGTATAGAATCAGACCATAATCACAAAACTCGGCCGCCATTTTGAAGCCGCCATCTTCAATTTTCCAATTTTCACAAAAAAATTATAATATCCGACCTCAAGAACCCCCACATACCAATTTTGAATAGAATCAGACCATAATCACAAAACTCATCCACCATTTTGGAGCCGCCATCTCGAATTTTTCAATCCTGACAAAAGAATCTCCGACCACAAAAACCTTCGGATACCAATTTTGAAGCTAATCGGACCATAATCACAAAATTCATACGCCATATTGGAGCCGCCATTTTGTTCTTTCTTCACACAAAAGTTTCTCAATGCATTGTCACCGGAATTATGTAAACCTGCCAAATTTCAAATCATTCGGACGTCTGGAGGTGGATCAAAATCGCGCCCAAAGGAGTCGGTTACAAACAAAAATACAAGTGAAGCTAATATAAAGCGTGTAAAAAGGCAATTCAGGACGTTTATCCAACCGATTCAAATACAAATTCACATTTCAGGGTTATTATTCATTTCAGAAAACCTTCAGAGAAAATTTCTAATTATTTAAAACAAGATATTAATATTGCTTACAGAACATATAATACTTTGTAAAAATTCATAAAAAGACAAAGATCGAATTGAAAAGTCCGACAAATCTGGAGTAAATAAACTAACTTGAAGTACTTGTCCAAGTTTTTACATAGGACAAACAGGTAGAACTTTTAAGCAACGCATATCTGAGCATAGGAACAGTTTTATCAAGGGCAAATCTAATTCAACTTTCGCAACTAACCATCTCAAATTTTGCATGTAGAAAACAAAGGTCAAAAACTCAATATCCTAGAAAGTATGGAGTTCACAATACTCATCAAATGACCAGAATAATTTGGATAATTCGCCGTTTTTGAATCTGTTTACTGGAAATTGAATAATAGTTCATCCAATAATCACTTAATTACCTGAATACAACTGATTTTATAAGTAATTGTAAATGAGCAAAACACGTGTCGTGGGTTTTGTAAACCAATTTTTTGTGAAAATCGTAGTGAAGTGTTTTTGGTTTACTTCAATGTGAATATGAGTTTTTGCATAATAATTCACCTCAGAATATCTCCTCACACCTTTCTGAAAAAAGTCGTTTTAAAAATAAAATTTTCAAACTCCATGTTATATTTTGTTAAAATTGTAATAAGCAAGAATAAAATACTAATTCTCTTTCAAACCACGAAATGTAATATCAGGTTTGGAGAAGCATGTAATGGAATCGAGATTGGATTGAAATTATGTTCATTCAGTCTCCAAAGAAGAAGGGAAAGATGGTTAATGCTTATATTTTGTTAAATTGAAAATGTTAGTAATTCTGATTTGCAATTCATCATGAAAAATCTGATTGAGTGAAGTTCTGTATTTCCAGAAGTGCTCTGTGTGAAGTGAAGTTTCAATTTTTTGATATCTTTATGGTTATACTTATTCCTTTTGCTCTATATTATAACTATGAAGATCCAAAAAATTTAAAATTCAGATACAGAACCCTTCTGAAAATGCACACTCAACCACTGAACAAAAGCACCCAAGGATATAAACAATAATTCTACTTCAAATTCGAAAACTGTGAAAATCCAGTGACGTTCTGGCCTGACATACTGGGTGTTTCTCAAAAGGGGCTCACCCCTATAACTTGTTTGTTTTTACAGGTAAACGACTGAAATTCGGTGAGTAGGTATAATACATAAATATGCATTTTTTGACGATTCACTTCAGGTTTGACCGGAAATGATCCTTACTTTCTTATTTCAATTGGGACACCCGGTATATTTTTACTTATTTCAATAGAAAATCACATTGTGAGTACAATGACACCCCATTCGTCACTATTTGGTATTTATCGTCCTAAAATTTTCAATTTTCAATTTCCAATCTAGAGTGACATGAATGTGTTAAAACGGCTGATTATGGATCAAGTTACCAGGGAAAAATAATTCCGATCGAGTTTTACTTTTCATTTGTTCTGCTGGTTTATTTAAAATTTACAAAACCGTAATTATGATGTTAACACAATTTTTTCAAATAGAACAAAGGTGGCTCATCACCATAAATGAAATGGGCATCTTGTTACGAACAATTTGATACTACAAAATCGATATTTTGAATGAGTATCTAGTATCATAATATGTCTGAGCGCTCTAATAGTTTATCCATCAACCGTCAAAAAATAAGGGGGTTTGGAAAGTAAAAAAAACCATTGATATGACATTAAATGAAATTTGTCAGTTTTGGCAGAAATTCTGAAGGAACAATATCTATTTTTTATAATTATTTCGTTATTAAACATAAGGAAATGGAAAAATCAGTCGAAATAAAAATATTAAATTTTATTAATTCACGGCGAAGCAAAAAAAAATACGTTGTTGCAGCGGGGCTTTATGCGGAAATATTACCCAACAGACGACATCCCACTCGTCATTATTTTCCAAAAATGCAACAAAAACTTCGAAATGAGGCCGAAGATGATAACCGAAACCAATTCATTGTAAGTGAAGATGAAGAAATTGACGTACTGTTATTAGTAGTAGTAGAGAACACCACACCCGTGGGATAAATTGCTCTGCGATGTGAAATTAGTGTTTCATCCGTATGGAGAATCCCAAAAAATTTTGTTTATGTAATTTTAAGTGTTTTGATGTGATTTCATTTTTTGAGTAGATCATCGGACCTTACGCCCTTAGGTTTTTTTCTTTGGGGATCGATTAAAAAATGAGGTGTATAATACCCCATCAGCTACACGAGAGGATTTGGAAATCAAAGTACGAGCAGCTATTAATATAACTACAACAGCGCAACTTTGAAACGTAGTGAGGGCAACAATAGAAAAAAGTATATTTTTGCCAAGATCAGAAGGTCATTTTGAACAGAAAAATTATTAGATTTTATAGTCACGTTTTGGCATGTTTTCAAAATTACGAGGTAATTACGTAGTTACTGGTACATTTCTAATGATAATTACATAAGGTACCTTATGATTCATTATGTCACTTTGTCCAAACAATTATTCATTGTCATTATGGTCCTCATCGGTTAATTCCATTCTTATGTTATTAGGAGTAATGTTATTAAAAGTTTATTCAAAATATAGATTGTGTAGTATCGAATTGTTCGTAACAAGATGCCCATTTCAGATATGGTAATGAGCCACTTCCATTCCATTTGAAAAAATTGAGTAAACATCATAATTACGATTTTGTAAACTTTAAATGAAACAGTAAAACAAATGAAAAGTAAAGCTCGATCCAAACTATTTTCCCTGGCGACTTGATCCAAAATCAACCGTTTTAACCCATTCATGACACTCTAGATTGAAAATTAAAAATTTTAGGATGATAAATGCCAAAAAGTGACAAATGGGGTGTCATTTAAAAAAGAGAGTAGGGGAACCTGGCCTAAAACGACATACTAAGGTAAAATGACATAGTGGCCTTTTTTTTAAATTGCCGCGTTATTTGGCGAGTCCCTACTCATCAAGACACTCCCTACCTAATTGTCTATCGCCAGACCAAATTATAGTTATCGTTCAGTAGCCGCAGTGGTGTTATCGCAACGCGTCACTTTAGTACTACGCGCCAACTTGTAAGGTAAAATCTTCAGAGGTTCGTATATTTTACAAAAATTGAGTTTTTGTGACATTTTTGACATAAATAAGTAGATCATGTACTTCTCGTAGCGATCCTACACATCAATTACCACAATGTCTATAGTTTTTATCTCCTATTAACTTCTTGTTTAATGGTGACCAATGGGTAAAATGACATACCCGGTCCTCGGATAAATTGACACACTATGTAATTTTACCCTTGGAGTATAATCATTTGGAGATCACCTAAAATTTTATTTCTTTAAAACCCCACATTTTTTTAAAACCCCCATTGGTCAGTAGAAAGTATGAACCGTGCTATTCAAGCAGTAAATTCTGGCGAAATGGGATGGTTAAAAGCTTCTAAAATTAACGGTGTACCCCAAGCCACACTTCGCCGAAGGGCTCAAAACAAAAATAAACAAATTATAGGAACTGACAAGGTCTTAGGGAGATACCTAACAACATTCTCCCTAGAATGGGAGAGAGAACTCGTGGAATATTTGCTACATCTGGAAAGTATGCTATTCGGTTTAACCTGCGATGATGTAAGAAAACTGGCTTACCAATTAGCTGTTGAAACAATATTTGCCATCGATTTAACGTGGAAAAGGGCTGGATGGGATTGGTTGCGAGGGTTTCGCCAACGGAATCCAAAGATTTTTCTTAGAAATCCCGAACCTACATCAGCAGGTAGAGCACAAGGATTTGATAAAACACGAATTAGTCAATTTTTCAAAATTTCAGACGAAATGGTTGAGAAACATAAGATTGATCCTTCAAGATTCTGGAAAGTGGATGAAACAGGAATGTCTACTGTTCAAAGACCCCAAAAAGTCATTTTATCCAAGTAGTATGGATAAAATGACATAGTAGATAGTTTAAGCAAAATATAATTTATTAAAATATCTCACATAAAACATAATTTTACTAATTTGACACTAATAGCAGATGTTTTCTGCTATTTGTAGACAGGAGGTCGACTTTAAAAATATTGTGCTTAATAATTGAGTTATGACCAATTTTTCTTAGGGTATGTCATTTTAGGCCAGGTTCCCCTAAGGGTCATTTCCGGTCAAACCTAAAGTGATAGAAAACAATCAAATACGTCAAAAAATGCATATTTAAGTAGTATACATACACACCGAATTTCACTTGTTTATCTGCAGAAACAAAAAAGTTGTAGGGGTGTGTTATGATCAATCCTTTTAAACAAAAGAATTCAAACTTGCCACGGGGTATCATCCACTATTCAACGTCACTGATAGATAAGACAATCAGTTTTATTTCACTACCGAAAACGAATCCATAATTCTAACACCCGTCCAAAGTCAATAACACAAACCAAGCCATTAAAAAATCCCGATAAGCGACAGTCACACCAGCCCACATCATTAAGAGCCGTATCCGACTCATAAATCACAGGTTATCGCTACCGATAAATGTATAAACACCCTTGTTGGTCATTATTTCCCAGATTAACCGACAACTACCTGTCAGGCAGTAAAATATTATCCAATTATAACAGAAGATACGCGAGAACGAGTTAGACAAACAGAAGCCTTATCATGTTTACAAATGTCCCCTCATTAAGAAAACTCATAAAACACACTAAGTCCCGCCCCATGCATCCGATCGAACATATTATAAAAGACAATGGGAGCATAAAGAGAGGGCAGTTCCGAACAGTAGTCCGTGGAATAATCACGTCTATCATACGTGAAGAAAATTAGTATGCATTCATATTAGTACCAGTGAAAAATGTCACGAGAAATAAAATCTTTCCACGGGTAAACACCATATCGATTAACGAAATACTAACATGACATCCTTTTAACTAGAGTCAGTGTAAAAACAATATTTCACCGCATAAATACGAACAATTCTAATCACTCTAATAATAGTTCAATTCATGTGTTGTAAACACGAAAGTACTCCCGTTGAAATTACTTTTCCAGTGTTGTGCGTTCTCTCGATCGAATGACGTTTCTTTGCTGAATGTCCATAAAAATGAGCAAATAATTCATCCTGTAACATGATCCGGTAACGAACCATGACAAGCGTTTGAGATAATAAATCCGGTTAATCGTGAAATTCTTCGAGTGCGATCCAAGGAGGGCAAATGGACAATTCGACCTAGGTAATGAATTCCTATTATTGAAATTAATGTTTTGGTTTCCTATTCCTATTATATGCTTTTCTTAATATACATGTTATGCATACATATATCTCCCATAAAAAGAAACATTGTCGAGAGGTACTAAGCCAGGGTCATTTGCCTTTAAGTTCACAATCCATAGTACTGAGAAATCACAAGTAAAATTGGGCATGTTGTTACCTATATCAAATGTTTTCTTTGTATTCTTATTTGTTTGTTTATCTATGTCCTATACAATAATTTTGTCAATTTACTTTTGGTAAAAAGGTGACTCAGTCTATAAAGATAGGAATGGATTATACAGGATTGAAAGGAAGGTGCTTGTAAAAAGGGCAGTTCTTAAGTTATTTTATTTTTTTTTATCTCCATTATTAACAGTTTTTGTTTTGTTTGATTATTTCTTGAAAGTTACCACAAAAGTGGCATTCTAAGGATAACAGTGTAATGTATTTTTTTTCTTGTTGTATCTTATGTATAATTTCATTTATGAATATAAGTTTCTTTGATTCCCAGTGCCTTTTTATTGGTATAGAGTTCAGGCGAACGGTATATACTCCTAAATAAACAACCTATGTTCCCTGGGTGTTAGAAAGAAGGTAATGGATGTAGCCGCTCATGTCCATTAACTTCAGTGCGAATAAATTATTTTATAAATTGCTGCTAATACCCAACAAAATTGTAGTTTTTCGAGCAACTTTTCAAACAAGGACGAATCAAGTATAGGCTTTCTAGACTAGAAGAGTCCTTAGCGTCTTGAGCTATTTATATGGAGTAACGAGTTATCCCAAACCAGTGGTGTTACAAAAGGGTTAATCTTTTGATAATGATCCAACGGCTTGACCGTAGTTTAGCCGAGTTGAGATAATGATTATTCCTAAATAATAGTTGGGGATGTAACAGGTGAGCCACATTCGAGAAACACCAGTTATGAAGCTTGGTCCTTCTTCACAGATCAGCTGTTCTACAAATCAAATTTTAGGAAGACTGATGAGTTTTGTCTTTTAAAGGACGACAAACTATTATCGAATGATATCTGGTTGTAATGAATGAGCATTTCATTCATCTGTCAAAACTGACATTCCAACAATAAACTGACATGTTTTATTTGTTAATTTGAACCAATCAGAATGAGACTACGTACACTAGGGCACGAATATCGGATAACTGCACAGTACAGGGTGCGCCAAAAGAACCAACTTACTATTATTATAGGTACCTACCTGAGTTAGATTCAATTAAATTTTGGTGTAATAATAATCGTCTACAACTAAATGTATCCAAATGCAATATTATATCGTTTACAAGAAAATCTAAAACCATAATGTACGATTATACCATCAACAATAACACGATCAACCGGGTACATGAGATAAAGGACCTTGGTATAACGACGACATGAAATACACATTTACAACACATATTAGAAAAATGGTTGCTGCGGATGCAAATAGGATGCTTGGTTTCTTTTACAGATATAGCAAAAACTTCGAAAATGTTGCCACCATAAAATTGCTATATTTTGCCTTTGCCAGATCTAAATTGGAGTATGACTCTTTGATATGGAAAATGTCGATTGAAAGTGTACAGAGGAATTTTTTTAAATATTTATGTTAAATATTATAAATTTTCTTATCAGCATTGACTTCCATATATATATATATACATATATATATATATGTATATCTAATTGATTGTTGTGATAACATTTCCTGTAACTGGATACCCCTCTTGGAAATGAATTGTTTTTTTTTTTTAGAACTACCATCAACAAATATATTGAAAATGCGATGCGATGAAAAAAAATACTGCGATGAAACAATTGCTGAAAGCATACTGTGATATACATTCCTCTATATATTTTTCATTTTGTTTGTGAATATTGAGGTGTTATTTTTGTTTTGTAGAAAACAATTGTTTTTTTTTTATTATCATAAGGACTAATGTTTTGTTTCCTGTATTTGTGTGATTTTATTTCTTCGAAAATGAATTTTTTCTTTAGTGTTGTTGCAATAAATCTATACTAAAAATGTATTTATTTTGATTGGAAAAAATAAAATATCAATAGATTTATATTTTCGTCTATCTATTTGTTCCGCATCTTCCATTACATCAATCAACATCAACTCTACCACTTCGTCTTCCATTTTGTTTCTATACTCTTGACAGTCAGAAAAGGTAGTCTTCGAAATTAACAACAAATATTATCCTTGTTAACTTCCACCATGTCTACAACTACATAACGATTGAAATCGAATGATACAAAGCGCTCGCTGTAAACACTCTCTTTGCAAACGTATACATCTCAATGTTCACGAATCACGACTCAAGAATACCAAAGCGTACAAAACTCTGGAAGTGCGCATACACATCAAATGTTCACTCGTCGAGAATACGGCCCCAGCCCCAATGTCAATTCCAAAATTTTACATGAGGTCACATCGAAGAACTACAATAGACTAGATTTTCTTCTGTACTTACATATATGAAATGAATTACTGATCAACAATCTCTGTCTGAATTTAAAAGAGAATCTGAACATATATTTCATTCCACTCCACAGACGATTGAAGTGAGGTTGCATACATTGAAACAATTCTAGGTTAGTTCAGAAATTGACAGTTGGCTAACTTCTGTGCACTTCAAGTTGAACTTTATTTCTCTTCTTCTCTTCCTTCTTCTTATCTATTCGTGTTCCAAAATTAATCTGTTCTGTGTTAATTTCAAATTTGACAAATTGAAAAACGCCTGCGGTTGTTCTTTTCCCGAAATTTGAAGTATAACACACTGCTTGTTACAATTTTATACATTTTAACTTTGTGAATGTCTGTATTTCATGTGTCCCTCCTGTTCTTGCCTGACGAATAAGTGATACTTTGACAATTGGTTGAAATAATATTAATCTATCATTCACTTACTTTGCAGGCAAGCATTGGAGATGACCTTATAGGTTGAAAGCGCTTTGCGATTGAAAAATATTAAATTGCACGAAATACAAAATCAGACTTTTGGTTCTGCCCCGTGCACACAGCCCTACTACTCTCAACAAAATCTCATTCTGGGATCAGAAAACTCAGTAATTTTAGTACTAATCCATAGTTGTTCGATGAGAGTATTCCACCAGTAAATCCAACACTTGATCTTCATGGTATTATATACTTGAATCATCGAACTGAAAGCAAACTTTCTTGATCGTATTTATTTCTGTTGATTTGTGTCATCCAGGAATATTAGGAAGTGTTTAGGAAGATTTGAATCCCTGTCCAACTTTTGATGGTAGGTTTCGAAGTTCATACAAAGAACATGAGATGGTTTATAATGGTTTATTTTCTAATTTATCGACATCTTTCGTCACGTTGGACATATCTCCAGAACATCGATATACCAAACTTAAAACATTTTGCTGATATTTGTCATGAAAACATGAATGAAAAACACTTTCTGGATTACAAATGTCTGCAAAGGTGTTGATGTTTGTCATGAAAAATTAACGAAAAACCCTTACTGGATTGATTTGATTACAATTGTTATGAAACCGTGGGGTTCATGTCTGACAAGGAACCGAAAAAATTATTAGGAGACGAAGATGTAAGGTTAAAAAGGAATGAGATTGATATGAAGATGAATTTAAAATGATGGTGTGTGTACATAAGATGAGTAACGGAAAGAGTGAAAGCCATATATGCATCAAGTACCAATAATGAAAATAAAGACAGCAATTTGGAGCCAAAACAATTGAAGCATGACCATCGCTTCTAATCGGCAACGTTGAATTGATGCTCATGCGCGAAAATGGAGGCGTGACATGTATTGGTTGATGTTCAGTTGCCATAACTACGCGCTGCCAATGTGTCAAGAAAAGACATATAAAACCCGACTTCACTTTCATTGCATTGCTCTTATGGCCAGTTATCAATATAAAACAACTTCATTCAGAATTAAAGAATACAAAAGCAAAGTTTCAAATATAAAATTATATCGAAATGAAAATCTTGATTGAAGCCCGGGACTCGAAGTGATGGCGCATTTGCTGTTTCAGTTGGAGGAAAACCCGGAAAAACCCACAACACCATCAGAAATCAGATCATCAACTTTCTCATAGAAAAGGACACATGCTCCCTGGGAGCTGAGAGAATCAATCTTGGAAAATACACGGCAGTCATCGAAGAGGTGCCAACAATTAGAATAAGGGTGTTTGCAATATGCAGTATAGTGTCCATTGGAAATGCTGCCGCTATGATTAGATATGTCGTAGATATTATAAAGAGTATTTTTTCCATCCTGAACAGAATATTGGTCCAAATTCAAATTTTGTATGGGAAAATTATTCACATTGTCCAATTCACTGCCATCAGTCGAAGAAACACGTTTCAAATGTATAACTAAAATTTTTGGAAATGTTTGTATACGAATCATCTTTTTGAATTCCCTTTTCATTCCACGAGTTGAACAGTATGGGCTCGCATCGTTAGTCAAAGTCTCCTCTTCTATCAACAGTTCGATACATTGTGTTGAATTCACGACTTCGTTTGACAAGTCTGGAATGGGGATTGAAAAAACCCAGAAAGGTTCAAAAGTAACGGAGCAGTAATTACAAAAAGTACATCTCAATATAGACTTCAGCTGACCGGCAAATGTATCCACAATTTTGAAATGATGACTGGACAGATATCTTGTCCAAGAAATGGAAGCTTTCTGATTATCATTCGTGATAACAAAATCGTTTGGTGATGGATGAATCTCTGCACTCGCCTTGTTTAAATCTTCATGTAAACCTACCAGAAGGTATCTTAGAAATTCTTCCGAATCTGCTGGGACGTTATGATCGAAGGAAGGAGCAAAATTTCTGAATAAACGGACGGAATGTGAAGTATCCACCATTTTTCGAGAAGAATCAGGACTCCAGATATTTTCCATCAAAGATATAAAAGATTTCACTGAATTCCCTTTCATTCTTGATGTAGTAGTATTTAAATCCTCTATGCAAAAACCATTCTTGAAAAATTCCAACAAAACCTTGGTGTTCGAGAGACACTGGATCATGCTATTCATAAAACAGGTATTGCCTACATTCTTCAATCCTCTTAGGCCAAATGTAGAAATGGAGTCTCTTGTTGGTATGGCATGCTCACTCATGTTTAACGAAGAATCCATAGGTTCATTGTTCCTGTAATTCAATATTCATAGTTAATAAATATATGGTGAAAGCAAAAGCAGACGACTGTGAGTTTAGTAGAAGAAAGAGATTAGATGTGTCTTCCGACGATGTTTGTTATCACAACATAACTTAAGGAAATCAATGATGGAATGTTCATATATCTAAGCTCAATTTATAGTATGAAGTTATTCCTTCAACGTCACTTCTGGTGTTTGTATTATTGGGGTTCAAGTGGATGAACAAAAATGCAGCTGGAAGTGTTTTATAACTGTTATCATTCCCGTGGAGAATTTTGGCTTTTTAAAAGTCGAAAGAGTGGAGGTTTGTGATGGAGTCATTGGTAAGGCCTGAATGATGTGGACTGTTGTTTTCTATGTGGTATTTGTTTTGGTAAAAACACATTTTTGTCTCGCCAATATAGCAGGTGTCATCACTGTAGCCCTATTAGCATTTTCGGTACATTACATTACTTTGGAATTTTATGGGATCTTAGTCTTCAAGAGAAGAAAAGATGGATCATGTGGAATCGAATGAACTCCAAGCAGGACAGATATCAAGGAGTTTTTAACAGGTTTTCCATTTCTTTTTGTAAACAGTGGTGATAGGGAACTTTGACATATTTTTTTGTGGATGTTATTTTTGTTCATTGATGTTGAAGATTTCTGAGGGGTATTTGGTGCGTTGCTTAATTATTTGGTTGATGGAAGATTTGAGGTAGCTGTTTTATATCAATGTGCTTGAAATTACTTTCAAATTATGTTGGTGACATCTGGTGTCTGAGAGTAAGTTTACCCTGTCGATTTAGCCGACAACAGACCTTTTGTATTTCAATGGTTGGTAAGAATGAAAATGAATGTATCTGCCAGACCAGGTGGGTTTGTGATACCAGTAAAGATTATATTATTATCTTCAACTCCAATGGGAATATCCAAAAACTTTATTTAATATTTTCCCGGAATTTCACATGTTAACATAATTCTTTCATGGAAATCATTGAAAGCATCAAAAGTATGTTAGATTTTATTCCTAGGTAGGAGAAGTGGGCTCCCCATAGTGGCTCAGTGGACTCCCTATAGGGCATCCAAAGATTTGTTTGGAGATATGCCGGTTGAAAGAGAAAACTGATGATTGGAAGATACACTGGATGGCTTGGATGAAATTTTCTTTGGAAATATCGGTATTTATGAGATGAGTTTATTGTTAATGTGGTCAATAGCTAGTTCGACTGGGAGTTGGTGAATAATGCGATGACATCGAGGAAACGAGTTGTAAGTTTCCGTTGACAACAATATTATCTGTTTTCAGTTTATTTAATAGCAAAAATGAGTTTTTTTATGGAGGAATTTGAACTATCTCTGAGCACTTTCAATGATTTAGCTAAATAACAAGATAGGTTGTAAGTAGTCGATCCTGAAGCGACAACAACAGGTCTTAGGGAAAGACTGTTTTGTGGATTTTCACAAGACCATGAATTTTGCAAAAAGCACCGTAATTACATTTGACACACGTTTGTTAGCTTGATTGATGACAATTTCAGTAAGTCCATAATCAATATTCTAACTAAACCCCTCACAGAAGCAGAGTTCATGTTCGAAAAAGGACTGAACTTCGCAGTTGTACCCAAAATAATACCAAAGCCTGGTAAGCTCTGTAGAGTCAATTAGCAGCAGAGTGAACCCTATCCGTATGGAAGTGAAAAACATGAATGCTGGAGAAGAGAGGGCCCCAAAAATCCTACAGAAGGATTCATCGATGAAGATTCTTCCAGCCTACAAAACAAATTCCACGGTCATCATGGCCACCCAAACAAGATAGAATCGGTATTTCATAGAGGAAACCATAAACTTTTACAAAAGTATTCTATACCCACTATAGAAAGGAAGATCTACAGCATTCTGAAGTGATATAAATTTTTTTGCTAGACAACGAACGTTTAGACTTGATGCTACACTACAGCAAATCACCACGGGGCTACTGGCTCAGTGGTATAAGCGTTAGTCTTGTACCCACCCGACACGGTTTCGACTCTCGCAGCCGGTGAGACATTTTTAGAGGCCCCAAGAGTGGTTTCTGATCCCACTCTAGAAAGGTAAGGCCCCCGTAATGTTAACTAGTACAAGTTCTCATTACCTTCTGAGGGTTGGTAAAACACCTAAGAAAGAGGTTAAAACAGTTTCTTCAAACCTCATATCTACGGATTTCCGAAAATACACAAATCAGAAATGCCACTCAGACTGATCACTAGCTCCCGGAACTCACCAACCAACAAATTATTGAAATATCTCCTGCCAATATTACAACACTTACAAGGAAATAGCAGCTCATACGTCAAGAATTCTAAGCACTTCGTGGACACCATCAAAGATGTTGAAGTTGGACCAGAAGATCGTTCCATCACACCAATCCATACAGAAATCCCTAGGCATCATCAGAAAGAAACTCCAAGAAAATGAGCAGCTTCACGAAGACTGACTTTTCCATCTGAGCGATTTTGGAATCACTGCATTGCTCACACAACTCATACTCTCAATAAGAAGGCCGGTTCTTCTCAATTGAAAATTGAATGGAAATATTTTTTTTGTCGAAAAAGTCTACGGCAATAATGAAGATAGTGACTAAGATGATCCCACATCTGATTTTATGAAAATCCTGTCAATGAATTCGAACAAATTGACCGTTTTTTTTCGGAAGACGACTGACATCCCGCATAATCGCGAACATATACATGGAGTGGTTCGGGGAATTGGCTATACGGCATACAGGAACAAACCATAAGTGTGGTTTATGAACATGGATGACACTTCTATCATATGGGGTCACAAAGATCAACCTCATTAGAATTTCTTCCCAAGAATGAACAGCATCATGGAGTTGCTCAAATTCACGATGGAAACTAACAGTACTTCGATTTTGAGGTGCTTCGGCATCTTTATCTATAGAAATAATATATGGGATAGTATCTCAAATGCAGCTCCAATCATCCGAGTTTGACAAGGAGAGGGATCGTAAGAACATTGGTGAAAGAAGCAATGCACATATGCAACAACAAAAAGTCACTAGATGACGGAATAAACCACATCAGAAAGGACCTATACTGAAATGTATATTCCAAAAAACTCCTGAGAGATGTATTGAAACGATTCGAGGAATCGAGGACATCCAAAGAGCAACAACGAAGCACAGTGATCTACCTTCTGTACATCAGAGGTATATCCAAGAAGATCAGAGGGATCGGAAACAAGTAAAACATCAAGAGCTGCTTCCAATCTGTCAGTACTTCACGGAATTACCTCAGCAGGACCAAACCTGACGACAGAACCGGAATCACCAAGAACGGCATCCATGGAGTGCCGAATGCAGAGACTCCTACATCGGAGAGACGAAGACGTTATGCGTTAGATTGGCTAAACACAAGAAATGGACTCAATGCGGGCTGCATCGGAATCGGGAACAGCTGACCACGCCTCGACTGAGAATTCTATGAAGAAATTCAAGCGTTATACATTGGTTCAAGTGGAAGTTCAAGGAGGTCGCCTACAGCGAAGCCAATGACGCTTTTGGTCATCCAAGCATTGGGATGAGGAACTTTCGGAAACCACTCATTGCCTTCTCTAGCGGTCTGCAGAAGCGCGAAATTCCACGCACCACCACACTGCGCAAAATAACACGTATCACTGCACATGGCGAAATTACACGCAGCAGTGTACCGACGGACAAATGGTAAGTAGCACTTAAGTTTGCCAATATTCACCTGAAGACGATTGGAGATACAAGCAATCGAAACGTTGTGGAAAATTTTCAAATCCATTGAGACGGTGAACGTCCGAAATGAAAGTTATCATAATATTGCCCCGATTCGATGATGATTTCCCAAATGAATATCGTATCTTGTACAAACATGGATTCTTACGTCTAAGGCCCGATATTATACTATCATCGACATGGCAGCAACAAGCAGGTCGTCTGAAAGTGCTGAGTGTAAAAATGAGTGTAAATATTGTGAAAAAACAGTTGTAAATTCAGTGAAGTGTTACAGATGTATGGATATCTTCCACCCACGCTGCATAGTACAAGCAGCCCAGATCAAAAGTGCATCATGTCGACATGAGATGAAGAGTTCTACGGCTGTGAATGAAGTGAATAATAAAAATTTTCAACAAGATCTGGAAATAAACCCGTATTTAATTGAAAATCAACTCTTGCGTCAGCTACTGCAAGAGTTTGAATCAAAATGTGACATACTTAACAAAAACTGCAGTTTGTTGAAAGACAAAATTTATTATCTAACTGAAAAACTAAATAGTTGTGAAGTAAAAAAGAGCGACAACTCGAGTAAAAACGCAAGTGTGGACGAATGCCAAATACCAACAAAAAGTGTTGAAATTAGTCCAACAGAAAAAACTCCAACTACTGATTCATCGTTGATGATACCAACAATACCTACCTATAGTTCAGTGGCAATAAACAAGAAAACGGCTAGAAATACACCGAAAATGTTCACCCATAAAGAGGTAAATACAGCAATCTTAACAGCTGAAGCTACAAATAAAATGCGTGATATACAGGACTAAGGAACAAATTCAGATGGACAGAAATGGGAGAAAGTTTCATATAGAAAACATTTTAAAAATAACAGAAGATATATGGTGGGCGGAAACGAAGAAATTTCAGGCATTAGTACAGTACCTAAAGTTATATCACTGCATGTTACACGGCTCACTCCAAATACAAACTCTGACGAGTTAAAGAAGGTTCTAGTGAAACACTTTCCAGAAGTGGTTTGTGAGGAACACCCGTCCATGTTACCAGACCTGTATGCTTCTATGAAAGTAACTATTAAACAAGAAAATTTCAGCAGGGCCTGGAAACGTGAAATATGGCCAAGCGGTGCTCTTGTATCGCGGTTCTTTGGGAAAAAGAGGACGGCACCACAAGAACAAGCATAGCTGGTGAGTCCAGGGAACAAGAGGTATATGTAAATTTTTCATCTGAAGACATTTTCAGTGTATTTCATATAAATATAGAGTGTTTAGCAAATAAAACTAATGAGCAGAAAATATTTTTAAAAGATTTTAACTTTGATGTTTTATGTTTTACGGAACACTGGCTAACTGACGACAATTTGAGAACTGTGAATATTCCTTCTTATGTTTTAGCTACTGATTTCTGTAGAAAAAATCGTAAACATGGTGGGGTTGCTATCTACTGTAAAGAAAAACTGAATCCAAAAATTTTAGATCTTAGCGATTTTAGTGGTGAATTTGACTCAGAATTCTGTGGAATTTTTGTTCAATCTCTGAATACTCTGATCATAAGCCTATACAGGTCATGTACTGGGGACTTCAATGTTTTTCTAACAAATTTTGATAATTAACTGTCTCGAGTAACTAAGCAAAACAAAAAAATTTTGATACTTGGAGATTTTAATATAGATTTTCTTTCAAATTCTTCACAACTTTTTCAAGTGAAATGCTAACTAGATTCTTATGGCTCGAAAGCTACTTTCAAAGATTTCACGAGAGTAACTGCAAAATCATCTACGTGTATAGATAATATAATCTCAAACCAAACTGCAACATGTTTTAACACAGGCATATTGGATCCCTGTCTCTCAGACCATAAAGGGCAATTCGCAATCACTAATCGAATATCTGAAAATACTTCTGAAGAAACAGTTAAGCTGTGCATCACCATAAAGGGACTCCAAGTTTATAGAGATTCATTGCTCAAAGTAGACTGGAGCTATTTTGAATATGAAAACATCGAAGTAAATCTCCTATCTGAATCTCTCCTCGATATTTTTCAAACTGCAATCCAAACTTCATTTCAAACGGAAGCATTTTCTGCACCAAGAGATAATTCATTGAAACTAGATTGGTTTAATGATTCCCCCAAACAAATGAGGAATAGAGTTGAGGCTGCAAAAACCATAGCAGAAGTATCCAAAAACCCTCAGTATTTTAAAGCCTACAAATTACTAAAAAAGGAATACAAATTCAATTTGCAGAAACAGAAGAAAATTGCAAATGAGAAATTTATTTTGAACTCTGAAAATACTTCATAAGCTTGCTGGACTTTTATAAATATAGAGAGAAATGCAGTGAAACGTCAACTTCCCCAAATTGAAATTTCCGGAAATGATTTGAATGATTTTTTCTGTAATATACCTGAAAAAACTATAAAAAATCTTCCTATTTTATCAAATGACGAATTGAATCATTTCGAAACGTTTCCTTCTTCCTTTTTTCTTGGAACCAGTCTGTCCACAAGAAGTATATTCCGCAATAAACTCGATGAAGAACTCGAATTCTCGTGATATACATGACTTGAATAGTCACATGATAAAATCGGTGGCTGATATACTCGTAGTGCCTTTAACATCGATAATAAATCAAATGTTTTCAACTGGAATATTTCCTGATATTTTTAAAATATCCAGGGTCATACCCTTGTTCAAAAAGGGCTGCAGAACCTCACCTGATAACCACCGCCCGATTAGCATTATTCCAATTATCGGAAAGATAATAGAGATAATCCAAAAAAATCGGTTGTATTATTATTTCGAAAGTCACTTCTATTTTAGCAAATCCCAATACGGGTTTCGTAAAAATATCCACTACTCAAGCTGCTTACCAACTCGTGACGAACATAGTCGAGGGTCTTGATCAGGGTAAACATACTTCTTTAACCCTATGTGACTTGACCAAGGCTTTCGACTGTGTTTCCCACTCTATCCTCATTCAAAAATTGAGTTATTATGGCGTAAGAGGCACTGCTCTTGATCTGGTAGGGTCTTATCTTGAAAACAGGTATCAGTGCGTCGACGTAAACAATATCAAGTCAGATTTAAAGCCAATTTGTCATGGCGTTCCTCAGGGTTCTGTCCTCGGCCCGTTATTATTCATCATTTATATAAATGACTTATGTAGCTTTATTTCACCAACAAAATGTGTTTTGTTTGCCGACGACACAACCCTCATACGCTCAGACAAATCATATACTAGTTTACCTCAAATGATGGACAGAAATAAAAATTTAGCAAACACTTGGTTCACAGCAAATGAACTGAAACTGAACGATGAGAAAACCCAGAATATTGTGATATCCTCAAACACCAGTGTTACTCTGGGAGACAGTGTTAATTTTCTAGGTATTTTTATTGATGCTAGACTTAGTTGGTCCAGCCATATTGAAGCGACTACTCGTAAGCTGTCTAGTGTTTTATTTGTTCTTAGACAGTTGAGGAATGCTGTAGGTTTGATGACACTGAAAATAGCATATCATTCACTATTCTACTCAGTTATTTCATATGGAGTTTTGATGTGGGGGCATTCCACAAACTCAATCACAATTTTCAGATGTCAGAAAAAAGCCATGAGACTCATGGCAAACGTAGGATGTAGGGAACATTGTCGTCCTCTTTTTATTCAATTTGGAATCATGCCACTTCCTACATTATATATTTATGTTGTGTTGTTGGAGATTCACAAGAATATTGAGATGTTTCCGAAACACTCCCACGATCATGATTATTCAACAAGATCCGCATGTTGATTGAATAATACAAGACATAGGTTAGCAGTTAGTCAAGAAAACTCGCTAAATTTGAATTTATACAATTGTCTCCATCCTTCAGATAAATCTTTGGATTTCAGAAATTTCAAAAATAATATCAAGAGATATCTTCTCAATCACTGTTCCTACACAATCGAAGAATATGCTGCTGTAGCTGGTCAATTCATAGTTATAGAAAAATGATTCTGTGATAAAGCCTGTTCTCATGTTTGTTGACTTTTTTATATTCATATTTTATTTTATTCCCAATCATGTGACACTGTGATCATTTCAAGAAATTTTGTTATGCCAGTTTTATTTATAAAATTGATTACTTTTATCTAGAGACGTTGTTGCTCATTTTAAGTGTTTGACATAGTATCTATAGTATATATGACTTGCCATAAATGTATTTTGTATATAAAGTGGTCAAATAAATTACTCTACTCTACTCTATAATGTCAGTTTAAACTCCAGAAACCTTAAATCAGTTTCTTTTCAAGTTCAAACCAAAGGTGGTGAAAAAGTTGTTTTATAAAAACACATAAGATTTTTATTTTCTATGTATATAAATGTCATCGTCACTTGGCCTTATGGTGTTTCGTTCCGTTTCGTTTCCTTCAAACCATACCTGAGGTAGGGTTTAAGGTTTGAACTTGATGACGTCACTCAAGAGTTCAAACTGACATTATAATATCGGGCCTAAATGAATTCTCTTACTTTCATTTTCCAATTTTGATTCTTTTGCAGTTCAATGGATGATTAACAAACAATAATGACCAACTTCATTTATATCACGCATTATAATTGATTTGGGAACTGCATCCAACATATTCGAAAATGCGCGAATGATTCGATGTATGATTACCATATGGCTAACGAAATGTCGTTTATTTGGCAGAATATTATCAAACCGAATTGATATCAAATGGAGTTATTCTCGTCACAAATGGTGGCCTACTAGCATTTTTTTGATTTAGTTTTCCAACCGGTCATTCCATCGAAACATTGTTTCAGTAGATATTGGAGAAAATTCAATTTTGCATAAAAAGCCAATATCCATTTCAACCAAACTGAAGCCTTTCTCTGGAAATCAATGTTGGAATATCTGCATTTATAACGGATTTCACCATTTCGTAATTGGACGAAACGGAAATTTCCAATTTGGAGTGATGCTGTGTGCTACGACAGCATGGAAACTTGATTACTATTGATGGGTTTGAATGTTTTTAGCGACCCTTCGAACGCTTATATCTGCAACCGCCTTCAGGTGTATACTGATGAGCTTAGCTGCTACTTGGTGTTCTGCAGGTATATTGGTACGTCTAATTCCACGCGGTGGAATGGTGCGAGTAGTTTTGCGCCTCTGCAGTACCCCATAAAGAACAATGAGTGGTTTCCATACATTCCTGATCTCTTCGCTTGGCTGACTGAAGGTGTCATTGGCTTCCTCGTAGGTGAACTTTTTGAATTTTAGTTTGAATTAATGGTCCTTTTTATAATGAATATTTGCCACTCCAGTCCTGGTCAACAATTCCCGATTTCAACATCTTTCAACATTGAGTCCATTCTCCTCTTCACCTTACGGATAATGTCCTCTTTGTCTCTTCGATGTAGGAATCTCCACATTCACATGGCACTCCATAGAAACAGTTATTTGAGTTCCATTTTCAGGTTCGGCCTTGGTGAGGAAATTTCAGAAGTACTGCCGGTTTGGAAGCAACTCTTAAGGCTGTACCTCTTTCCAATCCTTCTGATTTTTTTCGAGACACCCCTGATGTATGGGAGGTAGATAACTGGGCTTCGTTGTTGTTCTTCGGACGTCTTGGTTCTTTCAAGTGGTTTCAGTACTTTTCATAGGAGTTTTTCGTGTAGGTCCTCTCTCTGAAGTGGTTTATTCCATAGTCCAATGACTACTGGTTGTTGGATGAGTATATTTTTCTTTCCACCAATATCCTTACAAAGCCTTCTTTGTTAAACTTGGATGATTGGATCTGTAGTGAAGACAATAATAATAATAATAATATAACTTTATTCATGATAAATAAATACAGCTAAAAGGCTACATGTTGGGAGTGAATAAAGTACTAAGGGATAAGTGCAAGCACTTGTTTCCCATAAAAAAGATAAATGAAAAAATACAGATAAATATATAAAAAATACAGATAAATATGGTACAGATAAATATAAACAAAACAGATAAGATACATAAATTCCACTGAAAAAAGAATGAATGATTAGATCCAGTTAAAATACTAAAATATAAAATACATGATATATAATGAAATACAGTAATGAAAATACAATAAGAACACAAAGACCCATAGTTGAATAGTATGAGATACAATAGAATAAGAGAATAAAAATACAATTTAATGTGCAAAGAGTAGGATACGGTTATCTACTTTTTTTTCAACAACCATTGGATTCTATCATGGTAATAAAAAATGTTCTGGGAGTCTGTAGTAAAAACTTTTTCAGGTACATTTAAAAAAAAAATTGTTGGTAATAGGTTTTATGCTTTCAGGGATGGTGTTATACATTTTAGTGCCAATATAGGAGTAACTCCTCTGTGACAGTGATTTTTTCAATAATGGGTGGGTAAGTACAATGCTCCGTATGTTTTTTTTTTCTAAACAGAAGTATGGGAATCATTGTCCATTCTTCCAACATGCACATCGGGGAAAGAAAGAGCATTGTTGGATTCCGTTTTCATTGTGAATTCGATAAAATCCCTCAGACTGTTTCTTCTCGAGAAGGAAACTTCGAGGAATTCATCTCTCTCCGTGATTCCATATTATGAAGGTGTCATCCACGTATCTTGTCTCATATGTTTGCTTCCTTCCATATAGCGGATTCTTTGAACCATACCAATATATATATATTGGTGATAATTGGGAAAAGAAAAGATTCAATCAAAAGTCCGTCGTCTTGTATAGGAAACACTGTAGTTATTCTAATATTACTTCGACACAAAGGTCCGTTCTTTTGTGAAGCTGGTTATTTTTTACCAAATTTCCCATTGATGATTCTAGGAATGCTTATATGGGGATATTGGTATGAAGGCTCTCCACGTCGAAGCTGATGGTACAATCTTTCGGAACAAATGCTTGGAATTCTTGATGTGCGAGTTGCTATTTCCTTGTGTGTGTTGTGATATTGGTATAACTTGGTGAGTTCCAGGAGTTAGTGGTCACTAGCTCCCGTCTACTCCGTGTGAACAACATAACACAGAACATGGATTCAACGTAAAGATTCGTCGGAATAGAAATTATTGAACTCACCTGGACTGGGCACTGAGCAGATTAATTTGATGACCTATTGAAACAGCTCAGGTTCTGATCGGAAACCTGTGCTTTTTACTTGGTTTCGTACACCTATTCTGAATGAAGTTTCATTTCGTGTCATCGTCATGGCCCTTGTTCTCCATTCTTACACGTTTCAGGGTTCAGTTCTAAGAGGTTCCGATTTCTGTACGCGATGTTTTTCGACCATTCTGAACAGTCCTTTGATATAATGGATGCAGAGGTAGATAATGGATATGAGAACCAGTCCTATTTGTATATTTCTGTCACAGAGAAGGAAAATCAATCTGCCAAATGTAATATAGCCATGCGAATATATTTTTTCATGCAAATCTTTGCTGTCAAAAGAAATGGTTGTCGTTGTTCATCCAAATCTCCCAGTCCCACCGACAACCGACGACAATAGTTATTTTCCTAACAGGTGCGGAAATTGATACTTTCCCTCATGTGACTGTCACGACGCGGAGCGGAGTTTGAGTGAGCAGTCAAGTGCGTGAAAGACACTTTACGCATGAGTTGGGAACATAATTTTTTCTACAACCGCATACAAATTTAAAAAGCATATCAAAAATGAATATTTTTTATTTCAACATACAAAACTCAAAATGAAAATCCACTAATTATTACGAATACTAATATTAAAAACACAACTTGTTGCATTCTGCAAATGAGTAAGAATAGCCGGTCCAGCGGAGTTAGTTGGTGGTAACTGGCTGTTCAGAGTAACACCAGTGGATTGCAAAGTGCATGAAGATGACGACGACGGAAACGGCATCGGTTGCAAGTTGTTAGTACATGGAATAATTTTATTCGAGATGGTTTTCTTCTGTTCTTCGGAGTACTCCAAATAACCTTCAGAAGTTGACTCTCAGCCTCCAAGACGTTTTATGTTGGTTATCCCTTCGCCTGAATCTGCTAGAAACAATGCTGAGGAATGCCTGAAACTGTGACCTGTGTAACGTTCTGGGTTGAGTAGGGGTGAATAGGTAGCGATCTCTGCCGGCATCTCACCATCTGTCACTTTGACGACGCTTGGACTAAAAATTTTAACGTCTTGATGATATACCTTGGTTATCATAGAAAATCTTTGGGTACCATATTGAACCACCTGACACAGCTTAGTTTAATTGTTATGTGGATTGACTGAAAAACATTGTTATATAAAAGTATCCTAATTTTTGTTTTATTCCAATGAATGAAAAATAGAGGATCAAGAAAAAAGTCTAAGTAATATTGAATATCAAAACCTAAATTAGTGGGAATAGTAATAACTACAGGTGGAATCAATGAAATGTATATAATAACGTCAAAATTGACATATCTCTATTTTCCCAACTAGTGCGGGAAAGTGACACTTTCAAAACTCAAATGCGTGAGGGAAAGTGGGTTAAAACGCGGAAAGTCAAATTTTCCTGCCCTGTGGAAAATTTTTCCTGCCCATGTGATGTATACTATTTTCATTTATAGCTTGTCGAAAGAACCTAACTACCTACATATTCAATTATTCATTATAAACAATACACGTTTCAGTTGACATCTCGTTGCGCTGTCATGTTTGATTTTGATTCTCGCTTCAGCTTGAATATTTGTTACGTACTTTCTGTGAGGTAACACAAAAAAATTAGGATGCGCCGACTCGCAGAAGTGGAGTCGGGAGTGGGTAAGAATAAACGTTAAAATCATCAAATAGGGCGCCAAGTGATTTGGATAGAGCTCACCCCAATAAAAGTTCCAAAGCCATGAAGAACATCACTAAAATGACACGTAACCACAAAGTAACTATGTTCAGATAATAAAATCAAAACATATAGTTGTGAGAGATTCATTCATAAAGAAATATACGTGAAAAAATATGTATATGGGTGTTTTAAAGGGAGATATTATTTAACTTACGTAACTTTCGAGAGCACGGTGATAACAAAAGGAACACCCAAAAATGAATTTACAGGTGAGTGAGTATTCAAAAATACGTCAAAATCGCTTGATAGGGAGAATAGTTGGCCTACACTTTGAAATAAATTCCCAGGATATATCGCTGATATGACCCCGTGACTAACGGACGGTATCTTGCAATCACTAATCACGTTCAAGTAAAATGGGAAAACCACTATGTGGTACTTATCCTTTTCCTGGAATGGATGTGTGTATTATTTTTCCAAACTTATTTCACCCATAAATAGATGCTCTTCAGTACGAGATGTCCTCCTTATAATTTCCACAGTACTGGAACTTCCTAGCATTCGATTGCGGCCGTTTTACAGTAATCGGTATCCAGCCCTTCGTCTATCCCTCTTTTTCACTTTCCTGCGTGTGATCTCATCTATCTTGGTGTACATAAAAAATATTTGCTTCCGCTTCACGGAGGGCATGGTCTGTCATTGTCACCGATGCATAAATGCGAGGCTTTCTACTCCAAAATGGATGGAGAAGATACGCCCTTCCAACCTAGGTACAGTAGAACCTCTATTAACCGTCACCCTCGGGACTATGACGGTTAACTGAATGGACGAATAACAAAAATTCTGTTGAAAAGTGTACAGTAACTAAATCTCAAATGGGTTGGGAATGAAATTGAAACGTGTATAAGTGAATAATACATATTTATATTTGAATCACAACACCACACACAATAGACAATCCTCATGTTCCGAAATTGCTGGAGATACTGGCCACAGTAAGTAATTTATGTACGCTTTACAGTAGCGGTAACTTAAACTAGTAATTATTTTCGGAATGATTCGGACCAGTAAGAGAAAAACAAATACAGAACATAACCTATTGTTGAAAAAGTGAAATCTTCCAATACAACTTGAAACATTATTCTGTTGTATTTGTAAATGATAATAATAATTTTGCAGTGTTAATCTAATAATAACTGATTTTAGATTATGTCCCGTCACTGTCGATAGTGTTTTGATTTTAAATAATAACATAACCTACCTTTTTTCAATTTGGGAAAGGGATACTGTGACTACATGACCTTTTCTGCAACAATAGCACCAGTAAATTTTTAGCCTCTAACAAGGTTTCTCTAAAAGTGGCGCGCAAACATTGCCAGTAAGTTTCAGTTAAATTGGAACGATTAAATTCACTGGGTAGTACTGTTCGGGAATATCGGAACATGCCCAATATCTCAGTTTGCGGATGACGGTAACGGTTGATCGAGGTTCCACTGTTTAAAGAAAACGTCCGGAACGCATATTCGGAATTCGCCGACACATCAGCCACTCGGATCAATTTGAGTGCTGCGATTCAAGTATACATAAAGTACCGACGTATCAAAGTAATTTCGTTATAAATGAAATGAAGGAGCGAATAATGCATTGCATAACCTAGACATGTTTCAGCTAATGAGTATTTTGTAAAGCGTCTACGCATTAGTCCAATACGTCGGCACTTTATGTATCCTTGATTCGGAGCATCCGAATTGTTATGAACGACTAATGTGTCAGCCAATTACGAATATGCCGCCCGGGAATCGAAGTCGCAAAGCAGTCGCAAAGTTTCAGCTCCAGCCAGTGCAAGTTTTGTTCAAATAGTCACTCACAGTCTGAACTGGTTCAGTTTACTCAAAAGAACAGGATAGTCCGGTCCTGCAAAGCACCCGGACTGATCTACGAAATTCACTTTGAATAAAATAAGCGATAAAAAGCTCATTCCTTCAAGCTACGAAGGTCTTGTACACGAAACAGTTAGAGGAACCCCCGTTCTACTCCCCACATTGGAGGTAACTCAAGAGGACCCAAAAAGTTTCTACTCAGTTGAATCCAAAAAACCCGCTGTGAGTTGTAATCTGGCTACCAAGGAATCGGTGCTTTCAGGGGTCGGTTCTCTGTCGAAAGCCGATGTCCTGGAAGTACTGGGAACGTTACTAGCCTCTCTTGGAGAAGACCTGGCGAAAATTCCAGTGATCAGTGCACTGATATCATCATCAAAAACTAGCGATGTCGGTACAGGTGACAGTACTCCTGCTCCTGAAAAGCAGAAATTAATTTCCACCACTGCCAGCACCTGAAGGTATTCCTAAACCTTTATCGAACCCCCCTAGGATTACGTAGAAGCGTTAGATCAGTAGTTGTGACTAATTCAGATGCAAAAACTCCATCACATGTCAAAGCGAGCAACAGATTTGGAATCCTGTCAAACTCGACGGAAAGCGAATCGCACGTCAAATTTTCATCAAATCCAGGGGCGGACCCAGCCCAAGTGCGCGTTGAAAATATAGCTTATGCTAAAGATGAAGCCCAAATTCCAAATTATACAGGGGATCAGCAAAACAGTCCAAAATGAAAACAATTCCCAAATCTTGGAGACAGATGACATCAACATGGACTTAACTAATGAGACCAGTCAAACACAGATGAAGCTGACTCCACGCACGTTGAGAAAACAAACAGTCCCTCCTATCACGGTCAGGGACAAAAGTAAATGGGTTGCAGTAAATTCAGTTTTGAAATCAAACAATATTATACTCGATAAACTGGCAAAGAATGTATTTGACGGTATAAAAATCTTCCCAAACTCACCAGATGATAACCGAAAAATATCAAGTATTTTTAGGGACCAAAAAATACCATATCACACGTATAGTCTTCCTGAAGAGAACAAATAACGAATTATATTCAGAGGTGTTCCTCAATTTCTGAAATGTGAAGATATAGAAGATGAGCTGACTGAGAGGGGGTTTGCCCCGGAATCAGTGGCTCGATTGCACAAATTAAATGCAGATAAAACTGAGTTACCATTAGTTTTAGTTCTTGTGAGCAAAGAACACAAAGATATTTATAATGTTACTGATCTGCTTAACGTCCAAGTGACAGCTGAGCCTCAGCGGCCTAGGGCCTCTGTGGGTCAGTGTCACAGATGTCAGAAGTTCGGCCACTGCCAGCTGAACTGCTGTGCCACCCCTGCCTGCGTCAAATGCGGGGAAGACCATATCACAAATGATTATCCAAAGCCTAGAACAGAGAAAGCTAGGTGTGCGAATTGCAGTGGGGAGCACACTGCAAACTATCGGGGATCTCCCAGATGTCCTCGTATAAGGCGTAGGGTGAACCCCACTGGCAATGAGCATCATAATCCGAGATATTTCTCCGCAAATTCAGGAAGGACACAGGCGGGGATGTCATATGCGGCGGCTGCCCGTGACAACCCCTCTACCCAGCCAGCTCAAATAAATACCCCTTAAGACATTCTTTCCACTTTGGATTCAATGAGGACGCTTTTTGCACAGTTCGCTGAAGCTGCTGCAATATTCTCGAATGGTTTCAAACCCAACTGAATTTCATCAAAGCAGTGAGTTAGAATTGTAACGGCCTTCTCCAGAATAGACTTGAGTTTCAAGAGTTTCTTGTAGAGAACAACATTGACGTTGCTTTTCTGCAGAAGACTCGTCTTAATGGAGAAACTGTTAGATTTCCTAACTATAGAATGCTTAGAAATGATCGACTTGGGCGTTGCCATTTTGGTGAAACGTTTTCATTCGCATGTTCAGCTTGGCATTTCCAATGATGATACCCATGGTATAGAAACGGTAGGCATTGTTTTCAACACGAGGAGTGGTCCTATGCGTTTAATCAGTGCTTATAACCCTCCGAACAATCGAATACTTCCTGAGGCTCTCGATACACTCTTGATGGAAACAGATCAGCCTGTTTTGGTCATGAGGATCTGAACCTAAGCACACAAATGCAGTCGTTATCAATACGAATGGCAGGCGACTGGCAACACTGTGACGGGTATGAATACCAGGTATTGGCTCCGGATGAGCCGCCACATTTAATCACCCCAGGCCCGATGTCTTGGGCATGGCCTGGCCAGAACATCACCTGGAACTGGGACATCCACGTTCTCTCCGAGCTTGGATCTGATCACAACCTGGTGGTTTCATCACTAGGGGGTGATCCACCGCCCCAAACAGATCGTCTGTGTACAAAAGTGGATTGGGAGAGATTCAGTTCACTCCTGGAGACAGCCTACTGCGCTCCTGAGATAATGGATTCTCCACTTGAGTTGGATGAGGTCGTAGCGCGTCACGAACTCACCATGAAAAATGCTTTGAAGGATTCCTCCCAGAGAGAACCGGCTCCTAAATTTCATGATGTATTCCCGCAGAGAATAAAAAATCTTATTCGGGAAAGAAACCATGCCAAGAGATCATATCAAAGGAGTCTGTTTCCTGCGGACAGAATCCAAGCTAATGAAATTAATAGGGAGGTTAGAGAAAATATATCTGAATTCAGGAATGATAAATTTGGCACGTTACTTCAAAATTTCGACAAAAATAATCAGCTTTGGAAACTTCATCGAAATTTAAAATAAAAAAAGTTCCCCTATTCCCCTATTCATGGTGAGGCCGGTATGTGCTACGACCCCGAGTTCAAAGCTCAAGCCTTTGCAGATACGATGGAGAGGCAATTCAGATTGAACGAGCACCCAGACGATGATCTGGATCGAGATCTTTTACTGGAAGACGGGTTCGTCGTACTCTGAGAGAACCCAATCATGATGTCATTTGTCCGGCTTCAATGGATGAACTTAAGGCACATATAAAATGATTGAATTCTGAGAAAGTACCTGGTTACGACGGAATTACTAATCGCATGATCAAGTTTTTCCCGGATAACCAGGTACAGTCACTTTTGAATATAATTTACAACTCTCTACGCCTTCAAAGATTCATTCGAAGGTGGTGGCATGCCATTGTGGTTATGATTCCGAAGGAGGGACAAAACCCGACCTTACCGCAAAATTATCGACCGATCATTCCGCTTTGCAGTTCCGCTGAATTGTCTGAAAAAGTCGTTCTACAAAGGCTTGATGAAGAAGTGGAGGACAGAAATGTCCTACCGTCTGGGCAGTTTGGCTTTAGGCGTGCTCATTCCACCGAGCTTCAGGTTCTGAGGCTGGTGGAGGACGCCATAACATCACTTAATGTTAATAACAGTGCCCTGTTAGACATCAGTGAAGCTTTCGACAGAGTTTGGCATGAGGGACTACTGTCCAAACTCATTGACTTCCACCTGCCTCAGAGCCTGGTGAAGTGGATCAAGTCTTTCCTCATGGGTAGGACATTTGAGGTAAAGGTCGACAATTATCTTTCGAATTCGAGAGAAATTGAGGCCGGCGTTCCTCAGGGGGCAGTGCTGTCTCCGTTATTGTACGCCCTTTACACATCTGATATTCCAAGGAGTGAACACGTGAAGATCTTCTTATTCGCTGACGATACGGCTTCGCTTTCTTCCTCAGCCAACCACTTGATGGGTGTCGTTCATTTGCAGAATGCATTAAACGGCCTCCAGCAGTGGTACCTTGAGTGGAAAATGAAGCTGAATCCTGACAAAACGCAGGCGATTTCATGGGACGAAAGAGAAACAACCCGGAAAGGGGTTTTGTTTGTCTCTGGAAGAAAGATAGAATGGTCGGAGCAGGTCAAGTACCTGGGAGTTACGGTGGATCGCCGGCTCACCTGGAGATCACACGTCAAGATCATTAAGAACAAGATTGCCAAGAAAATATGTACGTTGTACCCCCTGATCAACAGCAAGAGCAAGCTCTCTCTGAAGAACAAAGTTCTGATTTATGAAATGATGTTCAGGCCTGTCTTTTTGTACGCCTCAGCCGCCTGGGGCCAGACCTGCAGGACTAGCATTCGCGTCCTGGAACGGGCGCAAATGAAAGTCCTGCGGATGATAACGAACGCTCCGTGGTATGTGCGGAACGATCGGGTCTTCGAAGACTTGAACCTGCCTTCCATCAGGAGTATTATCAGAGACCGCAATCGGAAAGTTTTCGATTGCGCAATAACACATGAGAACCCCCTCGTGAGGGAAGCCACTGATTATAACATAGATGACCCTCCGCGCTTTAAACGTCTCAGGCACTCCCCGGAGTGATGGGCTACTTACCAATCCACACTGGGGAGTGAAAGCTGCATCCTCTATAGAAATCAACTTTTTTCTAAATTCTGATCCAAAATTCCTTTCTCGGCCATTTTTGAGAACTATCATCATGGCAAGGGCTGGGGGCCGGTTTCTAGTCCTTGTTCAGTCAAAATTCTGAATTCGTGGATGGCTGTTGCCCACTTATTTTAGTCGAAAGAGTAAGAGCCTTAGGGTAACACTCGTTTTCAAGTAACAGTGATAGGAGACCATGAACAAAAGAACAGGTTCACTGAACAGTCAGGTGGGTCTTTCTTTCAATTCATTTCTACACCCGAACTTATGAGTATTCACCTGAAGATGAGTGGAGATACAAGCGATTAAAACATCGTGACGAACCTTCAAACCCATTGCGACGGTGGACGTCTGAATCGAACATTATCTAGTTACAGCAACAGGCCACATAATAGACTTTGAGAACACCAAAATAATTGCTACTGATAATTATCTGCAAACTAGAGTTATTCCTGAAGCATTCAAGATTGAATAACACCACAATTGCCTCAACAAACGCGATGACCTAACTAACTCTCTTCCACCTTCCTGCCCAATCAAGCTTCGCTGTGCCCCTGTCGAAACTTTAGGAGTGGGCAGATTGTGATTGTTTAGATGGAATCAACAAAATGAGGAACACCATTCGTTAACGCCATCTTGCCACAACTAACATTACAAACTCGATATATTATCCTGAATATCGAGATATAAATCTGTTATACATGACAGAAGTCTGTAATAGATCAGTAGGAAGCTGAAATTCCATTGAAAATTAAAAATGTCTAATTTTTCGAAATATATCACTACAAATTCCTATACAAAAGTATGTTGGTCGAATATCCATCAGAAACGAACTACTATCCTGGCTAATGCCTCGACAGACCTTGGATTACATTCGTTGGATAATCGTGCAAAGTCATACAAGGTTACTTTGAACGATATGGCGTTAGCTTATGGTGTTTCCCATTTTGTTAATTCAATCATAACTCAGAAGTGGATGAATTTTGTTCATTTCATTCGGGTTGGCAAAGGTTATTCATTGTCTGCTTGATGTACCCTGTTCTGATGAGGGGCAAATATCCCGAAACCGTCCACAGGTGGTCAGGCCGAGTGAAGTGATTAATATCGATCCATTTCGCAACAAACGTTTGTGATGTAACCTGGAGAACATGTAGGATGGGGCACGAATATCCATCGGATGTAATTCAACGTCCGTCGAAGTATTGGCCAGAAAAGTAGTTCTTTCCCAATGGATATTCGATCATCCTATTGTATCGATATTTTCAGTGAGCTGTCCTGAAGGAGAAAATATTTTTCATTTTCTATTTTTAATCATAAAATCCCAACCCAACCTAAGCAACCCCACCTGGAGAGTAGGCAAATTGAGGCCTCAGTGTGAAATCACCCTTCCTTCCTAATAGTTAAAGTGAGACATATGTGTGAACTCATTTGTTTGCTTCCTGAGTGACTATATCGAACGAGTAGGCAGCTTAAGCTTACTTTCATCAATCATCACAAAAAATTATTAATTTTTCCCGACGCTGATTATTTTCAATTTGAAACAACTTTACCAATTCACTTTCACTTCTATTGGAGATTAATATTTCTGTAGATGTAAACGATTGTGAATAAAAAAAAATTACAATGTTTTCTACAGTCAAGCATAAGTTATTCGTAACCTTCAACAGATTGAACCGAAATAGTTAATAAAAAAAAACGTTTATTGTCTGAACAGGATAAATCGCAATTACAAGACAGTATAGAATTTTGAGTTGAGAGATACAAGTACAGTTATAGGTTATAGGTACAAAAACGAATGGGTACAGATTATACAATGGTATGATGCAAGTAGATACAAATGCAGGTGTATTTATGCCGTTATGATTGTGAATATGAAGTTGATTGTTTACTATACACTAATTGTTTGACTTTGTTCTTGAAAGAACCAATCGGTTCATTGTGAATATCTAGTCCAGAAAAAACTACATCTGGTGTTTTGCATATTGTGTGAGATTCTATAAGTTTATAAGTGTTAGGTTTTGGTTGGTAAAAACACAGTCTGAATCTACAGTTGCAAGGTGGAACTTGTAGGTTTATTTGTGCCACTATTTTAGGACTGTCCAGATTGTTTAAGAGTTTGTAGAGAAATGAGCACAGTATGATCTACGATTCACCAGAGAAAAAAAATAGTATCTGTTGAGCAGCAAATTGTTGTCATTACCTTGAGGGGGTAGAGCTCATCCAGCTTGAATGACACCTATTTCATGGAGAATCATTGCACCGACTCCAATTGATCAATGTGGCATTTGTACAGTGGGGACCATATCATAGAGCAATATTGACAATGAAACAGTCCTCATTTTGAAAGGCTTTGCATGTTCGGAAAATCAGTCCTGTCATTCTCTTAGTGGAATGTGATTGGAAAAATTGTTATAGTGATTGGAAACACTGAGTTTGGAGTCAAATCCCAAGATCTTCGTTTTGTTGATTGCGCTTTAATGTGATATTGTTAATTCAGTAATTAAACTCGATGTTTTACTTTTTCAGGGAATATGTATTGGATTTGCATTTTTTTATGATCAGTGAAAGTATGTTTTCAATACACCAAAGGTATGAACATCTTTTTGTGGTTTAAGACAATCATCAATTGATTCGATTCTTCTAAGAAATTTCAAATTATCTGCGAACAGCAAAAGTTTGTTGAAAATATCGTTTATGAAAATCGAAATTAAGAGAGTGGCTAGATTGCAGCCTTGGGGAGCTCCGATTGATGCTATAAATTTCTGGGATTCGTGGCCTCTGAATTCGACAAAGAGTATACGATTTTGCATGTAGGACTGAAACAGATAAATGAGTTGAGAGTCAAAACCATGCTGATTGAGTTTGCTCAGTATTATTTAATGATCTAGTTCGTCGAATGCTTCCGAGAAGTTGGTGTAGATGGTGTCCAATTGAGAGTGATTGTCGAGGGGCGTTGCTTACTGATTGGGCAAAACACATACCAATCGTGACTGTAGATCGTTTGCTCATGAAACTGTATCGGTCAAGAGAGACTGAGTTTTTCATGTTAGGGTATATTGTATGATGAAGACATATCTCGGAACCCTTTGCAAAATTGCAGAGAAGTGTGATAGATCGGTAACTAACAACATTATTAATTGTCCCAGTTAAAAAAATTGGGCATATTTTGGCAATTTTCCATCTATCTGGAAAACATCTAGATTCCAGCGCCAGATTGAAAATGGACTGGAGTGGTTTGGCTAGGATTGCAGCGCAGTCTCTAACTAGAATGCTTGGAATTGTGTCGTATCCAGATGTGTGTTTGGCTTTAACTTCCTTCAAACCTTTTAGTACTTCTATTCCAGAAAGATATTTGACAGAGATTGTTGGATAGTTTGTTGGTGAATTCAATATATTGTCTGTCTGAGGTAGGGGAATAGACACTATCAAGAAATTCAGCAAACGCATTTACCATACTGGATGGATCGCTATCGTTGGAATATACGATACCAGGATTTCTTGAGGTTCCCTTTTTGTTATGAAAGTATTACCAGACATTGAATGGATCGGCATTAATTCAGTTCTGTTTTGATCGTAAGCAAGAGATATTTTGGTTTTTATGGATTTTTGAAATATTGTTTGTCGTCCTCAGAGTGATTTTTTCAAATTTTATTGAATAGTTTGTGTTTCAGTTTTATTTCGTTCATGATTTCTTTGTTGAACCAAGGGGGGTATTTGCTCTTGAAGTTGGTACGTGTGGGGACCCATAGGTATTGAGTAGATAATAGAGAAAAATGTTTCTAACGCTGAGTTTGCATCTGGTCTAGACACGACCAGTCGGTATTGAGGATGGCGGAATACAGTACAGAATAATTGTATTGTGAATGTGCTTCACGCCAGAGGTTCGAACAATATTTTCTGTACGAACTAAATAACTAAATATTTATGACACACTGTTTGGAATAAATGCAAAATTCTGTTTCGTTTCTCTTTAACCTAAACTCTATAGATGTACTGGTTTCCCTTCCACATAATGCAAGAAATACAGGATTGAACTTTATTTGAACAAAAATTGAAATCAACTAATTCCTAAAGTTTTTCTTTTGCTCAGAATGAACCAGAACTTTTTCTTCCTGTCAAATGCAAATCACTTGTAAGATAAAATAAATGAAAAGTCATATATGCACGTTTATGCAAACTGCGTATGCTTGATACAACGTCCATTGCCATGAAAAAACTTATACAAATTTGCATTTGGAATACGAGTTTGTATTATCGACTTTTCATTCGGAAATTACTCATTTCTTGAATATCCCATTTGTGGAATTGTGGCTACAATTAAAAAGATTCCAAAAAATTTTACAACCTAAATTTAATCCATAATTAAAGTAAACTAAAAACACTTCACAACGATTTTCACAAAAAATTGGTTTACAAAAGTCACGGCACGTATTTCGCTATACTGAAGCGTTTTCAAGTGGTGATAAACTGAATTACAATTACTGGGGTTTGATATGAATAATAGGAGCAGGTAGTCAGTTGGCTATTAGGTAATTAAGTGATTATTGGACGCAATATTATTCAATTTCCAGTAATCAGATTTTCAAAAGGGCGAATCATTCAAATTGATCTTGCATTTGATAAATAATGTGTTATTCTTGTCTTGTTGATCTCTGAGCTTCCTAGGAGATTGAGTTTTTGACCTTTCTTTTCGACATTTCAGAGTCATTGACATAGCAATGCTTTTCAGTCAGGTTAGCGAAAGTTAAATTAGATTTGCCCTTGATAAAACTGTTCCTATGCTCGGATATGCGTTGCTTGAAAGTTCTACCTGTTTGTCCTATGAAAAAACTCAGGCAAGTACCACAAGTTAGTTCATATACTCCAGATTTGTCGAACTTTTCTCTTCAATCTTTGTTGTTTTCAATACATTTTCCCGAAGTATTATTTATTCTGTGAACAATATTAATATCTTTATGTCTCAAATAATTAGAAATGTTATCTGAAGGTTTGGCGAAATAAGTATTAACCCTGAAATTTGAAATGAATGCCATTGATGTCGAAAGATGTATTCAATTGTCCATCAGTTCCTACAAAGCAACATAATATATATATATATATATATATATATATATATATATATATATATATAATATATATATATATATATATATATATATATATATATATATATATATATATATATATATATATATATATAATATAATATATATATATATATATATATATATATATATATATACCAGTATAAGAAGTTTTTTATCAACGGGTTGTTATGAATTTTATTTACGGGCTTACCCATTGAAATTTCCGCCAGTAACGAACTTGAAGGATTACCCTATTAACCTTTTACCAGAAGAATAAAAACTATTATCAAATTGAAAATAATTTTCTGTTGAGCAAACTGTAAGTAAATCCAATATTTCATCTTTGATGATGGTAACCTATCCAGTAGGTTGCCTACTAGTATGATTGTTTTGTTGTATACCACGAGATGAAACAATCATACTAGTAGGTAACCTACTGTATAGAAACCTTGTTAATCCGATCAGCAGAGATGAGATTTGGTTCAACACAAAATCATTTCCAATCTAATGATAATTTGTATTCTTCCAGTGAAAGGTTAATGATGGGTAATCCTTTAAGTCCGTTACTAGCGGAAATTTTCATGGATAATTCCGAAAGTGAAATTCATAACAACCCGTTGATAAACAACTTCTTATACTGGTATAGATATGTTGACGATATCTTATGTTGCTTTGTAGAAACTGATATACAATTAAATGCATTTTTTGACTTCATCGATATCATTCATCGCTCAATCAAATTTACAAAAGAAATTGAAATGAATGATTCGATAAACCTCGTAGACTTGATCATAACAAAAATAAATGATATTATTATATGCGCCTCCTTTGTGTTGGTAAAGATGAGTCGAAGTACTACGTATTGAAATATCTGTATAGGAAGGTTTGTGGAAAATTTAAAAAACGTATTTATTCCTGACTGAAAAGTATAGCTTTGAACTTTTGCATGTAGAAAATATTACCCTCGGGGGTTGTACGTTACTCTAAATAATAACGAGAGAGATATCAGGGGCAGTTAATAAGAAAATGATTTATCGTGCTCCAGTGCACCCTCTTGGTATAACTCTAGAATCACTGAAACACGGTTTAGCTAGCTCGGGTGGGTTCTCTGTATAACTGGGTTTGGAAAAACTGTAGGTTATTTCCTCCATCATCAAAACACAATCGGTCACTTACTCAAATTAATAAAAAATATATAGCTTCTAACGTATACCAACAGTTATCTCTATAGGAGTTTAATACCATTCAATATGAATACAAATAAGGTTTCTGCGTACCCAAGTGAGCTCTCATCAATCAATAATTCTAAAGAATGTGAAAACTATTCAGTATCATTTCCTTTTGGAACCTGTATTACTTTCGAGTGATCAAATAGTTGGAAAGAGGATCGTGAAATAACAGTTACTAAGAGGGAGAGAGAATTAGCTGGCTCCGTGCTTGCCAAGCAGCTGTGTGCCTGAGTGATGATGGCTGACCAAGGGTGAATCTTGTCACAGGGCGGCATTCACAAACGTCCCGAAATCCTTATTCCTGGGTGTGAGGGCAGTTCATCCTGGACTACCTCGTAATCAGTGTCGGCAGAAGCTGGCAGTGAACCCCTAAACGTCGAAGCAAGGGGGCAAGCCCTACGAACAAGAACAAAATAAGTTTCGCCTCTATACAATCCCATGGCAACATTTGAGAGTAACAGAAGGGTAGACTTGAGTGGTTGGAGGGTGACTTGGAGAAAAACTGTCCCTTCGGCTAGGACTAGTTCCGCTTGTCCAGTACAATATATCCGACAACGTCATAGGCTTTCACCAAAAATTCTTGTAGAAAATGCCACAGATTTCACAAAACTGAGTCCGCTTGAATAAACTACTGAGTTTTGATCCCCAAAAAGTCTTAGGAATGAAACGTGCTCTACTCAGTAATATTCCGGAAGAAAGGAAAAATCACAATTCCTCTTTCTGCAAAGCTACGAATAATTTGCGGCTGCCCAAGGGAGTAGGAATGAACTCATACGGACACGAAAACTACTTCCACATACAGAAAAAAATTCAGGACCAACCCCAAATTCCGAGGAAGACCAAGCACTGAATTTTTAGAGTTGAATAGCCCAAAAGAAAATATTGAAACTCTTCATTGATTCAAAGAAATCAGCTATACCCCGAGGCACGGCTCTGACGATCGAATACGCTCCATTCTGGTTTGGTTCCATGCTTAAAATCAGATCTTCACAACCCACATGGCCCCCTAGATGATTTCGGGTCACTGGTCGTTTACCGATATATCAGTATCAATATATGTGAATTTTTATTACCATGGAAGGTTTTGGATCTCACTCGCTTGCTTGATCTCCAATATTTTGCGATTCTACCTTGTTTTCAATAGATCGGGTGTCCAATCCAATTTTTATACCTGTAACAAAAATAAAAGTCAAAAACCCAATCTCCTAGAAAGCTCAGAGATTAACAAATACCAGAATTCTCAATATTTATCAAATGACCAGATTAATTTGAATAAATCGCCCTTTCGAAATCTGTTTACTAGAAATTGAATAACCTTGCGTTCAATAATCACTTAATTATTACCTGCTCCTATTATTTATATCAAACCCCAGTAATAGTAATTCAGTTCATCTCCACTTGAAAAAGCTATATTATAGCGGAACATGTGTCGTGGCTTTTGTCAACCAATTTTTCATGGAAATCGTAGTGAGGTGTATTTAAATTACTGAAACTGTTATGACTTCTATAATAGTATATCATGTAATGATGGTTATTAATACATGAGCATTAACCGGGATACAAAACGAGCTGAAGGCGAGTTTCGTATGGTTTATGCGAGTGTATTAATAACCATTACATGGGAGTTGCATACGCTATTTTTCCTACACCAGATAAATAATGAAGAACTATAAATATTATATTTATATTTGTATTGAACACAATAACAGTAATCACTCGTGTTTCAATAAAAAATTCTACAAAATTGTAATTAATTTTATTACCATGGTTATAGGAAAACTATAAACATTATATTCATATTTATATTGAACCTAATAATTGTAATTAATCTGATTTCCTAAAAATATTAAGATTATTTATTGTGCAGTTTGAAAAGTTTATTCCAGGTCCAACTGATCCGGAAGTGGAAGGAATATTTACATTTATTTCATTATTGCTAGTCTCAATAGAGTTCAATATTGTGTTGGAAATGCTGATTTTATTCTGAACCGAATTTTCAATGTAGCCTTCCGCCACTGAATTGGATTTCCAGTCACCATGACGTTTTAATGCAGTAGTATCACCACTGGCATCAACTAATACGGTGCAGATGTCCTTCGAAAACATTGTCCTGTATATAAATTCGGATCAGGCAGATTTAAATATGTTGCTACTTGCTTCCCTGACTTACCAAATCTATTAATACCAATGTTTTGAATTGTGCATTTTCCATTAAATAAATTAACAAAAAAGAAGGGGTGGGGCAAATTTTCGGCCGTAGATTCATATATTTTTTACTAATTTCGTAGTATTTGCCGGTAATTGTAAATGTTCGTTGTACTTTTGTTTTAGTTTCTACCACATAAGCAATTAAGATTCCATTCATATCTTTGACATTTTCACATTTTAGGTCATGTAGTTCATGCCTTCGACATGATCCCATCATTCCAAAAATAATTGCTACTTAAAACAAAAAGATAAATTGAAAAAATACAACAATAAGAAATAAAAAAAATAAAAAAATAAAAATGAAATAAAAAGCAGGATGACCTAGGCTAGCTTCGAACCCGCGTCTCATACTGTAGTCTATAGTTCAAATCTAGCGCCTTAGCCCGCTTCGCCACGAGTTGACTTATCAAGTTTTCTTGACATTAATGAAATATATCATGCATGAGTCGAATGGAAAATATAATCATGACAAAATTTTAAAAAATGCAATGTTAGGTAGATACTTACTTTTATAAAAAAAACTTTTCATCGGGTGCTTCGTCGATAAACGTTTTTATTCGTTCAGGTGAAAATATTTTTGAACATATCCTTCGGACTTTTGCTTTAATAAAGCTTGTAGCTCCTTATATTTAGAAATCTCTATATTATGGTTGATATTTACCAACGATTTTATTATTAAATAATGTGTCCATGTACTAGATGATTTCATAGTTTCCATCAATTCTTGAAAATAAGCAATCAAAACATTTTCGGAGAATGTCGAAATATTATTTGTATTTCTCCAGTTCAAAAACCGTTGATATAGTTTTTCGTACATCTTTCTTAGATTTTTTGGGTAAAATATTTTGTACTGCATTTTCTGCTTTCTCCGATATGTGTGGAGGAGTCGATGGTAATTCTTCTATATCGCTGATATCACACATTTTGATAATATAATTATCGAAGTCAGCTATATTCTACAAAATTTAATACCTACTGATTTTGACAAATAAAATAATTAGATAGAAATCTAGGACAAACGTCAAATGCACAGCATGCTTAATTGAAAAATTATGGGTTTCTATTGATTAAAAATCTGTATCGTTATGAAAAATATGTATCCTAATGAAACGGATTATGGGCATTAAGTGTATTATTATAGTACGGGTGTAGAAAAAATAGTTAATGCTACGGAACTCCTGGTGTATGAGACACACAGTTTATGTCAACGAGCCCATCGATTCGTTCAGCTGTAGCTATCCACCCTGTTGGTGCCGAAACATTCTTTGTAAAGTTATTCGCAGAAACCAAGTTCCGTTTTTGACATTGCGCTTAGTGTTTCACCTCTCAAAGCATGTTAATATTTCAGTACTTCAATTTGCAAACTAGCCTCAGTTTAAACGCTGGATCCTGCCAAATGGGAAATAAAGCCGTTTTCACGGAGAAACCTTTAGGTGTATGTAAATCAAGAGTTTTCGGATAAACTTTCCCGGGCGATGCTTGAAATTCGCTAGTTTGCATTTATTTTCCTTGCGGACTGTCGGAAAGGCGAAGTGGAAGTTGAAAGAACTAATTGAATTCTGAGCTTTGACTGTTGAAGTTTTCACGGTGGGGCCTCTCAGTCAATAGCAATTATCCTTCAAACACTGATTCGAAACTTTAGTGAAACCCAAACCTGAATAAGCGATGACAAAAAATATATTTTCTGAAACTTGATGTACTTTTCTTAGAGAAGATGAGAACGAAACACATGATCGACCGTGGAGTTTGTCTTTCGTTCGAATGATAATTAACACAAAAAAATGCAAAAATTGATTTTTCCCACTCTCCTTTCTCCAGAAATATTGAAAAAATGTAAAGAAATGTAAATGAATTGTGACATCAACATAAAATCTGAAAGATATGTATGGGTGTTAACGTCTTATATGTGGTTCATATTATTTTGCAGGAACGGGGGTAATTTTCAATTGATATTTGTTAGTAACACAGGGTTGGCCCATCGAAAATTTCACATGTGGGTTTTGGGTAATAATACCGTAGATGTGGAAAATCGCTCGGACAGGTCGATTTTTATTTCAAAGAAGACATATTGTTGTCATATCTGCAGCACAGTCACTTCAACTTTCGAGCAGTCGGGTGACAACCACTAAAGTTTGAATAGGGAATAGAAGTCGTGTGGCACATCGTTTGAAAGCCCGTTGAATTTTCCAAACAACGTTGTACGGTTTTTTCAATTGGGATGAATTAAGTGTAGAGTTGAATTTACTTACATTAGTCTGATCTTAAGAACTGCTCGAAATGCGCACCTCCAACTTCCATGAAATAATATAGATTCTGCTGAAAACGTTCTCGTACATTTTGGGGCATTTCTGGAGTGATTTGGCGACATTCATTTGTGGTTCGTTGCCGTTAATCTTCGAGAGAAGCAGGTTGAGTAGCATAAATTCTGCTTCTCAAATGACTTCACCGACATAAATCTGGGGGAGACAGATCTGGTGATCGTGGGGGCCATTCGATAGAACCTAACCCTACCAATCAAGTGTTGATCTAAATACTGCAGCACAGGCCGAGCATAGTGCGGAGGAGAGCCATCTTGTTGGAATATCACCTGATCCTCCAGATAATTCTGGTCATTTTCAATAATGTTGTGTTAACATGAGTTCAACAGTGTTTTCGAGCAGTTCCAGAAACATTTTCCCTGTTAGATTGCCCTCTAAGAACATCGATACGATCACCAAAAATACCAGACCATACGTTTGATATTTGGAGATTTTGCGTATGTTCCTCATGGAACATGTGGGGATTAGAATCAGCACAATATCGACAATTATGGCGATTAACTTAAATTTAAGCCTGCAGAAGTCCTGCAGAACTCCAAATTGGGCTAAATAAAGGAGCAAGTCTATTCACTACATGGTGTTAATGTAATAAACTGGTAGTGAACGGCGGGAAAACACTCATGTTGAAGTTATTCGGGAAAAAAAATAATATCCCTATAAAAGTTAATGTCAATGATACCACTATCGAACATTCAGAACAAACAAAGTTTTTGGGTATACACCTTGATGAAGCACTATACTGGAAATATCAAATTGGTTATGTATGCAGAAAATTATCAAGTGGGTACTTCGCTCTGCTACAGCTGAAAAAATAACTTGACCAAGAAATTTTGATCAATGTTCATTATGCTGTTAAATATTCACATATCAGGTATAATATCGTTTTATGGGAAGTGCCTCTGAAATGAATGGAGTATTCGTAGCCCAGAAGAGAGTTATTAGACTTTCATTCAACTTGAAAAGAACTGACTCATGTGAATAGCAATATTCACTATAAACTGTTCCATGTATATATTCACAGCTGTTTGTGCTATATTAGATGAAATATGAATTCTTCAACCAGAAATGGTGATAATCACCGTTACTCCACAAGGCATGGTAATAAAATTAAGATCCAGAAACATTCAACTATCTTATATGAAAAGACTCCTCCGCTGGAACAAAATAATTCGACGAGCTACAAATCCCACAATCTATTGAAACAACTGTACACCCCCTTGAAAAGCCAGGACCAAAAATGAAAGAATCCAACCTTTTACATTGCGGTCCATAGGTATGGAATGAATTCATTTTCAGCGTTATTATGTTATTGTTCAAAAAATCCTGTAACAAGTCGATTTCTATTGTCAATTTGACAATTAACAGTAATACCCCTTCTTGCAACACCTCTGAATTATGAGAGGGTTGATCGTGTGGCATTTTGTTCGAAAGGGATTTTCATTCTCTGTTCAGCAATATTAAGTTTTTCAAATCTGGTGCAATCATAACTGAGAAAATTTATTTTGGAAAGTAATCTTTATACTTCACGTAGAATGAAGGAAATAATTTCACATAATGTTTAGGAAGTATTTTTCAATTTATTTTACAATTGAATTAAAAGTTTAAAATGCGCACCATTCACTTCTTGACAATAAACAAGTCGATCTTGGAATTCTCGTAACATTTTGTAGGACCTCAGGGGTTATGTTGTTAATTTCTTCCGTTATCCTAACTTTCAAATCTGCAATATTGTCTGATCTATTGAAATATACTTTCGATTTTGAATAACCCCATAAGAAGTAATCGAGAGGAGTCAAATCGGGGGATCTAGGCGGCCATTAAATCGTTTCACGTCTTCCAATCCACCTCTTGGGAAAAACTTCGTTCAAATAATCTCTATCAATACGTTTGTAATGCGGTGGAGCTCCGTCTTGTTGGTACCAAATTGATCTATCCATTGCATTTGGATCAATTAACATCAGGAAAAAGTCTGTTCAATGTAAGCTGTAAAAAGTTCATCAAAAAATCAAGAGAAACCTCATCATTATCTGTGCCCCAGAAAAATAAAGGCCAATAAATTTGTTGTCAATGATACCAGCCCAAACATTCACTTTTGTACGATACTGTGTGTGAGCCTCACACCTCCGATGGGGATTTTCTCTGCTCCAATATCTATTAACCGTTTTGTCTATTAACCGTGCCATTCAAATGAAAAGTAGCTTCATCAGAAAAAAACAATTTTGTTCATGAACTGCAAATCTGCTTCCATTCTGTCCATCATAGTTCATAGAATTTTGCCTTCTATCAGGACCATCCTCATTTACTCCTGAACCAACTGAACTATAAGATGGTTTTTTTCTTTATATAAAGCTCTCAATATCAATGATTCACTACATCATTGTCGGCGGCAAGTTGCCTACTTATATGCGGATTTTCCTCAATCGCTAACAGTACCTCTAACTTTTTTCCTCGTCCAATTTAACATTTCGACCTGGTTTTTGGGTAATTATTATCAAACATTTGACAATTTTCCTTTTGAGTTCTTGTTTTATTACCGCATCCAATCATAATTGAAATGTCTATTCTTAGAGTTTCGGATAAATGAACCATAGTTTAATCAAATACACACGAATATTTTTCAATACACTGACGTGTGTCAGCAACTTATAAATATCGAAATAAAGTAGTCTACTAGATTGACATCACATTATTCATGTGGGTTTTGTGAATAATTGTTATGCAATAGATTAAACGGCCATAAATACATTGAAGGTTCTAGCACAGCCCTCAACAAGCACATTCTAACCGCAAATCACAACCCAGAATTCAATAACACAGAAATTCTTGCTTACGAGAACATCAAAGCAGAAAGAACCATTGGAGCCTAAAAAAAGTGGATGAAAAATCCAGGTACGTATTTAAAATTCCATAGTTAGGGGTGGCCCAGGCAAAACAACACCCTGTAGAACACTTTCGTTTATATATTTGTACAGCCCATTGAAAGTTGCTTGTGCAAACAGTTTCTGGAAATCTATTGTATCAAAGCACATATAAGTGAAAAACGAAAATAAATTTTTCGTTTTTTCCTGTATCTCTGAAAGTGAGAGGGCTAGCTCAGATTTTCCAACATCATAGTAATGAGCTCCATAATACGCAACTTTGCCTCCATTTAACCCTCTCTGTAGCTCTTACCGTTTCCGAGATCCCCATGCATCTACTCGAATTTCACTCACCCGGTATATAAAAAAACATCACAGTGAACAATAGAACAAACATCAACAACCTAAGTCAAATATACCATAATATACCATAACACAGTTTTGATCCCTATAATTTATCACAATGGCTATTATCCTTTTTCCCAAATGACACTATGAATCTTTGAATACCAAAACTCCAGACACTTCCTCCCCCATCACCCCCAATAACCTCTTCTCCAGGAGATGAGATGATCGATGACCACACAGGTACAAATCACATAACTCGCGCATGGACAATCTCCAATTTAACCATTACACAGCTATTGTCCACAAACACAACACGCCATCGCACTAATATTCCATAATTATATCATACAATAATAAAGAAATCATATTTACCGAGTACAATGATCACCAAGGTACGTAATAAACTTGTCAATTAACACAACAAGAAGTTAGTCATATTTTCTTTTTCCAGATTATTCTGTAAACTATATATAAAATGAAAAAACATCAAACCAAAAAGAAAAAACATACAGAAGATGCCCCCGGCCAGAGGCGAAACGTCTATAGTACCGAAATTTAAGTTTTATTTCAACAAAAGAATCCCCGATTATCATAACGTTCTGGATTGGCTGCTGAATAAGACTTTTTCATTCCCCATCATTCAACAACCAATCAGAAAACCGCCGCGTAAGCTCGGAAGCTGAAGGTTTTTAAACGGAATGTATCTTGGCGCCTGCTCTATATCATACCACTATAATCAGTATTTTATACGTAATGGAAACTAGCATTTCAAAGCTGTTTCATCATCCAACAGAAATCATCCACTACTTTCCAGAAACTAGCTGACAACTAGCAACTTAGCTACCACAAGTGTTTGGTTCAGTCACTTGAAGACATTGCTTATAACTAGCCATCCATTGGTGGATATATCTTTTTCAATTGCTGCAAGATAAGTGAAACTTTTCCATCAATGATCTCCTCAATTATGGCCAACTATCTAACCACTAACACGGGAATAGTTGTCAACCTACTGGGAGCTCATCATTCACTAACTGGAACTTGCTTTTCGTTTCGTCACAAGCTAGCTGTATACTCACGAGACGATAGTGGCTTGATAGCTAGAACTTATCAGCTGACTGCTATTCTAGAAAGGGGCTTACTAACTCATCATATGCTAAATATTGATTGAAGGCAAGCTAGTTACCAACTTACTGGAAGATAGATGCTCACTTATGTTTGGCCTCAAACTGATCATAACAAAATATTTAGGCGCGATTTCACCACAAGACAGATAAACGGCGTTTAACTAAACTCCCTTCTCACTAAACTCAGATTTTAATCTTGATTAACCTCGATCCAGTTTCACGCCCGTATGCACCGTAGGCTAATTTCGCGGATCAGTTACGGAAATTAGATTGTTGTTTATTATGCACCGCAAGAAAAATCTGGTTTAAGCTTCAGATTTTCCAATCGGTCAACGAAGCGTGGTTCAGCAAATGACGTCTATTTTATTTTGACACCGATTTTTCGAGTGTTGAGTTTTTTTTGCAAGTTTTTCATTATTTTGGGAATAAATGGAGGACGAAATATTCATTAATGATGACCTAGATATCCTCGATATCCTCGCAGAGTCTACGAAAGATTACACAATGGACAATTATTCATTTTTTGAAAGATTTCGACTTACAAAACCTATAGTTCTCAGTTTCCTGGAAAACATAGAAGACGAAATTGATTTCCAAAATGATTTGTTGATAATTGCAAGGAAGTGTCTTTCTTTGGGTTACGTTGGCTAGTAATTACCCCACCTCATGCACTTCACCCAACACAACTTATTTCATGGATATTACTCCTTGGCTACATAAATACTTTTTCGGCGATTTGAGGTGCGGTGGTATAACAGCTGCTCACAGGTATCTATCTACTTGTTCATTTTCATCAAGTTTCTTCCTCAATTCTTTTTATTTTTATTTTCGTAGAGCCTTTTCAACTGCTCGACGGTCGTATAGCAGAGAATAGGTGCAGTGTTGTTGAATTGTTCCGTAACTCGCTTCCAAGCTTGAGATTTATCATCATTGGAATCTTTGTTTGTTTTTTTCGTCTTCGATAATATTAGCGTGTTTTTAGAGTATATCCTCATGACTTTGCTTCTCTTCCGGGAAAAATTGGGGATTCTTTTTGTGTTTTCACCATCAGTCATTTTGAAAAAAAAAATCGAAACTGACAATTTTGACGTTTTATCATCTTCAACTGTCAAAAAATCTTGTGAAACCAACGTTGTCAGATTTCCAATCTGGATTATTCAATCTGCTGACGGTGCATAGCTACAGGCCAAAAATTACAAAAAAGGCATTGGGGAACTAGGATTAGAATTGACGAACGGTGCATTCAGGCGTCACCGACACAAACAGACGAAAGCTAAACCGAGTTAATTGAAACTTAGTTTAAGGACAGTCAAAAGCTGGCAACATAGTAAAATATGTACGTTTCTGTCATTTTTGCATAGATTTCGTTGTTTTGTAGAGGAGCCAAAGCCAAGTGACAATATAACCTAAAAATTGAAAACCGATAACTTTCGTCTTTGGCTCATGTTTTGTGATATTTTTGTGGGTGTTCGGTTTTTGAAGAAACCTGATGAAAGTGACAATATCTTCTACAATGAATGTGAAAATATAATTTATCAAATAAATTCCTTCTTTGGACTTCATTTGGCACCCAGCTCATTGAATAAATTGGTACAACATATTTCCTTTACCAGAGTGAAAATGTCTGGAACAAACTACCATATTTCGTTAACTCATCAGACCAGTCTTTTCGTTTGATGCCATGTATCTAGGTTGCTTGCCTTCTCTGGGAGATTTCACAATGTTTTCTATTTCTTACAATAGCGGATGGAATTCTGATAACAGGGTCAAAAATACAAACATGTACAATTTACCTGAAAAATCGTATTCGGCCGTCTTTTGATGCATTTTCATTGCATTTCACAACAGAACAATATGAAGGCATGATCATCTACGAATTAAACAATGTAATCCAACTACTGAATTCTTTTTGAAATAGGTAAAAATATTCAATTCTCCAACATAAACAAATCGGAAAAGTGAGGTTGTTTCCAATGTCAACCATCTGTCAAACGTGCACGAAACCTAAGATGTCTGAAAACCCTGGTGAATGAACTGATTCGATATTGTTTAGATTTTCGAGGGGACACCACCTGTTACTTCTACAGAGCTTATCTCTCTGTGGTAGATGGCGCCGTCCAAAAATATTTGTCTATATTCTTGCTTAATGTCAGAACTTGATTTCTAACATCTGCAGCATCTTATATGAAATTATTTTTAGTTTCAGTGTATTGTCGGTATCTATATGGTTATTCATCTCTTTAATTTCAAATTTTGCTTAGCTTATTCCTGAGTTTGTTCTTTGAAAAATTACCCGTTCATCAGTTCATTAGTGCGTGAGGAATTGTTAATTTTCAGGTAGTGTAGTGTGTAAGGATACTTTTTGTAGATAGGCCACATTTGTATTTTGTCGCAGATTCGTATTTTCGCCTGTTTTCAGTACCAAAAGCAAGTACAAATTTTGACGAATTGACTAATAATGATATTATATGCATCGATTTTATATTTTCTGCAATTTAATGACAATTTCATTTCCAATTCTCCGTCTGTCAAAATGCAGGTAACCTCAAACTCAAATGGTACAAAATACGAAAAACAACAAGACAGTGCTTCCTTTGTGCAATGTTCGGGGGCTTTTAATTCTAGCTTTGCTATTGGTGAAGTTTGACAGATGTCTCTTTTCAACCAATACCAAAGCAAGAATTAGAACCCGCGAACAATTCGCCCCAAAAAGAAAGCTGAGGGAATGAATATACCCTGTTACTGAATTGAAACTTAAACGAAATTGGCGCCATCTGACACGCTAGTCATCTCTATTATCAAGTAGGCCAAGTGTCGCCCAGTCGATCCCAAACTTCTACAGGTATAAGTGCAGCACCAGGGTTTTTAGACATCTACATATTTCTATTCAATATTCGATTGAGAATGTTTCCTTCTCAATGTCAAGTTAGTTTTTAGGGTGCTACCAAAAAAATCCCTATACCTGTTCAATAATATGTCAAACAACAAAACTGAACAGTCATTGATCCTGTTGCATAATAATTGTTATTTCGATATATTGTTTTCACAATCGTTGTACGAGTATAACGATTCTCGAGGGTCTAGATTTTCTCCTACGAAAGAGCCTACATGCTCTTTTAATAGCAAGAGATTTTTTAGGTGTCTAATAAATTCATTTGTATATTATTGTTATATGTAGGCCTCATTCAGGCGTACAATTGGTATTGATTTTTTTCCATAACAATAATCATGGCTGTTCCTATATTTTGGGAATGGAAATATTTTCAAACACTGGTTTTTTCTCAAAACCAATATCTCTATTCTGGAGTCCATTTTTCGCCAAAATCAAATTATTGGATATCAAAATTTGAAATAGTACTCGGGGCTACTATTTCAGATGTCGGTTTTCGAATTTTGTCAGTGTTTGTATTATTAAGAAGCCATTTATGAAAATCCAAAATATAACAATATACTATTTCAATTGTAAGCTGTTACAAATGAAAATGAAATGATATTTTAATCACATCTGTCTCATAACATGTTCTTGGAAACGATGAAAACATCGTGAAAAATCCATCACAACGATTGCCGTCCGAAAGGAGAGAAATCAACTCCACGATAAATACGTGACAGATATCCAAAAGACTTCTGTTTGTTATGATTTTTCAAGGGAATCTTCCGAATAAGCCAATTTCTAACATCGAGAATTTCCTATAGCCAATATTGAATATTGCTTGATTATATTGTAATAATACTTGACAGGCATTGGATAACATGTTATTGAATATTCAACTTTGTGCTCTGCAGCCAGACATAAAGCTTTGTATCCGTACATAATTAAGTTTATGGGGCGTATCCGTATAGACTCGAATCATGACCGCATATTACGAACAATGAAGTCATTTGTTTATTCAGAAATATTAGGAACAGTCAATGAGTATGCTCAGTTTGATCCTAGCCTTTTTTTCATATCATCTTTGCATGCTGATGTCAAGGACCTACCCAATCTTGTTTCATAGGGTAATAACTCATACTATCTGGGCCCACGACAGGAAGGAACAACACTAAATCCGGCTTATTGGCCATTTTTCTGGAGCGAGAGATTTTCCAGATGTGTACATAAACTTTCGAGGACATAAAATGTCCTGTGGCTATATGTCCCTTATAGATAACTCTACCAGCAGTTGGGCCATTCATGCGAAATACTTTTCACGATTGAAATAGGACCGCCTTATCATGGTGTAACCCTCGATGTGATGACTTATCTCGGTTATATATAGACGGCTTCTGTCAAAGAGAAAAAGTGGCAGATTCGGGAGAGATATGCAAGTAGCACAGGTGACATGGAGATTCATTGTTTCCCAGTTCGATTTAAGTGGAACAATATGCTGAAAGTATTGGGGGTATTATTTTGTTTTTGATTCGGTTTTTGATATTTTGTCAATGGTCCTCAAATCATATATACTCAAAAATATATGAAAAAACATTATTCTTTCACGGAAAATAAATTTCAATTGAACTAGAAATAGAACGTTTTTAAATTCAACTAGAGATTTAGATTTTGCGGGAAGGGAAAAAAAGGTATCCCGAATAACGAAGCTTGAAATATATAACGGTTTGAGACATATTGTGAAAATCTTTGGATTAAAATAAGTATAACATATATGCGAACACAATAATCATTATTCTAGAATAGAAATATCTACAAATTCTTGCTCGACTAAACTATTCAGGAAAGAGTGATGATATTGGGTGATAATAAGGAACGGTCCGAATGTTAATGATAAATATATTTTCTTGTATCTTTTCAAAAATATTGTGACCGATGTATAATGACGATATTACGAAGGCGTAGAAGGGCCTACAACAACATATTTTTAAGAACATTTGGAATTGCCATTTTGAACTGACAATTATCACTTTGAAGAGACAATTGTCATTTTGATCTGACAATTGTCACTTTAACTGACAATTGTCACTTCGATTGACAATTGTCACTTGATGACAATTGTCACTTTGAAGTGACAATTGTCACTTTGAAGTACAATGTCATTGAAAAAACACTTTCGACTGACAATTGTCAATTCAAGTGAAATGCCACTTCAAAGTGACAATTGTCAGTTCAAAGGGACAATTGTACTTCAAAGTGACAATTATTAGTTCAAAGTGGCAATTCTAAATGTTTTTAAGAATATTTTGTTGTTAGCCTTTCTACGCCTTCGTAAGATATTATGACCCTGGGCTTGGAACCGGCAGATGTGTGGAGTACAAAAAAATATTAATACACATTACTGTTCATTCAATGTTCTGAAGAATATTAATAATAATATATTTGTTTAGTACCGATGCTACATGAAAATTACGAGAGTTGTGAATTAGGATTTGTTACAGGCATTATATATATAATATATATATATATATATATATATATATATATATATATATATATATATATATATATATATATATATATATATATATATATATATATATATATAGGAAAGCTAAACCTGATTGAATTCAATTCAAATAAGGTATGGAATTATAAAAATAAAATGGAAGATGACAAACAAGATAACATTTTTGGCATTTGAGAGATAGAGAGAGAAAAACAAGAAAATCCAATGTGCGTGAAAATGAAACGCATTTCTACCCTCAATCATCATAAGGACAATCCTCGATCAGACAAATCATTCAAGTTTATGATTGCGGGTTGATGGATAACAAAAGGGAATATTCACATTCTTTTGAAATTACATGGAAGTAATCTGCTCAAGGATCTTTATAATTCCTCACTTAAGATTCTCCTTACGTTTTCTACTACTTTTCCGCTTAGATTTGGATAATCTCAGCAGTGTATGACTGAAAGTTTCAAAAAGTTCGTCAATGATAGTCTTTTTTTCAAAAAATTTATTTTTAATAAGTAGTAGTAATACATTCTTTGTGGCATTTTGGGGATATTAAAATTTTCAGGAGCCATGAATTTCAAAACGTTTTTTTTGTCGCATTTGAGGGCCAATCTACCTGCTATTTCGACATTATGTGGCACATTGAAAATAACGGCAACCCGTTTTCTAAAATGATTGGTATTGAACACTTTCATTGATTGTTTTGCATTAAGGAAGGGTGGCGTATAACTTTATTTCTCTTCCTCAAGCAAATTTACCCAATATTAGTGTAAAGCTGTTTTACAAATTCAAATCAGCTTTGCTTAAGCCATAAATTTCATGTGGATGGTACTTTCAACTACTGCAAAAATTAAACTTGCAGTTGTTCACCATACCATGGCGGCCCCTGTCCGGTCACACACCACACCACTGTGCTCCCAAAAGATCCAACCCCAAACCCAATACAGTAGGTGGCTTACGGTAGTTTAGGCAATAAGCGGTCAGCGAAGTTATTTTATGCGAAACATGTTTCAATTAATTTGGTCCACTATAAACTTTATACTGATATTATATTCATTTAGCGTTTTCCTCATAATTCATATTATAATATGTACGATTTTGAACGACCTGTATTTAATTGAAGATGAATTTATTCAACTGAGAATGGATATACTATACACCTATCGTCGACTATAGAGATTACAAAAAACAATATTTTTTCGTGGATTTGTTTTAAATACAATTATTTTTGACTTCTTAGTTGTTTAACGTTCTAAAGAAGCGCCCCGCAGAAAAAAAACTTCGCCACTATCACTTTTGATATTTCTGTACATATGTATGCATGAAAGTTGCATTGAAACTGGTTGTTTAGTATTCTTACAAACAATCACTTCGATAAGAGAATCAAATTTTTCGAGTAGATTAAAATAGACCCTGACACATAACACATATACAGCTAGTATATACAGCTAGTATGTCGAATTCCTTTTTTTTAAGTCAATTGAAAATAATTATATTGGTGCATGAAGTAACTTATTGGGGTTATCTGAAAATCTGCAATTGTCGATTGCATGACTTTCCTGATATTTCTTTCTTCAAATTTTGGAAAGTTATTGTATTCCAAAAAACAAGTCACGAATGAGTATTTCTTCACGAAAAATAAGTTTCAACAAGTTCTACTTGAAATCTCAATGTGATGAAGTTCTCTCGTATGCATGTTGAACCTGTGTAGGGGGAGAAAAAGAATAAGAATTTTGATCAGGAGTAAACTACTCTTATTTTTCGATATTATAAAAAAAAATATTTGGAAACCATATTCAGATTTGAAATAACGAAAAAAATCCAATTTTATGTTCTAGCCCCATGAAGAGTATCTCATATACACGTTAGGCGCGCTTCCTTCATATACTATATAATATTTCATGACAAATTTGGTCCAATTATTATTGTACTAAATATCCACGATTGTTGAAAATTTTGAATTTTTACCAGTTTTCTGGTGCAAATTTGATATTTTACTCTGTATGTATTTTCATAATAACTATCGGTATGAATTGATGGAAAAAATAATTAAATAAATTAATTAATTGATGCTTAACAATCAAATATTACAAATCTGCAAGTTTACGTTCACTTTATTCATAGTGTTGTTACTTCAAAGAGTAGTTCTAATTTATGTTACAAACATAAAGAAAAACCAAATCGCAAAAACTTTCAGTAACCTGAATAATCAATCATTGCATCATTATAATTCCACGTGTCTTCTTTCCATCGCCAAACATTTTATTGTTAGTGCACAAAATTCTTTATTGATATGTTTCTCAAAAGATCTTGGTATACTGGCACAACACTCCCTGATAACATTTTCTATTCATCGATATTTTGAATTGGTCCTCGAGCATACACCTCTTCATAGAAGAAAAGTATATTTTTTTGTAAAATTGTAAAATTGTTTTTAACCGCTTTCTTGATTGTTTGACCAACCCCAGAAGTTAATGAAAACTTGTACGAGTTGAGATCACGGGGGCCTTACCTTCCATAGTGGGATCCAAAACTACTCTTGGGGCCTTGAAATTTTTTTCGCTGGCTGCGAGAATCGAACTCCCGCCGGGTGGAAACAGTGGCTTCAATACTAACGATCATACCACTGAACCACTAGCCCCGTGTACTTCCAGTATTTACGTTTATCGTCCAATATTAGGAATAATTTCATATTTCACATAGACCAATCAATAGAGATTGTTTCGTGACCAGGAAAACCGATTGCGCCACCATGCGAAAAACGGTCCGTAGTTATATCCAGTAATGTTTTCTACTCGCAAGTGTCATTGCTTAATTTGTTACAAACATTTAATGCAAAAAATCTACTTTTTTTTTGGTTTTTTGGTTGTAACATGAAAACTAATGAAGCAATCTAGAGATCATCAAGTTGTAGAGAATCAAAATGCAAAGAAAATGAGGCTCGATCGGATTATTAGTAACGGAGAAAAACTGGAAAAACCAAAAAAAAACCTTATTTCGCCACTTTTTGAGATGCAGTGCAGGCTTTACACGACATAGTAGTGATTGATATACTCTGTGTGTGAGAAATGGAGGCGCTGTCGGATCATTAGTTTTGGCATAATTGCAATCTGAATTTTTCAACGCACTTTATTGCAGCAGACCTGGATGCTCCATAAATGGTCCGATTCCAATTATTCTTAAAAATTTTGAGAGAAAAAGTAAAATACTACGAAACGTCTATTCTCATTTTGCGTATAAATGCTGCGAAATACAACTTGTCTATAGATTGTTCTATTAGTTTTCATGTTACAAGCAAAAAACGAAAAAAAGAAGAGATATTTGCATTTAAATTTTTATAACAAATTTAGCGAGTAGGAAACATAGCAAGATCTAAGGTCTTTCGTATGATGGCACAACCGGTTTCCTGGTAGTATTTTGTCACAAAATCAATAGAGCAGAAAATCTTTATTGACTGGCCAATATGAATTACTAATATCTCATTACCTTTTAACATTTCAAGCAGTAATTAAATTTGTGTTTTTTAACTGTGCGTGTTTACATTGTGAAATTTATTAATTAGAGATTTGTCCGGATACATTGAAGATCTGTTCACAATGCTGAGTGCAAATGATAAAATGGAAATAATTCTCATTCATGGAAAAAATAGAAAAAATCGAGAAACAGCAGAAATATCAAATCTGCGTTAATCCGAGAATCCGGTATGTCACAGAACTGTAGGACGGATTGATAAAAAACTTTTGATCACGGGATCTGTGTAAAACAAATTTAACACAAAACATGCTAAAAGGGTAACTGGGAACAATGAATGACAACAAAATGTATTATTAGCAGTAACTTAGAATCCGAGAAATGGTCTCAGTGTTGTATCTTCCATAACCGTGAATAAAACATCAACTCAAAGAATATTATTGAAACATAAATATCCCCCATATGAACCCAAATCTATACATAGGTTGAAAGAAGGGGATTACGAACGGAGAATTGTAATCTGTGCGTGGGTACAAGGAGAGTTAGAAGAATATATTTTTTCATGTTTGAGATACAGCCAATTATTGACCAATTCTCACAGCAAAAAATAGAACGGCTATGGTTTCAGCTTGACGGAGCATCGTGTCATAGTACGACAATGATTGAAGGATATCTCGATGACAAATTGGAACGGCGTGAAGTTAGCAGCTAATTTACAGCAGCCAAAATTTCCATGACACTGGCAATTATTTTTTGGCAGCCAAATTTCTCACGATCCTTCTTAGAGAGAAACAGCTCTATACTGCCAGTCAAAGAAGGGGAATTTTGTTTATTTTCATATAGATTGGAATATGAAGTTAATTGTTGTTCGTTGTTATAAATTACTGAAAATAATCCAAGTATTCACCCTGAACTTTTTTCACAATTGCATATCACCATAAAAAATGTGTAACTAATATTTTTATACGGAGGGGTATTTGCATGGCTTATGAGATTGCAGAATACTATTATTCCTTACTTGCCGTCGGAGGGATTAAAATCATCCCCTGATGAATTTAATTGAAAAAAAATCCATACCATCGTTAAATAATGATGTGAACTTTGATTTTTATATAGAGAGGTAGAATTTGTATGACTCACGAGATTTCAGAAAAATATTGTTCTTTACTTGCCGTCGCAAGGGTTAAAATCATCCTCCGATGACTTCAATTTTTCAAAAAAATCCATATCATCGTTAAAAAATGTTGTGTAACTATGATTTTTATATAGAGCTCAAGAGCTGCAGGAAACTATTATTCCTCACTTGCTGTCAAAGGGGTCAAAATCATCCCCCAATGGCTTCAATTTTTCAAAAAAATCCATAAAATCGTTAAAAATGTTGTGTAACTATAATTTTCATATAGAGAGGTAGTATTTGCATGGCTCATGAGATTTCAGGAAACTTATATTTTTCTCACTTGCCGTCGGAGGGGTTGAAATCATCCCCAGATGACTTCAATTTTGTCCAAAAAAATTCATACCATCGTTGAAAAATGTTGTGTAACTATGATTTTTATATAGAGAGGTAGTATTTGCATGGCTCATGAGGTTGCAGAAAACTCTTATTCCTTACTTTCCGTCGGAGGGGTCGAAATCATCCCCGGATGACTTTAATTTGAAAAAACCCATATCATCGTTAAAAAATGTTGTGTAACTGTGATTTTTATATAGAGAAATAGTATTTGCATGGCTTAGGAGACTGAGGAGAACTATTATTCCTTACTTGCCGTCGGAGGGGTTAAAATCATCCCCCGATGACTCAAATTTTTCAAAAATGTCCATACATCTTTAAAAAGATGTTGGGTTACTTTGATTTTCATATAGAGAGGGAGTATTACTTATTACTTACCGTCGGAGGGGTCAAAATCATCCCCTGACGACTTTATTCAAAGAAAATCGATACCATCGTTAAAATGTTGTGTAACTATGATTTTTATATAGAGAGGTAGTATTTGCATGACACAGGAGACTGCAGAAAACGATTATCCCTCATTTGAAAAAAAAATCTATATCATCGTTAAATTTTATTGCGTTACTATGATTTTTATATAGAGAGGTAGTATGTTCATGGTTTATAATTCAGGCCTCATGGATGATTTCAGCCCCTTCGACGTCGAGTAAGAAATAACACTTTTCTGCAATCTCATCAGCCATGCAAATACTACTACCACTCTATCTGAAAATCATAGTTGCACAACATTTTTTTAACGATGATATGGATTTTTTTTAAATGGGTGTTATCAGGGGATGATTTCAACCCCTCCGTTGGCAAGTAGGGAATAATAGTTTAATGCAATCTCATGAGCCATGCGAATACCACCTCTATAAATGAAAATCATAGTTACACAACATTTTTTAACGATGATATGGATTTTTTTGGAATATTAAAGTCATCGGGGGATGATTTCAACCCCTCCGACGGCAAGTGAGGAATAATAGTTTCCTGCAATCCCATGACCCATGCAAATACTACCTCTCTATGAAAAAATCATATTCACACAACATTTTTTAACGATGATATGGATTTTTTTGAACTGAAGTCGTCGGGGGATGATTTCAACCCTTCCGACGGCAAGGAAGGAACAATATTTTTTGTAACGATGATTGGGTTTTTTTTTAAATTCAATTCATCAGGGGATGATTTCAACCCCTTCGACGGCAAGTAAGGAATGATAGTTTCCTGCAATCTCATGAGCCATGCAAATACTGAACTATAAAAAAATCATAGTTATACAACATTTTCTAACGATGTTATGGATTTTTTGGCTGCCAAAAAATAGCTGCCAGATGTCAAGGGCATTTTGGCTGCTCTAAATTAGCCGCTAACTTCACTCCGGTACAAATTGGAGAGTAAATGGATTGGTAGATACTGAATATATCCATGGCCAGCAAGGTCTCTCAGTCTCATTCCTTTCTATGAGGGCACCGTGGGAAGAGAGTGTATGCTGGAAAACCATTCCAAAATATCGATGAATTGAAAAAAATTGTTGTGTGTTGTGCAAGTTTCAACATTAAATAAATGTCAATAAAGAATTTTGTTCAGGAACAATGAAATGTTTGGCGATGGAAGGAAGATATATGGAAATTCAAGGATTCAATGATTGATTATTCAGGTTTGTCAATGTTTTTATAATTTGTTTTTTCTTTATGTTTTCAACAGAAATTAGAACTACCCTTTAAGGTAACACAATGATTGAAGTGATCGTAAACTTGCAGATTGGTATCATTCAATTGTTCAGCATTGAATAATTAATGTATTTAATTATTTCTTTCGATTAAACCATACTAATAGGTATTATGGACATACATACAGAGTGAAATATCAAATTTGCACCGGAGTACTAGTAAAAATGCAAACCCATTTTCAATTCAACAAACGTCGATATTCTGGTACAAATAATAAATTGGACAAATTTTTGCATTGAAATATTATTATCGTAATATGAGGTGTATATGAAATACTAGTACTCTTTATGAGGGTAGATCCATAAAAATGGGTTTTTTCGTTGTTGCGTAGGTAGACGTGATTCCAAATCTTAATATTGTTTCTAACACCAATTTTTATCACGAATGAAATTTTCTGAGAAATGGATTATATTATCAGAGATTATAGTTCTACGACATTTACTACTTGTCTGTCAAAAATCAGATGACTGCTCGATTTTTCTTAAAGTTTTCCTGGCGATTTTACCAAAGTAATTTCTTTTCAAATGGGTAGGAGAGTGGATTGATGTCTCTGGACGATGAATTGACTTGAAAATGGAGGGGTTTGAAAAATGTTCCCGATGACATTGTTCCATTGAACTTTCCGATACAAACTATTACCAAGACATTTACCGCCCATCTCTGCCAAACTATTACTTCTCCAACAGCCTTTTGACCCGAACAAAATCAGAGAGTTAACTGTAGATTCCATAACATTTGTTGATGAAGTTGAAAAATCGATGAATCCTTGTCTGCCACAGTCTGGGTTGCTTCCAGCTATCTTAGAATGACTAACCTTGAAGGGGTGAGCCCTACTTATGAAGGTGGGGAGAGAACAGTAATATAAATCAGCTTCTCTTTTATTTTTTTGTGATTAACACCCCGAATGAGATAAGCGCAGAAGGAGGGCGATCTGAACCAAGCAGTTGTTCGGGAGAACAGGGCCCTCTCCCAAGATCTATAAGGCTAATGAATATTATTAGGATAATTATCACTTTTCAATAAACACAGAAATTTCACAAGTAAGCATGGACTTTACGATCTATGAATATATCTTGATTCTGGCTGGTAAATTCCGAATCGTCACGGAGAATCCCATCCCATGGCTCTTTGGAAAAAAATATCCACTATATTTAGAATTTTCCATCTGCAAATCAAATATACTCATAGTGAGATTGTCATGTCATGGGCAATTTTTTTACAAAATATGTATATGATATAACTAACTAATGAATATAAAAGTGATAATATTGCTATTAGATAAATTACAATCACTAGTTGAGAAAATTATTACAATGGCAAACTAATTTATACATATACAAGTCATTTTACTATAAAGGTAATTTGAGTTTTTGTGATAAGATAGTCGTGTTGTCTTAATTTTCCCAAAAGCTGAGAGGCTATCACTGTTCACAATTTGGGTTCTTTCACTCAGATAGAACTCGAACCAATTGAAACTTCGTCCTCTGAAGCTGTAGAGATGAATCTTACGTAACAGTAAAAAGCTTCAGATATATCTCAAAACACTGCAGCGCTCACTTCCTTCAGACTAAAATATATATATTTTTCAGAAAGCGAAAGATTGCATATCTCGTACTTCTATTGGTTTGAAAGCTAAATTAAGTAATTTAATGTAATTTACAGCACTTCATAAAATCATTATCCGCTCCATCATAAGATTTTTATCATGAGCAAACGTCCTTTGTAATTGTGGATCCATCATGTATGTCGAATTCCTCACAATATTTTCCATGTTGAAATTACTAGCACATACATCTTAATCTATCCCGATGTGATACTAAAGATTTTATTTTAAAAAAAAAAATATATATATATATATATATATATATATATATATATATATATATATATATATATATATAAAAACTATGAATTTGAAATAAACTTTGTAGAAAGGATATTCCTTGAGGTTGCAGTCAAATATATCAAATATATATATATATATATATACCGGGTGATTCTCTAAGGTGGTTCATTCACCCCTATAACTTTTTTGTTATTGAAGATAGAAAAACGAAATTCGGGGGATGTATATAATATTTTGATTGATATTTTTTGACATATTTACTTGCTTTGCCGTACTTCCGGTTTGACCGGAAATGACCTCAACTTTCGATTTTTAAGTGGGACATCCTATATATTTTCACTTATTCCGATCGAGAATGACATTCTTAATCCAACAACACATTACTTGTCAATATTTGACAAATAAAATAATTTTTATTCCAATTTCTATTTTTCGATCTAGAATGCCATGATACACGATTCATGGCAATCGCTTCATTTTTGATCAAGTAACATGGGAAAACTACGACTTTCAGGCTTCTGACTTCACAGTCGTTTTGAGAATTATTTAAATGTCGTAAATATGACTTATTTCAGTTAACTTGATTTTTTCAAATGGAAAGGGGGTGGTGGCTCGTCTGCTTTTTGTGAAAAATCATTTCCTTACGAATAATTTGATACCACACATTTTCACTTTATTTTCAAAATTTTTCTGAATAATTTCAAGAAGCGATCATAGCTAATAACAAATAATATGTATTCGGTATACTTATGCAATAAGTCTTGTTATTCTAGTTATCCGTGACAAACAATTAAAACTGTTGCTAGGACTACCTAAACAAATAGGATACTGAATATGCTGTCACGTTTGGAAATTTATTTGTTGCGTAGTTTATAATTTGATATGGAGAATTATACTAGAAACGAGTAAATTGACATGTTGCTAATTTACGGAGAAGCAAAAAAGAATGCAACTGATGCAGCTCGAATTTATGCTCAGAGATTCCCCAATCGTCGCCATCCCACTCGGCATTATTTTCCAAAACTGGAAAGGAAAATGCGAAATGAACCAGAAGAAAATGCCAATAACTTCAACGTCAGTGAAGAAAAATAAGTAGACGTGTTGGCCTATGTTGAAGTGAATTGTACGGCGTCAATTCGCCAAATTGTTACTGAGTGTGGTATAAGTTATTCGTTCGTTTGAAGAATTCTTCACAAATATAATTATCGGTCATTCAAGTATCAACTACACCAACAATAATTTTCGACAAATTACTGCGGAAATATATCTACAGTTCCTTAAGAATCAAATTAATGATTTCATTGAAGATTTGCCACTGGCTAACCAAGTTGATATCTATTTTCAACAAGATAGAGCGCCACCTCACAATTCTCAAGTCGTAAGAGAACATCTGAATTACACCTTCCCAGAAGAGTGGATTGGCACTTATGGACCTATTCAGTGGCCTGCGAGGTACATTCTTAGGTTGTCATATTTTTTCATAATGTATTATTTCTTTTTCATATTCTAGATTTTTTTCGCTGGGAACAATTAAAAATCAGTTGTATAACAGAGTAACAGCTACACGTGAAGAACTGGAGTATAAAGTAAGGGTGACATTCCAGAACATCACTGCGAAACAGCTAATCAATGTGGTGCGCGGAACAATTGAAAAAGTTGAACTTTTCCGTGATCTAGGAGGAGGTCATTTTGAAAATTCAGAACCTTAATGGACTAATTTGAGACTTTCAACTATATCCTAAAATGACTGTGGAGTTATAAGCCTCAAAGTCGTATTTTTCCCATGTTACTTGATCAAGAACGAAGCGATTTACACGATCCATGGCATTCTAGATCGAAAAATAAAAATTGAAATAAAAATAACTTTATTTGTCAAATAGTGCCATTAAATCTGAGAAGAAGGCATATCTGAACATCAAATTGCAGAATTGCAGCTCGAGAGATAAATGGTTAGAACTAAAAAAATTTAACATATCCATAAAAAAACATGTTGAATTTCCTGCACATCTAAATTCCGTCGAGGAGCTAAATAACTTTTTTACAAACGTTACAGGGACCTACCAGTCGACAATAACCTACTTAATTTTTATAAAAACAATAGAATGAATGATATTAGCGACGAATTCAGATTTCAGCTAGTAAATGAAGAAACTGTAATTGATTACATTAATGATATTGGTAGTAAAGCATTTGGAAATGATGGACTCAATATTATCATTATCCGGTTATACTGTCCCCTAATCGTTCCCATCATTGTCCACATTATGAATGAGTGTTTGTTGAAGGGATATTCTCCAACAGACTGGAAATTTGCTAAAGTAATTCCACTGCCTAAAATTAGTTCACCTAAAGACTATAGTGATCTGAGGCAGATTAGTATCTTACCTGTTCCCTCTAAAGTTTTTGAGCGGGCAATCGAATCTCAGATTAGGGACTTCGTTAGTAATAATAATATTTTACCTATCAAGCAATCTGTTTTAGAAAGGACTATAGCTGTGCCACGGCACTTGCAGATGTCGTTGACGATTTATTGAAAACCATTGATGAAGGCAAAATATCGGTGCTGATATTGTTGGACTTTTCGAAAGCCTTCGACATGTTGAATCATGATATTCTAGCAGCAATGTTTAAATACTTCCATTTCAGTGAAACAGTGTGTTCTCTCCTCTCATCGTATCTGAATGGCAGTAAACAAATTGTACAATTCAAAAATCTACTTCCCAGAAAATTACAAGTGGAGTGCCTTAGGGTAGTATTCTTGTTCCATTATTCTTTACTCTATATACATCACTCTCCCTGATTCGCTCAAGTTTTGTAACTATCACCTTTATGCGGATGACACGCAGCTATACTTTTCTTTTCAGTATCCTGATGTATCCGAAGCAATTCAGAGCATTAACAGTGATCTGGACTGGACTTCGAGACATCACTGTCTGAAAATAAACCCAAAAAAGTCAACAGCTCTTTTATTTTGTAATGACAACACTTTAGCACTTATTAAGGATAGAATCTTACTTGAAATTGCAGGTACCTCAATTCAAATCGAAACACATTGGGAAAATTTAGGTCTAATCCTTGACACTAAATTAAGATTCAAAGAACATATATCCTCTAAACTCAGAATTGCATAAGCCACACTAAAACTGATTTATTCTCAACGACAATTTCTCTCGTGTGAACTGAAAAAAATGTTATGTGATTCACTTGTATTATCACACTTCAATCATTGCGATGTAGTTTATGGCCCTTGACAGTGATGAATCTAGACGAATTCAGAAACTTCAAAATTCTCGTGTCCGACTGGTTCATGGAATGAGGAAATATCACCACATCTCCGGGAAGTTTAGGGAAATGAAATGGTTGAATATGTATAACCGTCGAACTTTACATTTTGCATGTTTAGCCCATAAAATCTAAATGACAAAAACACCCCCCTACTTACATAACAAACTCACTTATAGAACAGATGTTCATAATTTGAATATCCGAAAAAAAAACCTTCTTCGTGTGCCGAGGCATGAGAAAATGATTTTCAAGAGATCGTTCTCCTATGGCGTCGCGGTCTGTGTCAACAATTTGCATAGATTAGATCCTTCTTCATTATCATCCTCTACAAAATCATTCAAAGTTAAATATAGAAAATATCTTTTATCATCACAAAAATAATCTTACAAATGTATACACGTTTCTTTCTTTCACCCCTCCTCACCTATTTTCTCTCACTCTCTACTTTCTCCCTCTCTAGTTCTCTCTTTTTCTCTCTCTCTAGTTCTCTTTTTTTCAAATAACATTTGCTACTCGAATTTAGTTACTCGATTTGTTCACTGGCACTGGTGGAAGAACAGGGGTGGATGCGTCCACAACTGAACCAGTTGTAGCCATTTATCCATATGTCAAAGATCGTGATAACTCTGTAACATTATTATATAATATGTGGATAATAAATTTATTATTATTATTATATATATATATATATATATATTCATATATACATGTAAATGTTTCAATCAAAGGAATCTCGGAATAATTTTTTTACTGATTATGACGATATAGTCTCATAATATATTCAATTCTACCCAAAAACATAATAATTTTATTGATTTTGCAAATACGAAAATATCCGAAGCATTTATTCATCTACAGTCTATCACATGACGTGCTATTCGCCTCGTGATTGGCTAAACCAAAACTAAACCAGATTTCGAATTTTATGAATGGAACGTGAATGACAGTGATTTCTCTTGTCCTCTACTCTTTTATAATATGCTGCAAATTTTTTGTAACTCATTGTATACCCATTTTGCTTCAAATAGAATGTATATCGACATTTTTGGAAATCAATTGAAATTTTGTAGTAGTTTTTGCAGCAATTGACACATAAATTAGAGTTTTTCTGTATTGAAAAAAAAAGTTTTGTGACTATTTGTAGATTTAGTCGTAGGAATATCACCTTGATTTCATAAGATAATTTGAAATCTTCTGGTATAGCAAGGGAATTTTTTCTCCAAAACTCTCATAATTGAATTTGAACAAGAACTGATGATATTTATCAACAAGTAAAAAATTTGAGCATGTGAATCATCTTCCTAACTACTTCCTGACTTCAGCTAGCCCAACACCATCATTTCGCCAACCAGCTAAGTTAGAAAATGTTGATTCGTGTTGGAAAACAGTTAATAAATTATTACCTGAATACGAAATAATTTTGCCGAAACGGAGGTGTCAGCTTTATATGCGTGATTCAATGAAAAAAGTGTTACTCTCAAAATATTGGTATAAATATTTTTTTTTCAAATTTGATAACTATGTATCTATTTCCTTGGAATGCATCAACAGATCCAATACAACATCAGGAGGAAATTGCTGTATGTGCTTTTCCATACCATTAATTCCAATTAAGGATACAACCTACATGTAATGTATCCATTGTAAGAAATCCTCCATAGACTACTTCAGTTCACAAACACAATGATTACTCCGAGACCAATCAAGAGAACAAAGCATCCTTTGTGTTTCAAAGTTGTGTCGGCCTCTCAGTTCAGCGTCAGAGAATGCTTCATGAAATGTAGCAGTTGGATTCATGGAAAGTATAAAACGATTTCTGATTCACCAGTGCTCCTCTTCAGAATGGCCGAGTTTTTTTTCTATTCTCTCGTTTAGCATCTCCAGTTTTCGACGGCAGAAGTGAGTTTAAATGGCTATTATTTGATATAGTCAGTGTTCTAATCCCTACATTTTCGTAGACTTGCTTTTTAAAATATCAATATTTCCACGGATTTTTCTTTTTTTAATAAATAAGCTTCTCGACGAATGAAACATCTTTGGAATCGATAATTTAGTTCCAGCTCTTTTCTTGCATATAAAGTGCGGCTTTTTATAGCCCCCCTGTTTACTTTTGAACGGTTCGACGTAGAACAATGGGACAAAAACCACTCTGAATGATATTAGACCGGGAGATGGTGACACAAAATATTAGGTCATTTGTACCAGAATGGCGGTTCTTCAGGGGTCTAATTACGGAATGACAAAAAAGAAAATGATGGTCATAGCGCTGGTACCGGCGGCCCAATCGCGTGGGCGTTAATCGAACGTGTCGGATAAATAACGAGTGTCGAACGATTTGTTCCACAAAAATACTTGTATTTTTCGATAGTCGATAAAAAAAGAAGTAGGCGGTAGCGTAATGCCACACTTCGCCGGTGTGACTTACAGCCCGCCATACCGACGCGAATATATTATTAAAAAAAAAAACAATTCAACCATTTGTACCAGGGTAATTTTTGCGCAGCTAATCATCGTCGAGTAGCCATTCACGGAAATCACCTTGCCATACTTTTCCGACGGTTCCCAATAGCCGCCATACCACCGCAAGGAAGTAAATTTTTTTTTTGCTAAACGATTTGTACCAGCCTGAAACTTTTTTCAAGAGTTCTCTGTATGATCATAAATAGAAGTCTGATCATGCCATACCTGTGGGAGGTGGCGAATATGTACAATATTTTTTTCAAAATTCTAAGATTTTATTCGTAATTCAAACGATTTGTACCAGTATGGCACAAATTTTTCCTGTAAGTTTGAGGTTTAACGAATATAAATACAAAATTTCAAACACCTAGGTGGCGGCAATCTTGTCTCATAACCAGATGTTATGTCGTATAATATTGTACGGCTACCGGCGCTCGAAAGATTTCTCGAATTGTGTTCGTAATATGGGAACGTAGGTAATTTGTAATTTTCCCAAAGCATAGTTCTTTTTCAAGTTTGTAAAATTTGAAATGCCATACTGTTACAATTCATTCCAATTTTTGTTTTCATATCTTGCTCGAGTGTAACAGACTTCCGCCCCATAGTTACAGCATGGGATAATTTTTTTTAAGTTGAATTCCATCCAAACGAACCGAATACAATGATGCCATACTGTAACAAATGATTTTATGTCTTGTACCTTGAAAACATGTTGAAAAACCAATTTTTTCAAGTATGGCACCACTTTCTCCCTCTACTAGAAGTATGGCAAATATAATAATGGTCACATTGTATCATATAATTTCCAAAAATCCAAATGCCATACTGGTAAAAATCGTAAATTTTTTTTTTTTAACATCTTGGCTCAACTCCGACAGTCATCCGCCCCATGGTTACAATCTGGAATATTTTGTTTTAGGTAGAATTATATCCAAACGAACAGAATGCAATGATTTCATGATGTAAAAAATGATTTTACGTATTTTACAGTCGTATTTTCAAAACGTGTCGAATAAATAAGTTTTTCAGGTATGGCAGCACTTTTTCCCCCTACTTGACGTATGGGAAATTCGATAACGGTCACATTTTATCAAGTACTTTCCAAAAATCCAAATGCAATACTGGTACAAATCATCGTTTTGCAAAAAAAAAAATTACTCCTTTGCGGCGGTATGGCGGCCATTTGGAACCATCAGAAAAGTATGGCATGGTGTATTTCGTGATGGCTACTCGACGATGATAAGCTGTGCAAAAATTAGCCTGGAACAAATGGTTGAATTGTTTTTTTTTTAATTAATGTATTCGCGTCGGTATGGCGGGCTGTAAGTCACACCGGAGAAGTATGGCATTACGCTACCGCCTACTTCTTTTTTTATCGACTATCGGAAAATACAAGCATTTTTGTGGAACAAATCGTTCGACACTCGTTATTTATCCGACACGTTCGATTAACGCCCACGCGATTGGGCCGCCGGTACCAGCGTTATGACCATTATTTTCTTTTTTGTCATTCCGTAATTGAACCCCTGGAGAACCGCCATACTGGTACAAATGACCTAATATTTTGTGTCACCATCTCCCGGTCTATATCACTGATTATCCTTTGTGAAATGAAAGACATTGTGAGTGCTTGATAGCTGGCGCGAAGGGGCAAATCAACTTCTTCTCAACCATCTAGTTTTTTTTTTAATTTCTTCAATACATTTTTTCACAATATGCATTTGAAAGGTCAAGTACAATGAAATTTGAAATGCATATCGTGAAAATAAAAATTGACCTTAATTCCAAGAAATGTAAATGGTTGGAAAGAGTATTATTCTTTGCTATTTGAAATTTTTAAGTTGATCTGCCCCCCCGCTGCGCCATGTATCGAGCAATAACAATGTTTTCTATTTCAAAGAGTAGTATAGGTGATATCATTGAAAATTGTTTTGGTCCCGTTGTTCTATGTCGAACCGTTCAAAAGTCAACAGGGGGGGGACTATAAAGAGCCGTGTGATTCCGTAGAACAACCATAGTTCAGAGAACAATTGAATTATCTTTTCAACGATGTGCAACACGACTTCTATGCCTTTCGTAATTTTCAAGTTGATGTGCCCCCAGCACCCTCTGTCGAGTAATTGTAATGTATATTCTCTCAAAACAAAGTAGGACCGGTAATACCATTCAAAATATTTCATGTCTTACTATTTCACATCAAACCGTTCGAAAGTTATTGGCGATAATACCATAAGTGCTTTAAAAATTACCGATAATTCTGAAAAGAACGTGTTTTTTGAAAACTGCACGAGTTTAGTTTTTTCGTTGTTTCAAAGCATAAATTGCCCGATTCCGAAGGAGGGCAATTTTTGGAAACAACGAAAAAAATAACCGAGTGAAGTTTTTCTAATAAACGGCATTTTTCAAAATTATTTGGTTAATTTTCAAAGGTCAAATGGTATTTGATAGAGAATTTCAGGAATACAAAAAGATTCATGTTATTTATTGTTATAGTTGATACTACAATTATTGGGAATAGGTCAAGAATATGAGATCACCCAGTATCTTCACGAAATTTTCATAGGATCTTCAAAACATGGTGAAAACAATATAGCAAGCGAACATTTTGCGCGGAAAATATAATATTAGGAGATACGGGCCCCTGAAGATCCGTAAAGAGAGGTTATGGGATATCACTTTCGAAAATTGTAAACTGATATAAACAATTCATTTTTACACTAAAATAGTAACTGCCCACTCATTCAACATTTTAGTAATATTAAACTCACTTAATTTTTGATAAAGTAATGAAAAAACTCAGATTACTTTTCATATTCTACGAAAGAAATGTCAAAAATCAAACGTTGATGATTGTGTTTATAAAAATCTCGTGGATCTTGAAGTTTATTGGTATTCGACGTTGCCTATGTCTCCAAGGGGAAAAGAAGGTACTGAAATTTGATGCGACATACATATTGGAGCATATAAATTATAAATTACAGCATGAAAAGACGATCTGATAGTTCTGATGGATATATGTATCAATAGAAGTTTAAAATGCAAATAATATATCACCACGCTTCTTGAGAGTGTCTAATATGGCTTCTGAGAATTAAGCATGAAGTTGATGTGCCGCATTTATGAAGTTACCAAAGTAATTGTAAACCGGACTAAGAAACGCATTTGGTTTGGACGTTTTCTCGTATGCATACGAGAAAATATCCACTCAATTTCTTATGTAAAAAGAAGGAACAAAACCTAGCCAGATTGGCCAACCTTGTTATCCAAGTTGAATGCAAGCTTATCAACCTCACAAGTCGGCGCTTCGCTCCGCTCGCGAACATTTCGATCCAACCAATTTCTTACGTAAAAAGAAGGAACACAATCTAACCTTACTTGGCTAACATTACTATCCAAGTTGAATGCAAGCTAATCACCTTAAAAGCGACCTTCGCTCCGCTCGCGAACATTTCTATCCAACAATTTCTCACGTAAAGAGAAGGAACACAACCTAACCTAACTTGACTGAACTTGTTATCCAATTTGAAAGCATGCTGATCACCCTCACAAAGCGAAGCCTCGCTACAACCAATTAGTTACTTAGAAAGAAGGAACACAACCTAACCTAACTTGGCTAACATTGCTATCCAAGTTGAATGCAAGCCAATTAACCTTACGAAGCGACGATTCTCTGCGCTCGTAATCATGTCGTTGGCAGTATGAATTCTTTAGAAAAATATTGGTGGCCCTGCCTTTTTTTTTAAGTGAAGTGATTCAATAATCTTCTAATTCACTATGTTCATCTTCATTTGCCATATGGATGAAATCGACGGCCTGTTTTCGGAGATCGTATAACCTCCCAGTGAATTTCAAAAACTCCTCAGTTATGAAAAACATGTAATGTACATTTTATTGTCTACATCAAGAATATTTAGCGAAAAAGATTAATGGGCGAACGAATAAGCAAATATGCTGCTAACGAAGAGAAGGACAAATTGGAACCCATCTACACATTCGAAGAAGCGAAACCACACTTTTTTTCAACTTTGAAAGGCCATAATTTCCATATTATATTTTTCGCGCTCAAATTTCGATTGCTTAAGTGTTTTTATCGAGTTTTGAAGCACCTGTGATAATTTTGTGATTATTTCGTGAAAATTTTGCGAAAATCCGGATTGGCCCAATTCACTTGAATAGTTGGCAACGTGGCATGTCCATAAACGCATCAAAGACAATGCAACCACCAATATATAATTTGATTTCTGTGAAAAATTAAATAAAATGTAATTGAGTTTTTTCACGACTTTATCGAACATAAAGTGATTTTAATATTACTTAAACGTTTAATGAGTGAACAGTTGATATTTTAGTGTAAAAACCTATTATTTAAATCAGTTTGCAGTTTCCAAAAGTGATATTCCATAACCTCTCTTTATGGACCTTCGGGGGCCATATCTCCTAAAATTATCTTTTCCGCGCAATTTTCGATTGCTATCTGTTTTAAACGTCTTCTGAAGCGCCTGTGAAATTTCGTGCTGATACTGGGTGATCTCATTTTCTTGACCTTCACCCAATTATTGTAAGTAATATTGTAAACATTTGTATTTGTCTTCTCCGTAACTGAAGTTGATCTTGAACCTCCTCCTGGCGCGCATGTTTGTAGATTTTCATTGCCACCCATTTTTTCAACGATAGCCTGATGGTGTTCTTCATCTATCTGTAGATAGCTCGCAATAGATTTGGAGTTGGCATGTTCTTGCTCAGCACTCCGCTCTTTGCCTTCAATGAGTTATTGGTATTTTGTTTTTCCACGTCTAGTCTCACCTGGTTTGCTTATTTCTTAGTCCACTTTGCTATCTCGTTCTGCCATTGATTTTAAAATTATCATCAATCAATTTGACATATCATGGGATATTTTTTTCATCAGAAAACACATCGTTTCTATTTTTGTGGTAATCTTGAACTCTACGATCGCAAGTTTCGAAGGTTTTAATCTCCGTGAACCTACCTATATTTGAAAGGAAAAATCATATTCAAACTGGTTTCCTATACGCGACTGAAATTGAGGTCGTAGCGCAAGATTGGCGAAACTCAGATTTCGTTGAGTTTTCAAAGTGTTTGTTAGACGTTAATGATTTTTGTATTTTAAAGTGATTTAGTATTGTGTTTATGTGAGGAACATTGTGAATATGATTTGATCGTGGACAATATATCTGTTAAACAGTAGAGATATTCAAGTGGAAAATCACTGAAAGTTTCTTACTGAATTATGTGCATACCTACTTATTTTCAGTGTTATCGATATTGGAATACATGCGGTATGTGGGTGGAACTGAAAATTATAAATGCATAGTTGAAGGGGAAAATGTTTTGAATGCAGACCATCTCATTGTGGATGGTCAAATAGAGGCAAATGATGATTACATTCGAGTATATTTCTTGTATATGCCTTGTGTTCACAGTTCACTGCTCTCAATTCTGATCCTCATGAAATAGAGGGTACATTGAACATCCAGATCTCCATTACTGTTAGAAGTATGTTGTGCTCCTGTAAAGCAGGAAATAGTGGCAAATGCAAGACTATATCAGCGTTTCTAGTCAATTGTGTTAGGTAAGCAGATTGTTATCCTGAACAACCATCTTTTAGAACTCTATCTAATTTTATTTTCAGAGAGAATGTTGAATCTTTGGAAAGAAAATCTCCAAAAGACATTTAATGTGTTTGGTCCACACAGAAGGCAATTACCAAGGACAAATACAAACCAGTGGGTACCTGTAAATGAGATGCTGTGTTTGAAAGATAAGGTCAAAAAGACCATTGTGGCTGTTGATAAGGAAGGAATACTGAATATTCTTTGTCAAAGCCTCTCCCATTCTGCTATAGCCAATCATAGATTTAATTCTCCAATTTGACTGACAGCTGATTTATACTATGTATTCCACAGGCAGTGTAGACGGATAGAATGTGATGATAGAGTGAGCACGTCTTTAGAAAGTTTCCAATCTCATCAGAATGACTACAATCAAGCAATCCTCAATCACGCCTGTCAGTCAGCTTGCATGATGAATTTAACATCCGTTGAAATACAATAACAGAAAACTTGTTATTTGGATCTATTTTCCAGTGTGTTCCCAGAAGATGATGGACATATTGTCAAATTTCAACAACATTCAACTGAATGGACAAAACAAAGAAATTATAGAGTGCTATGAGTTATTATCATGTTCTGAAAATGAATGGGATAATGAAGTCCTAAAGCATTTTTATCCAAATCAGTTGAACAATAAATATATGAAGCATGGTTTGAAATATCATTGAATGTGGAATGGTGATTTAACATTCAAATAAATGGCTTGGATATTTCCCCGATGGCGTAATATTTTTAGAAGGAAATCCAGCGTACCTTCTGGATGTACAAAGTTTTGTCGAAGGTGAAGTATTGAAACTATTCAACAAATTATGATGAAATATTCATAGTTATGATTCAGAAAATACATTTCATGAATTTTCAGGAAGTACAAAGACTATCACAGAAGCTCTGCAAAAAATAACTTCAAGAGAATGAAGAATTCAAATTGAAAAAACGCCATGAGTATTATGGGCAGATGAAATGAAGGCTCAATTAACCAAGACATTTTTCTATATATGCTTTTTCATACATATTTTGGGATGAAATAGAGTTGGATTATGAATTTTCAAGAAATATGCTTCTGTAATTAACAGAACTATTCAACAAAATGAAATGAATGTATCAGATATAAAATATGATTATGGTAGTTAATTATGGATATAACAATTAAAGATGTGATGGGTAAAAAAATTGTTCCCATTGAACTACCAACTTGCTGAACCTACTGTTTGATACAACAAAACTACAAAAAACTCATGGAGTTACGAAAGTATACTGGTAAGAAATAAAAAAACTTATATAACATAAATTTGCAGTAAAATATAATTTACTATTTACATAAATAATTCAAATAATGCTTATGAGTGTTACATAATCCTGAAATATAGGAATCAAATTAGGTTTCTACGAATCTACCATCTGCTTGAATTGGTAGTTTAGTATCTGATTCCAGTTCAATTTTCCAGAAAGTACATTAAATATTTTCAGTATTCGGTTTGACCTTTCAATATGTACTCTGGCAGAAGCCATTTCAGCATTAAAAATAGCCTGTTCTGCAGAAAGTTGTTTCTGCTTTTTGAGAAATGGTGGCCTAATCAATTTAATTCTGTTTATTTCACATATATCTTCAATATCTTGTCTACCATAACAGCGTCACTGCCAGAATCTAATAAAGAAATGAAGTTGCTTTCCTCAAAAATTATTTTATCAAAGGCACTCCCCCATATTGTTTGCTCAGGAATGTAATTAGACTACCTGGTGATACTCCTGTCATAAATTTCACGGTCATATGTGATTTATATTGGAAGTCAAACTGAATTCTACAGCACAAACATTTGGGAGCCTGTACAAACATTTCTGTGCAATCTAAAATTATCCCCACATTTTGAAATTCTTCAAAACACTTGGGCATATTTTGAATTATTTCAGTTCTGTTGAGGAAATGTATGAGTGGCATCAGAACTGAAGATAACATTGGTATCATTTCAGTAATATACAATTTACATTTCTGGAGATACATTGAAAAGAGCACATAGGGTTACATAAGTGAGACTCGTCTTGAGTTTAATTAGTTCAACATAACCCCTTTGCCGAGAAGTTAGAGGGCGAACTATCTTATCTTTATAATATGTCTCAAACACTTTCACAATTGAGTTGAATATTTTGAAGTTATCAACACCATTTCTACCTTCCACTTTGTCACACCAATGTTGAATTGAATGCACCTGTTCATAAGATGTGCAATACATATAATAAGATGAATGAAACCATTGAAATTTTTTGTTGCAGTGTGGCCTCCATAAAAAAACTGGACTGTTCTGTTTTTGTCCAATGATTTATATTAATGTATGTTGAATAGTTCACACTGTATATTCCTATTCTGTAATTGGACCTTGTATCTGTTGAATAGTGTAATGAAAAAAAATAAAAAACACCAGTAAATTTTTTCAGTTTGTCCTCTGTCACAAGCAGTTCACATAGAGTCAAGACTTTTGGAGTATTAACTTGAATTTCAGTATTCCTGAATATGTAGACATGGAGATCTCATTAGTGTCAGCATTGTTTCAGCAGCATCCCTGTCAGCTTGATTCTCTTCTCGATATGCTCACAAAGTGCATTTGTTCCATTTGAATCTGCTTCATTACTGATTCTGTTCATTCAAATGCAAAAAAAAAATGTAAACACCAAAATTCCTTGATAATGCAATGAGATCAATTATTTAAATGTAAATTTCCGTAATAATTGATTAAACTGAGGATGAGTCAAAAACACTTCATAAAAATAATCAAAGCTGATAGAAGGTCAGTTATATGCAATGATCATCATCATACCCCCAACACAATACAGAATAAATTCGTACTATCCTCATCAGATTATCAGGTTATTCAAATGCTCTGAAATAGTAAATCCTCTATACCATTGCTTGAGGTACTTCATTGAAATTCATTATGAGGAATTAATCTCCGAAATCGGAAACTAGGCGCCCCCAACAAGACTTCCAAAAAATGTTGATAAATCTTTGCCAATCGTGGTCGTCAGAACCCAAAACTACCATCAATCCGGAAGTGTATGTATATATTCATATTTATATATATATATACATATATACAGTATGACCCATTTGAAATGGAACCACCCCTGTAGAATACGCATTTTCCAGTCAATCTCAAAAATATTTTTTTTTAATATCGAGCATCAAAAACTGTATCTTGACACACATTTTCATAGCTTAAGTTTCATTTCCAAGGCACTCTATGGTTTTTTTTCTTTGTCAAAAACGGCAAAAGTTTATGAGGCAATTTTTGTTTTCAAATTTGACTACACCACTATATTCGTAGTGGTTATAAATGGAAACCATCAAAATTTCATAAAAAAATATTGGTTAACAACGAAGTTACAACAACCTTAATTTTGGAAACAAAGTATTTGATTATAATTTTTATTTAGATTATAGACATATTTAAAATCTGGCAACACTGCCGATACAAAGTAGAACACTAATGAATTCGAAAAGTGAAAATCCGAAGTCAATAGCTCATTCCGTTCTACAGTTATAACTCCTTAAAGTATGGTAATGTGAGCGATTTGTGGTGTACTAAATCACAGCCTACTATTGATTTAGTACAATACCTATGCCTAATGTATCAGTTCAGCTTTCCTCAAATTATTGATACCTCCTCTAAAAGCTTGTTTCAGTTGAGTTTTGTAGAATTCAAAAGGACAATTTTTTGTCTTGCTTTCTGTTTTATTATTGAATAAATAATTTTGATACTTTAAAACTTGATTCGGTTCATTTCGTTTTTATCGGCTATGGAAGAATGCATAACTTGAAAATGAATTTTCAATTTCACGTTATTTTTGAAATCCCTTATAACATGAACTCAAATGAATGATTTTAAGGGAATATAATTCACAAATCCAGTGGCGTAGTCAGATTTTTATTACAAAATCGCTTCCACCACAAATCGCTCACATTACCATACTTTCAGGAATTATAACTGTAGAACGGAATAAGCTATTGACTTCAGATTTTCGCTGTACAAATTCACTGGTGTTCTACTCTGTATCGGCAGTGTTACCAGATTTTAAATATGTCTTTAATCTAAATAAAAATTATAATCAAATACTTTGTTTCCAAAATTAAAGTTGTTGTAACTTCGTTGTTAACCAATATTTTTTTATGAAATTTTGATGTTTTCCATTTATAACGACTACAAATCCAGTGGTGTAGTCAAATTTGAAAACAAAAATTGCCTAATGAACTTTTGCCGTTTTTGACAAAGAAGGAAAACCATAGAGTGCCTTGGAAATGAAACTAAAGTTATGAGAATTTGTGTCAAGATACAGTTTTTGATGCTCAATATATAAAAAAAATAATTTGAGATTGACTGAAAAATGCGTATTCTACAGGGGTGGTTCCATTTTAAATGGGTCACACTATATATATATATATATATATATATATATATATATATATATATATATATATATATATATATATATATATATGAGAATCCTTTTTAAATTCGGGTAGGCAGTCAACAGGGGTATGGAAAAAAAGTGTACTCTTTTTTCTATTCAAGCTTTCGAGTCATTTATTGTCTCTTCATCAGGAACTCTACAATGAATTAAATTGAACATTATAAGATTTGAAAAACCAAAAAGGCATATGTGTACTTACAAAAGTGAGGTTGAAAATCCCTTTCACTTGCAGCATTTTATAAAATACCATGTCACAACAGACAACACTCTTGGTAAAGTCATATATAGTTAAAACTTTGATCAAAATTGATCAAGATTACTTAAACATAAGTGTATAAACATTTTAAAATTCCAAATGGGCTCTTATGGAGGACATGTTGGATTCAAGAGGCAGTGGTGACCAATGAAAAATGAATGATTATTGAAGTATATGAAGTTGACACATGACAAGTATGAAAAATAGATCTAAGACCTGTTGCCAACATACAATGTGGTGAGAAATAATATCACCAAACAAATACAGGGTACCAACTTATGTTAATTTAAACGATTCAGGTAAGTCTCATAAGGAGACTGTCAGAGAAAATATGAGTTTATTAGAAAAAATGAAAAAATTTGACAAAGTGAAAACTTTTTCAATACCCACCCTTCCAGGGGACACAATTATGTTAATGTATTGAATTGTGGTCTCTCTCATCACGGAGAACGACTGAGTAAATATGAATAGATTATGCTGAGATTATCAATGTCCGTTCTCGAATTCATTGAATTAGGTTCTTTGAAAATTTGTGTCATTTCGAGAAAAGTTCTCTTTTTTACATTAGATTCATGATCCAAGATATTCACATTGTCATAATCTGGGTTATGGTTCAAAGCCATGGAGTGATGAGCTAATGAACAAGTTTTTTTTAAATTTCTAATATCGCTTTTATGGGAGGTAATTCTGTCTTTCAATTTCCTTTTGGTTTGGCCAATGTACTTCTTTTCACATTGAGAACAAGGGATACAATACACCAAGTTCGAATTGTCTAATAGAGGATCTTTGTCTTTTAACTTTGAAAAAATCTTGTTCAATACTATTTGGTTTTTATAAGCTATTTTGATGTTAGGAATCTTGGAAAATAATTTGTTGAACTTATAGTTTAAGGATTCTATATGTGGTAAGGTAAGATAAAACGTTGGTTCCAAAATGTTATTATTAGAATAATATAATTAATTCTAATAATAACATTTTGGAACCAACGTTTTATCTTACCTTACCACATATAGAATCTTTAAACTATAAATTCAACAAATTATTCATTCTAAATCAAACTTATAAAAACAAATAATAGTGAACAGATCAAAGTTAAAAGACAAAGATCTTATATAAATTCGAGCTTTATTATTATCCCTTGTTCAATGTGAAAACTGGCAAACAAAGAAATGAACGAAAACATCCCATACGTATTGTAAAAAAAACTTGTTCGTACATCCATGCGAAACCATAGACAGTAGTAATACTGAACGAATCTGAAAGAAAACTTTCTCGAAGTATTTCAAAGAAAATTCAATGAATTCGAGAACGGATTGATATCTCGCATAATCATTATTCGTCGTTCTCGCATGAAGAGACCACAATTCAATACATCAACATAATTGTCCTGGAAGAGTGAGTGAGAGTTTTCACTTTGTCAATTCATTTTTCTAAAAACTCATTTGCGTCTCTTATGAGATTACTAAATCGTTTCAGTAGCTGAAGTTGGACTATTTGTTTGTATTTCCCACGTGTTACGGGTGTAGATCTATTTTCATGCTGTCATGTCACTTCTCTTCAATAATCATTCATTTCAGGTCACCACTTTAACATGTCTCATAAACCCATTAAATTTTAAATGTTTATACATGTTTAAAACGATCATTGATCAAAGATTTAACTTAATGATTTACAATTGTTGTTGTAGATATAAAAGCTATGAAAACCTCTTTCTTTATGAAAATATCTGCTTAGTTTTCAAATCTTATAATGTTAATTAACATTGTAAGTTCGATGAAAGCAATAAATGACTTCAGCGAGGAAAACCTCTTGCACATCCGTGAATGATGAGTGTATAATGCCATTTTATAACGAAATAGTCGTCGAACCTTCACAACTTTATATATATATATATATATATATATATATATATATATATATAACGGGTGTTATCTAACCTCTTGCACATCCGTGAATGATGAGTGTATAATGCCATTTTATAACGAAATACAGTAGATTTGTTGAAAATATAAACAGGATGTTCATAAAATCAGATGTGGAATCATCTGCGACTGAAAGATAAACTCTCGTCACTATCTTCCATCGTCAAGATAACCTCTCGTGGGGTATTCATGTTGAAAAGGAAAACATTCTCAATTAAATATTGATAGAAAGATTTTTTTGTGAATTGAAAAATCCACGATTAAAACGAAGTTATTTTTTGTGAATGTCTAACAGAAAACAACTACTTTCCCGGCTAAAGCCACGTTGGACATTGAACTACATCTGATAGATATTCTGAAAAGGCCCTAACTAAAGAGAAAAAAAAATCTGAAATTGAAAATATGCATTTTCATTCAGATAGTTATTTGATATTTCATTCCAATCCTAATTAAGAACTCATAAAGATGAATGAGGCAAAGGAATGTTTTCCAAAAGACAGTACTCACCAGAAATCATTCGTAACATTCACAAAAAATTACTTCGTTTTAATCGTGGATTTTTCAATTCACAAAAAAATCTTTCTATCAATATTTAATTGAGAATATTTCCCTTTTCAACAGAAATACAGTAGTTACAAATCTGAAAAAAAACATGTTTTGACTTTGTGAAAATCGTCAAAATTTTGGGTAGGTGGGTAATTTCAGGTGACCTACTCATAGGAGAACTTTGGCAATTGCCGACTGCAATAAACATTCAACCCGACATCTGAATGAGGTAGAATGTTGAACTGATTGTGTGGTAAATGTACACATTGCAGGCTTCCTGCGATATATATAAGAAAACAACCAAACTTGTTATATCCAAACTTGTGATAAAGTCAGAACTAGTTGACTTCATACTCTACTTTGAGGCACTTATCATAATTATCACAGTCACTTGTAAGAAACAACAACACAAACGTGGAAACATTCATTGATATTGTTTTGAAAATAAATCACGACCATTGTAGTGATTCAGACATTCAGAACACGTGAACTGAACACTGTTGCCTAGCAAGATTTTCGTATGCACGGTTTACGAAACTGTCTACGAACGAAAGTTTGTTAGATCCTACTACTGTTTTCTGATTGGCTGGTGAATGAAAGATCTTAATTAGCAACCAATCAGAAAACAGTTCGCGATGTGCAGGAGAATTAATTCGAATATTATTGTCTTTTGTTGGCTCTGGAAACTAAACACAGAGCTGTTCCGTGCGTATTTTGAAGAGTAGAAGACAAGATGAATCACTTTCGCATTTATGAATGGAGTAGTGAATTTCAATTCTGGTTGGATTCTGGAGTCGCCAATTACTGTGCGGGCGTTTTCGTACTAGCTATATTGATATAATATAAATAATTTTTTGATAGAATTGCAAATTTTTTAAAAGGCGAAGACAATAATATTCAAAATAATTCTCGTGCACATTGCGTACTGTTTTCTGATCAGTTGTTGATTAATATCTCAAAATATTCCATTCACCAGCCAATCAGAGAATATAACGAAACTTGTTAACAAAGTGGAGGCCACATTTTTCAACCGAATGAAACAAAATTCGGCACAAAAGTACTTCCTTTTAATGCCTCGGATGACTTTGGGAAACGGTTCAGTAGTTTCAAAATGGCGGTTGTTCATTACTTTTCATTTGAATTAATGATTTTTGTTTCTCCTATATACTCCTTTCATTTGAGGTTCATTCGCTCGTGTCAATTAGACACTATTCGAGTTTTCAATTCGAAGTTGAACTATATAATAAATATTATTAATTTAAAGTGAAGTTGAGTAAGTACTGTTTCCAAATATGATATATATATATATATATATATATATATATTTTATGTTATGTTATGTTATGCCAGTTAAAGGTTTAAAAAAAAAAAAAAAAATAATTACTAAATAGTTATTAGTTCCAAGAGATTTTTTTTGAATAACTTTTGAAGTTATATTTATTTATAAGCCTTTGTATAATATGGATAGATGAAAATGTCAAAATAATATAACACAATCAATTTCATACACTGTCATAATGATCATAAACCATAATTGGGAAAAAGCCAACAAAAAGTCTAAATTTACAAAATTTGCATGAATGAAAGGTGATCAACACATTTGTAAATTTGAAACATACAGTATATGAAATTGGAGATAACTAAAAGTAACCAATGGTAGAACAGCAAACTCTTCATGATAATAGCCAATCAGAGAATAGATGGTCATAGGAAAAAATTGGAAATTGTGAAGGAATAGCAATTGGTTGATATCATAAGCAATTATTATTAGAATTTGTAAATAGTAATAAGTATGGAAAAATAGTTGGATATATAAATTAAGTAAGATAAACCTAAACAGTGAAATGTGACAATTTAGTGCGCGAATTCAAAAATTCAAATGGGAAAACAGGAAGGGAACAACAACAAACAAAGCCACCAAGGAAATTAAAAAAAAAATCAGAAGGAAATGGACGCAACATTTTGAGATAACAAAAATTGGAAGAATTCCAACATTTGAAGAGCAAAACCAGTATTACCTTAATTATATATCATTTCCACGTCTCCAAAGCTGATTTCCGCATCTGTATGGTTCCTGATTTATGGTATTGGAGTTCCTGATAGCGCTTGTAGTGACAAGGTATCCAGTTTCAGGGCATATCTTGAAACACCGACATCTCCAGCAGGTATAAAACTTTAATAGTGCACTTTCGGTCCTGAACTATTTCACCAATAACGCATTTCACATCTGAAGAACTTTATTTCACCTTATTTTGAACAATAACAGAAAACTTTACTCCCACGGAAGAAGTGAGGTTCTGTTTATCTATCCATGATCTGATTTATTATTTTATCCGTGAATATTTGTTTGATTCACCCTAGTATAAGTTATTTCTCGTAGGCCAGGTATTATTAAGTCTTCCTGAATAAAGGAGATAATTGCTTTATGATATTTTGTTGTTTATTTTCTCACAATGATCGATAACCTATCAAAGACCATTCAATAAACTGAAGTTAGCCAGCAGTGGCAAGTGGCTCTATTGCTTTGAACCGGCCACCTTGAGATAAGGGAGTACCAACTGTGCTAGCTGTGGTGAGAAAAGGAATAACAATTGTCAGCTACGTGACGAGAGAACAGTGACGTTCGTTGGCAATTATTATTACCACATACAAATTATTATACAGGGCAAAAATATCTATCTATATCATATCAATTTGGTTCACAAAGAATAAGCAAAAATAATTAGCTATCTCAATATACAAAAACAATATATATAATATTTCCAATTCATCAAAACATAACAAAAGGCGCCCAACGCGGTGCAAAAATATATTAATAATAATAATAATAATAACAAAATTCAATTATAAAATTCAATTTGATATATTATTCACTTCATCATACCATTACAAATATATATTATATATATATATATATATATATATATATATATATATATATATATATATATATATATATATATATATCCTTGTGTTCTGTTAGACTTCTTTCCTTTGATTTGAGTCAAATCTCAAATATCAGAATCTTTCACCAACGTTTGATTGGGAAGTTTGAGAATTATACAAAAATAAAAATGCTATTTTTCACATAATTCGTTAGCTTGATTGATGGCGATTTCAGTATCAACAAATTAATTAATTACATAGGTTAGTGAAAAGTACGATTCTCGCAACGTCTGCTGCTCCGAACCATTTCCTAGTGGAAACTTGTTTTTTGTTCCAGTATGAAGTGAGAATCGGTCGTGTGTCATATTTTTTGGTTATTTCCACTACGAAAAAAATATTTTTTCAATTTATGGGATACTGAAATCACTCCAGAGGTTCGTGATGTGTGGTATTCAATAGGGCAACGTGAAAGACAGCCTGTGCAATTTGCAACAATATATAGAAATCATTACCCTAAAAATTCTTCTTGAATTTTTCATATTTTCCAAAAAAACTTCTCCCATTTACTTTCATTTATCTTGATATCAAGACCCATAGACTATGTAGACAATTTCCACTTCTGACGGGGTTCGCCTTTTGGTGATTTTTCTACTATGACTAGGTCTCAGAAGTTAATGAAATGTTCCGCACTCTCGACATCGCATCATCATCCTCTTCATATTCTGATATGATATTATTTGTAGTAAGTATCATTTTATATAATTCTAAAATTGTTGTTATAATGCTAGTTTCACTCTCGCATTGATGAGTAAGTAGATGTATTTATTTACCATATTGTACTTTTACTCCATTCTGTCATGAACTTTTCTTGTATCTACTTTTGGGTAAAAAATAATATAAATAGGTTCACCAACAGTAATACTAGGAAATGTGACAGAACCATCCTGTCAAAATAGTATTGAATGTATCACAACCACAAGGTTGTCCCGAAATAGTTGAATAGTGCCAGTCGCTTCTCAATCAAAACATCGTCGAAGGATTACAACCTCAAGATCGTTCTGGTATAGTTGAATATTTACAGTGGCTTCTAATTCATCATAACAATAACGAACATACATGAAATGTAGTGAATAATGTACTTTTTGAGCAGTAGAGAATTTTCTTGTAGCTTTTCAGTAAATAAAAAGGAAGAATGAGCTATTGTTCGTTGGCAATTATTCAATTTTTACCGTCGATATTTACTTTGAAATTTTTAATAGGTGATTTTTGGTAACGTGATCTATTTTGAGGAGTTCCACATCCCGTTAAATAAGATGCCCTAATTCTGAGAACATCCTATATATAATGACATGAGAAGCGCGGAAGATTCTTGTTTATATTCATAGCCAAATTCAGCTTTCAAATATAATTTCAGTTATGCCTGAGAACACGGCATATTCAATAATGATGTTGAAAGGTTCTCTGAATGTTCTCTTTCATGAATATGAATGGAAAAATATTCAATAAGTCGGTAACTCGTTGTATTCTAAGTTTTGCCTATCAGAAATAATAATTGAATTAGAATCTCTTGACGTTTTGGGAATTGTTTCCGTTCCCGTCTTCAAAAATATTTTCAGTATGAATGACAATTTCTCATTTATCGCTGTATTTCGTGCAATGTTTTTCGAAAGTGACCTTTATTGATTAATGACAAAAGAGTTCTGTCAGAAGGATGATGAGACATTGCTTGGTTGTTTGATGAATGGGCTGTGGTATGGATTCAAATCCATTACCGTTCTTCCAAATGCAAAATCTTTCTTCAATAAGAGTATCCACGTGTGCTCCATATAAAAGAATGATAAACTATTTTCACCAGATAGCAGAATGAAGAAGGATTCTGGGATTATTCCATTCTATCATGTGGTCGCCTCGATTTCAAAATATGTTCTGATGTGATCTGTCGATTCCCAATATTATCCCGATGTTCTTTCCTGCGAACTTCTGATGGTCTTGGTGACTCACCAATATAACTTTTGTTACAAGAACAAGGTATATTGTATATACAAATTCTTCAATTTTTTCTGTCTTTTTTAGTTTGTTCTTGTAAGAATCGATCTTAATGATATCATACTTGTTGTGTATTTAAATGAAAGTCTGACATAAGGATAACAGTTTTTATTCAAATTAACACACATTTACAAGACTTTTCTAAAACACGTTCCCAGACAGGGACTTCATCTTGACATATGCTCTTGACACCTGTCTTATTGCCACACAGGGCGTTCCCCTAAACACTACATTTTACCACGTGTTATTAAAGATTCAACCTACATGGAGGTTTCATAATTTTACCATATCACGTGGAAGTGAGGGAAAATTTCGATGTAGAAGTTAAGAGTGTATTTTTCAACATCAATAGTACTTTTTTGACAACTGTCAGAATCAATTCCAACTTCGATTGTACAACACTATTTGGGACATTATCAGGTACAGTTATATACGGAAGAATAGTAGTTGGCTTGATACTTGAATTAGGCACTATAGAGTCTTTAAATCTGTTTTCATTAGCGAAGTCACTGAGTTCAAATCATCGGAATGAATGAGTTAATTATTGTCCTCAACTTTTACCTCAATAAGTAGAAAAACTCAAAAATTCATAACTATCCCATCCTCGTCGCCAAATTACCTGTTGTGTATTCAAATGAAAGCCTGACATAAAGATAACAGTTTTTATCTAAATTAACACACATTGTCAAGACTTTTCTAATACACGTTCCCAGATAGGGACTTCATCTTGACACATGCTCTTGACAACTGTCCTTATTCCTTTCAGATAATCCGAGGTATTATGTTATTTTGGAGATGTATTGGTGGTTGTGTATGAACTGAATTCATTACTATGTTTTTTCGTGTATTGTTGTTTGTGATTCTACTGAGAGTGTTTTCCACAATTTCATCTAGATACACATTGTTCTTCAGTATGGAATTCTTCTTCAAGATTTTTTGTTGAGCTGCATATCATTTTGGCTCTATTGTAGATACATTTTACTATAACTTTTTTGACACATGCGTGAGGGTTTGTGTTGAAGTAGGAAGATATATTAGTGTATGTTTACTTTAAACAAACAAGAACAAAAGATTGAATCCAAAACGGGTCGAAAATCAGTATTCCCCCCACAAAAATAAACTTCGAACAATAAATATTTTGAAATTTTAGAAAATTACTCACTTTTCACTGCTAATGTATGACAGCGATATGGACTCTCATCTTTCTCCTGGAGAATTATATTGCATAGTGTCAAAGAGTTGAAAAATATTTGGTTTAAAATGTCGTGGAGATTTAACTCAGCCTTTTGTCATTGCACTCGAGAGCGCCGCATGAAAAGTTTTAATTGCAGTTCAAAAGCGCTAATTATAACCTTAATTAGCTTACTTTTTGCTCAGCGACCTTTCAAATTAGATTTTTAAAGCGTTTCACATTGCGCCTTTTCAGAAACACTGAATGAAAGAAGTTCATAAAAAGTCGGTGTAATAAATATTCAATTCTACTAAAAGGCTCACTGGACTATATGAGAGGAATAAAAGCTTTTGGTATAAGAGAGTGATTTCATTGCGATAAACATTTTAAAGAGTGAATTGTGATATTATTGGTCTTATGTATTTGTTTTCAGTTCCAAGTTATCATGAAAAAAACTTTTTTGCATACCATTCACCGCACTGAATAAGGAACGGTTTATTGAATTTTTCATTGGAGTCATATTCTTTCCAATATCACAACAACAAAAAATCTCTGAAGTCGTCCATAAATATAACAAAATATTTTTTGTGATTTCATGTTTTCGGAATCACAGGACCGCAAACATCTAATTGAATAATGTCTGATTGAATAGGATATCAGGTAATGTTGTTTGGTAATATAAAAATTTAACATTTATTTGGTTCCATATTATCGAAAATATACTTCATAACCTTCAACCAATATCTACACAGGAAAAAACAATTCATTAGCGGTTGTACATGGACATACAAATTTTTATTATATCAGATTCATTACAATGATCTGTTGGAAAACAATTTTCGAGTCACTGTTTGAAATCACTGATAGGTCACTGTTTAATTTGAAGTTGTTCCTCTCCTGGTGGTATTGTGGGCAGACGAATATGTACTCAACAGATAGAGGTGTGTTACATCGTTCACAGCGTCTCGGTGTCTCTCTCTTCAAAATATGCTGGTGTGTCCAATTCTAAGGAGTGTTGGGATGACCTTTCCGGTGTATTCGACTGAGTCCAGAGTATTTGGATTTTTCATGTGTAGGTTTATTTTGTTAAATTTATTTGTAGTCAATGTCTGCCATCTCTCTTTCCATAAATTGTCGATATCAATTTTTATTTGGCTGTATAAGTCTCAATATGGTGTTTTTTTTTTATATTTTTGCTGCATGATTCGAAAATGTATTACGGGCCATATTATCCGCCTTCTCGTTCCCGGCTATGCCCATGTGTGATGAGACCCAGACTATTTCAATTGGTTTCCTTCTTGATACAATTTACTTAGGTTGACTTTCATTTGTTGAAGAGAGGATGCCAAGGGTAAAGTTTTCGGATTCCTTCGATTGCACTCTGAATCTGTGAATAGCACAGTGTTTCCAGGCATCTCTCTCGCTTTCAGTATTGCTTGTGATATCGCATGTACCTCTCCGGTGTAGACATACAAGTTTGTGGTAGTTTGTAGCATTCACAACTGTGTTCACTGATTACAGCTGTACTCAGGCCCTTTTCGGTTTTTAAAGTATCAGTAAAAATGTGGTTGAAGTTGCAGTACTCAGAGGAAATTACTTTGAAAGAGTTTAGTATAAGTATAGTGGTAGTATCATTTTTCAAGAGTTTTAGGAGTTTGGTGTTGCACGGGGGGGATTTCGATTGTCCAGGATAGTGGAGTGTCCAGGTTGACAGGGTATATGGAGTTGAAATCAATTGTGTTTACAATTCTTCGGATCGTGTATGTAGGAAATTTGGTGGATTTTCATTAATTCGGTTAGGAAATATCCGTTTGTGAATTGGGTTTTTGTGATTCTTGCAGCATATGTAAGGCTGATATATTTTCTTCTGAGTTCTAGGGGCGGTTCTCCTGCTTCCACATACAAGCTCTCCACTGGACTTGTCCGGTATGGGCCGAGAGCAATTCTGATACCAGCATGATGAACACTATCTAGCTGTTTCATTACGGACTTCCGAGCGCTGGAGTATACGATAGATCCATAGTCGATTTTTGATCTTGTTATCGTCCGATATATACGCATAAGTGTTATGCAATCTGCACCCCACGAATGGCTTGCTGGCGTTTTCATCAAGTGTAGACCGTTCTGGCATGCCTGTTTCAGATATTTTTATGTTTTCCCCACTGAAGTCTTGAATCAAATGGATCCAAGAAATGTTATGTTTTCAACAAATTCCAGCTGATGGTTGTTGACAGTTAAAGATGGAGGTTGAATACTGGATTTTCTGGAGAAGAGCATACATTTTGATTTTGTTGTCGAAAATTAAAATCCGGTTTGTTTGGAACAGTTCTCAAGTTCTTTTATGGCAGCTTGAAGAAGCTTACCTGATAAATGTATATTTTTGCCACTCGTGTGTGAAACTGAGTGGTCTGCGTAGAGATTGGAACAGTTCTCAAGTTCTTTTATAGCAGCTTGAAGAAGCTTACCTGATGAATGTTAATTTTTGCCACTCGTGTGTAAGACTGAGTCGTCTGCGTAGGGATTGGCTTTGATTGGCCCCTCAATGTTTTTCAATATATCATTAATGCAACTAGAAACTGGGTAAAACTGAGGGAAGATTCCTGAGGGGCATCATTTTCTTGTGCTTTGGATCTGGAAAGTATCCCACTTGCTTTCACTTTGAATGATCTATTCGACAGAAAATTTTGTATAAATGCCAGAAGATTGCCGTAAGTTTCCCAGATGGTTAATTATTCCAGAACTTAATGCTCGGTAAATGCTTTTATTTCGGAAACTTGACTATTCAGGTATAGGAACATGAAACATCATTTGAAAGGAACTTTATTCCATTTTTTAATATACAGGATGTTCCTTTTGAAAAAATGCACTTCTCACCACTTTTGTATGTATCGGTAAAATCACAAATTTTGAACGACCCTGTATAATGGAGCGATCATTTCTTTAGACACAACTAATACACAGGACATTGCCAAACTACATCCAAAATTTCAGCTGTCTTCGAATCCAAATACCGCAGTAATAAACATTTGATTGAAGCTATGTTTCGCACAAAAAATAAGGAAGTCAATGAATTTTTCGAAAACCACTGGAGATAGGTATAGGGAAGTTCCATATAAAAATAATGGAAAAAAATAGCAAAGCGAGAAATGCAATAATATATAGGGTGTTCTGTTTAAAATATCAAAGTTGTTGCTACTTTTCAATATAAGCGGCAACGTCGAAGCGCTGAAAATATTTTCAGATCGATAGAACAGAACTAATTACCTACGAAACTAAATTTTCAAAATAATCCCATGTCCCGTTTTCCAGAAATGTCTAATAGGCCATCGAGTTTGGGACACCCTGTATATATATGTTTATTTTTTGTTGCACCTCTGAAAGTCGCCTATTTTTGAAACGATGGATTTCTTCCATTCATTTTAATTGTACTGTATAGACTTCTTGGAAAAATATTTAGACATGATATCAAAGTATGTTTTTCATTATGAAACTAGCTGAACCGACAGACGTTGTCTTATGCAAATTTATTCCCTATTTTTTTTCCCGTTATCCCATTATTCTCGGTATACCGATATTTCCGTTATTCCGTTTTCCCGATTACACATATCCATCGCTCGAATCGTGTTATGGTCTTCAAAAATCCCTTAGAAAAAAACACTTAAAATTTTTCCCGAATCCAATAACTTTTTTAAAAACCTTTCTTTGCCTAAAAACCTAATTCAGACTATCACCAACAACAAAAAATAATGTGTTTGATTATATATTCTTGAAAACTTTCCCAGGACAAAGAAATTTCCAATAACTTTTCTAAAAATCCTTCCTTTTCCTAAAAACCTTCGGAGTATTATGAACATTAAAAAAAGCAATTAGTCAAGTACCCTGATCGAAATTTGTTCCTGTGACCTTCTGCTTGGTAGGCGACAGTGTAACCGTTGAGCTTTTTCTTCGTTTGGTAATAAATATCTGAAATTTTTTTCTTCGCCAAATTTCTTATACACCCTAATTTAAGGAATTTGTAGAAGTATATTTTCTAATTCCGCCACATAAATTTCTTTGCAAGGTGGTATATATATATATATATATATATATATATATATATATATATATATATATATTATATATATTTTATATTATATATATATATATATATATATATATATATATAGATGAAAGAAAGGAATATCGAGGGGAATGTTAAAATCAAAATGGAAGAAATTAATGGACATAGCCCTCAAAGACTCAAAGAAGAGTGTTAACCGTAGACAAATGTTTCGGGCTTTTGGCCCTACGGTGAAGAAGTGCAAGGAAAAAGAACACTTGGTAGTAAACGACAAATCAACGGAGTCAACAAACTGAAGTCAGCTGCACATTTGTGGCTTCGGTTAGCAGACCCTATATTCCAGGGCAACAACCAACGTCACCACGGAGGCAGCTATAGCTACCTGCGTGACATCCGAGTCCAGAATTATAAAGATGAAAGGGAGGAATTTCGAAGGGACTGTTAAAATCAAAATGGAAGGAATTTAATGGAAATAGCCCTCAAAGAAAAGTGTTAACCGTAGACACGTGTTTTTGGCTTTCAGCCCTCATCAGTACGGTGAAGAAGTGCAAGGATGAACAACAATTGGTAGTAAACGACAAATCAACGAAGTCAATAAACAGAAGCCAGCTGCACATTTGTGGCTTCGGTTAGCAGACCCTATATTCCAGGGTAACAACCAACGTGCGGCTGGCTTCTGTTTGTTAACTCCGTTGATTTGTCGTTTACCACCAAGTAGTGTTCATCTTTGCATTTCTTCACCGTACTAATGAGGGCCGGAATCCCAAAACACGTGTCCACGGTTAACACTTTTCTTTGAGGGCTATGTCCATTGAATTCGTTTCATTTTGATTTCAACAGTCCCCTCGATATTTCTCCCTTCCATCTTCATAATCCTGGACTCGGATGTCAGGCAGGTAGCTATAGCTGCCTCCGTGGTAACGTTGGTTGTTGCCCTGGAATACAGGCTGGTTTCTGTTTGTTGACTCACCAGAGTTACTGACTTTGGAGTTCCTGGCGCCATCTCTGGATTGAGATCTGATATCCTGAAGCACTTGCACTAAATTTAGACTTTAAAATTTTCTGAGGAGACATTTCTACTCAGCTTCTTCTATTACGGCTCCAGTGAACCCTTCAGAAAATATTTTCCCCTTTTTTTTTCAACATGTCCATCAGTTTAAGTACAAATCTCGTATTTTACAAAAATTGTTGAACATATTGAAGAAAAGGCAGAAATATTTTCAGTAGGGTCGACTGGTGCCGTAATATGATAAGCTGAAAGAAAATGTCACGAGGAACGTTTTCAAACTAAAATGACCCAGCTGAGGAACGAAGAATCGATCGATAAAAGCAGTGGGTTATTTCAACTCTAACCGTCCTTAGATAAGAACATGTAACAACCTGTAGTTGTTTGGTAATTTTTGTTTGTTTATAAATGATACGAATCTTTCGGCCAGCGAATGATACTTATGGACTCGCCCTGTAATAGAAACTCAATCAGAATCGTGGCATTGAAACTTAATAAGCAGACGCCTCGGCGAAAATTAAATTCATAATCAAGCTTCTTATAGGCAACCCACGGTGAAGGCATAATTCGGCGCATTCAAATTTGCGCGTCGATATGTCGCAAGTAGGCCGCCCACTTATTACTGCAACATTGTAGCGATATTGCTACAGTTTGTTTTGACTATCGAGAGGAGTAAGGGCTTCATTCAAGTCCTGAAGCACTCTCACGGGAACGGAAGTTGCTGAATGAGGACGCTTCATATAAGCCAATGTGAAGGCAGGAAAGCCAAGCTCATTGGGTGGTGGTGAAAACTGAAGGGAGTCTTCGCGGCGCTTTTGAGCGAAAAGGTTGAATTGAAGATTTTTGAGATTCTGCCTGGAGTGTCAAAGCGAATCGAGCGATACAAAAAAAAATCAGAGTGTTTTAAAGAGTTGCGAGGCGAGTCAATCGACAATCGGTTCGATATGTATTTCATAGGAATTATCAGGTATATTGAAACTGACCCGACGAGTTGAATGAATTAGATCGGGAGGAGTGGCGGACATGGAGGTTATATTTTTTGAAGCGATTAAAAATAATAGAAAGTATACATCTCATAAAACAAGTAACCTCTTGGGGTTACTTGAAGAAACTACGAGATTCAATGAAACTAACACTACCTCTACTCAACCTTTTTTCCACTTCATTACCATATATAAGCGAGATCACTCCTTTACTCTGCAGATTATTTCATACCACGAAAAATTTTATAACATTATATAAAACAGTTCTAACAATCAGATAAATGTATTCTTGAGTTATAGATAAAACTCCATTACTTTCAATGCCAAATGTAATTCAAAGTATTCCTTGTCATGGTGTAATAAAAATATATTGGTCAAACGCATATATCATTATAGAACAGAATAATTTCCGCAGATTGCATTCTGGAAGATGTGAATGAATTTGACCACAGATGAATTACGATTCAGTGGAAGTGATAGCGACAGAGTCACATACAACAAAGAGAACTTTCTCAGAAATTGCTTTCATTTCCCAAAAAAACAATTGCATCGATAAAAAACACATATTAACCATCCGAGTGGGATATACTCTTATCTATTGTCTTTATATATCAATCCAAATTGCCAACAATGGTATATCAAATAATTATTATTTTCAACACTACCGCCACCTGGTTACATCAGTTGGTACTAATATAACAGTTGGGACCACTGTAGTATTTCCAAGTGAGTCCCGTCAGGTGTCGTTGGCTCAAATATATTTGCGAAATTCATTCCTTACCTGTCACACCACATAGAGTACACATTTATATTCATATAATTTTAAACAATGTTCCCAGACAACACTGGATATTCCATGAATATTCTTAGAATATTATTTTTGAGATATTGGAATATTCTTAAATATGCCAGGGATATACATATTTCTTTTGGAATATTCCTAGAATGTGCTGGTGGGGAAAATTTAGATATTCTTGAATATTCCATGAGGAATATTCCCGGAATATCAAGATATTCCCAGAATATTCCATGAATATTCCAGGAAGAATACTCCGGATATCCTTTGGGAATATCCTTGTACATCCAGAATATACCTACAATATTCCATGAATATTCCAGAAAAGATAATCCTAGAATATTCCATGAACATATTCTATGAATATTCCGGGAATATTCAAAGTAATTCAGGTATATGATAGTAATATTCCCTAAATATTTCGAAGGGTTGTCAGAACAAAGTAACCATTTCCTAAAATTTCAGAGATTTTAAAAATGAAGAGAAATACAACTGTTTTCCACATGAGTATCCTCAAATATAAAATTTCGAATGGCACTTTTACATCAATAATATGAACTTCTACAATTATGCCTGACAATTCAAGCAATGTACTTGCTTACATTCGCCAAGAAACAAAACTTCATTTCAAAAATTATGTAGTAGTGCAATACGTCATTGTTTTCCTCAGAGTATTTGTGGATTGGAATTGCAGGTTCAACTCAGAAAAAAAAACCTTTGATTTCCGCAGACTCCGAACCCTTTCCCTACAATGAAATAAAACAATATGAATTTGAACAGGTCTATTTCTATATAGTTATAATAACAATAACACATATTTCATCAACCCGTTTATTCTGTCACTACGGGGATATCTCTTGAAAACAATAATTGCAAGATCGAACTACTGCTATCTGAATCAGAAAAACTTGAATCCATTCTATCACTAATGGTTTCAACTTGATTACTTAACTGTCCTTTTGCATGCTGTGACGGAGTTTGTGTAAACATTGCATTGAGAATATTTTCAGTTTCCTGGTGTACTTCCTCATACCAAGCACTGCTTCTTTTTCTTTTAGGCATTTTGTAGAGAACGCCTCGAAAATTAAATGATCAGTGATATACAAATGAAATTTTCATGGAATGAAATGAATGGTAACATAAAAGTGTACTAACACTGTGGTGATTATTAAGAATACTTGTTAAACATATAACACACGACCCCCAATTGTCAACCCCCCGTTGTGTTTTGATTGACTTTATTGCATAACTCACTGTCGGTTGGCCCTAAGGTGAGTTCATTGAAAGATACCGGGCGGCCCAAATAAACTTAGAACTGCCAGAGTTTCTGCGAAATATGCCACTTTGCTTCCGATGGACGACAGGTGGTTATCTCAGCGTATGTCAGGACCGTGTGATAGCACATATATGGGACACTTACCTTTGAGTTCGTTATCCTCTGCCCAGGAATAAGACGCTTCTTGGTATCCACGGATACGAATGGTGGGTTCGGCGACCACGCCTAACCTTGGAGCACACTTTCCCAATTTCCCAGTATACCCAGTAAAACACAGGTTCCAAAGATGGCTTTTATTTGAGAGTAATTCTTGGTGAGCGAATAAAATACGTGAATGAAATGTATGAAATGAAAACTAGGTAGAGAAACTTTAACACATTAAACAATCTAATGAACCAGTAGTTTTCTGGATCCTCGTGATTGGTCCCTCGGAGTCCTCCGGCGGTCCTGCTGTTGTACTCGCCTCCCTGGGATGACCTGATGATGTTGGCTCCTCTGCGGTGGAAACTCTGGTTGTCCTGTGTCAGCTTTTCCCTGACCTTTGGCTTCTCCCGTGAGGCTGAAACAGACTTATTAATCCCCCAACCACCTGCCTTCTTATTTCCCCTTGCTACCTGGAGGCCGGCTCCACTTACAGTTTGGACTTCCGCTCTTCGGGGTGGCTCTCGATTATGTGTTCGAAACCTCGTCGCGACATTACCTAATTGGTCTCTCGGGTCTTCGGTGGCCAAACATCGCTTCAGTCTGTTGACATGGACCAGTTGCTCTTTTCTGCCATGTATTTCTTTTATCCTGGCGTTTACTGGTATACTGGTATACTGGCGCACTGTCTCCAATGTCGATACGATGTTTCACTAGTTTTGTGGCTTCCACCGGCTTTCCTGTTTTGGCAAATATATACTCATATGTGTGCAAAAACTGTTGAAACACTTCTTTTTCACTCACTCCCATATGCTATAGGTTGAATTCCACTTGTGCTATTGTATTCTTCGTAACTGGTATGTCCTGACCTTCTAATACAGTCACGTCTGCCAGGGTTAAGATTGGAGTATGCTTGTTAATAGTCTGCGGTATTGGAGATATATCTAGGATACGAACGACAATACTGGGTTTGCTATGGTTTTGGTTATGGTGGGGGATCGTTACGACTGAGTGTGCACTTGATGCTGCAATCGGACCAAGCTAGGACCTTTTGAATTATTATCCTTGCCGGCAGAAGGGACTGCGTTCCTTCTTCCTTTGTCGTCAGCTGCAGCTATTCCGGGGGTCTGGTTGTCGGTTCGTTCCTTTGGGCTATGGTCGAATATAGAGGCTATATTGAATTCACCAGAACGGTTGGACAAACTGAGGTCGATGCGCATATCTCCAGTAGGTTTACAAACCAGGCCTGATGCCAATGTGTGGGATTCTACTGGACCATTTTCCTCAATTCCATGATCTATGGTCCCTACATTCTCTTGTGGTGTAGAATCCGCTGTCCCAATACACAATTTACTGACGTCAGATTTCCCAAAATTGTTTTTTATGTTCACTTCGGTGAACCCCGAATACCACTCCACATTGTCACACATTTGCTTTCCTACTGAAAACAGTTGACGAGTTTCCACGTCAATCGGCACTTTCCTCACTACTGGACTATTGGTGTCTATAGTCCGGTGACTCGGTATTAGGTGATCATCTGACATCACCAGAGAGTATCCCTGGAGTATTAGTAAGTTCTTCTGAAAATCCAAAGTCGGTCTGAACTTGTTCAAGAAATCCACTCCTAGACGTCCATCCGAGGGAAAGCTCAGTCCATCGTCACACACTATACAGTTGTGTTCTATGCTTTCTCTTGGAAGTTGGAAGGTTACTTTCACTGATCCTTCTTTTCTGAGTACATTTCCTGAGATGTCGGTAATGATCGACGTCGATCCGCGGTGTATCGGCATATTCAATTCCTTGACCAGTTTCTTCTTTATCAATGACACGGAAGCTCCAGTATCCAGGAGCCATGTTGTGGCTGTCCGGGAAATGAATAGGTCGATGAACTTGGAATGGCTGGGGTTGATATGGCATATGACAACGTTTTGGGGCAACTTCAAGCTTCTTAACTGTTGGGCCGGTCGCTCGGGCGCTGGGAGTTTAAAGAACAGGGTGCTCCTTCCTTCCCACGATGGTAACAAAACATTTTCCTTGGTCTCCTACATCCTATCGCTCGATGCCCTTCTTCACCGCAACGTAATCAGCGGGTTCGCATGTAGGGGAATCTATTCGCTCCATTATCTCTGGGGCCTCCTTGGGGATTCCTTCCTCCTCTTCGTTCGATCCGTTGTTAAGGCCTTGTCTCAGAGCGGTTTTCTATGGCTTCACCCCTCCCACTCTACGATAGGGTACCTCCTCTCTGGTCTCCACTCTCCTTATTGCGGATATCCGTGCATCGTAGCGGGTCTCATGTACCATCCGGGACACCACTTCTTCACATTGTTCCGCTTCTTGTAGACATTCGTCTAAACTATAAAACTCGCCGCTCCGAGACACTTCGTTGGCTAACCTTCCTTCAAGCCCATCCATGAATCGATTCACCAACAGTATATCCCTGTGATAGGTTTGTGCCGGAGTGTTGACACTACTTGGTGGAAACATCTTGTTGGCTATGACCTTCAGGCGCTGTGCGAACTCCCCCAAAGTTTCATCTGGGTTTCGGATGCAGCGTTCCAGCTCCCGTTTTCCAGCGCTCATAGTGAGTCTTCTGCCAAAGACGCTTCGGAACCAGTTCTTCATTTGGTCCATGGTGCTTGGTCTTTCTATTGGCAGGAGAGCTCCGTAATATTCCCTGGCCTTGTCTTTTAACTTCATTTCGACGGTCCGCATTATCTGAGCCTCCGTCCAACCATGATGGGTGCCAACGCTCTGCACTGCATTGAGGAACATTTCGTAGTCCGGGCCTCCTCCAAAACTGTCGATCTGGGCTACGTCTGAGGTTCCTCCCAGGGTGAGTCTCCGTAGGTGAAAATTCATTTCCTCTACCGCTGATAACGAGCTCCCTGCTGATGTCGCGTTTCCACCAGAGTAGGTTGACGAGCTACTTCCCGCCATTCCTCCAGCCGCTGTAGACATTATGTTACCCGCTTCAATGGTCGTTGTCGACACGCTCGCCATTGCTGCCGTTGTTGTGGATACTACTTGAATCCCTTCGGTCTCCGCCACTGTTGTCGTCATTTTCTATCAGTCTTCTTAGGTCTCTCCTTTTCTGCTGCTTGCTAATACTCGCTTACTCTTTTTTCCTGTGTGTTACTGCTCCTACGTCTCTTACCACTTATGTACACTAAATTTTCCTTGGCGCAGTTCACACACTTGAATACTTCACACTACTCTTGAACGCTCCAATACCCTACCTCCAATGGTCACTTCGTGTATCAACTCGGCACTTTTCTGTCACAATCCACTATTTGCACTTCCGTATTCAAGAACACATAACCTCGATACCCCTACTCAAATAACCGTAATCTACCAACAAAAAAAATAACCTATGAATAAGTTCCCACAAAGAAAAAGGCAGGGGTTCCCCCCAAATGATTTCCATACAAATTTTAGGCAACCGCAGTTATCTACCTGAAAGCCAATGTCAAAAAAAAAAGAATTGATTCAATTTCAATTCTCGTCGACCCCCTGAAAAAAAAAGAACTGTTAATTTCCGCTTTCTGGCTGTGGTTGTCTCTCCTCCTTTAAAAGAAAACGGTTGCGCTGCAATATATCTGTAGAGAGAGAGGGGACGCCAAAAAATTATTTTTCTCCCACATAAAACGCGACTCTACGTTGAAAAATACCCATTGCCCTAGTTTCTCTCTCTACCCCGCTGGTTGACTGGGTTTGTTTGTTTTTTTTTTTAATTTTCTCTCTATGGAGTTTATAACCGAAATACCCCTTCCAGATAAACCCCCTTTTTTTTAAATCCATTTCCTACAAGCAGAACACACTCTCCAAATACTGAAATGACGGCGGGTAGGTTCCACTGACCGATCAACCATCACATAATCTGTTTTGCCGGCGATACTTCGGTGCACTTCGAAATTTCTGTGGCGTACCAACTATGCCATTGTTTCCCCAAAAATTACTTTCGGATTTACCTAGTCGGAGTTGACATATCTCGTGCCCTGAGGTCGTTAAACTACTATCGTTTCATAATTACGCAAAATATGGGTGTTCGCTGAGATAACTCCTTTCGTTCATTTTGACTAGCATATTTGTGGACATTTTCATAATTAGTGGTAGCCAATAGATTCTCTATTTATTCCCAAAATACTTCAATTATTTCAACGCTTGCGGTAAAAATTCATTTTCTAAAAATTATTTCCCAATTATTGACTCTGAATTTATATTTCCAGTGGCTTTGATACAATTCATTAGTTTTTTTTCGCCAAATATGTTTCAATACCCCACACCTGACACCAATTTAAAACACACGACCCCCCAATTGTCAACCCCCCCTTGTGTATTGATTGACTTTATTGCATAACTCACTGTCGGTTGGCCCTAAGGTGAGTTCATTGAAAGATACCGGGCGGCCCAAATAAACTTAGAACTGCCAGAGTTTCTGCGAAATATGCCACTTTGCTTCCGAAGGACGACAGGTGGTTATCTCAGCGTATACCAGGACCGTGTGATAGAACATATATGGGACACTTATCTTTGAGTTCGTTATCCTCTGCCCAGGAATAAGACACTTCTCGGTATCCACGGATACGGATGGTGGGTTCGGCGTCCACGCCTAACCTTGGAGCACACTTTCCCAATTCCCCAGTATACCCAGTAAAACACTGATTCTAAAGATGGCTTTTATTTGAGAGTAATTCTTGGTGAGCGAATAAAATACGTGAATGAAATGTATGAAATGAAAACTAGGTAAAGAAACTTTAACACATTAAACAATCTAATGAACTTGTGAGCAAACTACGTGAATCAAATGACACTCTATAAGCAATAGGTTCTGAACTTAAATCTCATGAACTCAATTACTTCAACGGTTGAACAATTCTACTTCGAACCAAGAATTCCACAGTTACCGGTGAGCGAAATTTTGAAATTATCTGAACCCGACGAGTCGACGCTAATTCACCCGTTTTTTGACGGTTCTCTAGTTCGACCGAAGAAAGGGACTTATTGACTGAACTACCATTTCGGATGAGTCAACTAACTCAAGCAACGATGAAACACCAACTTATAATTGCTCGCTTGAGGCCAGCGACCTCAGCTATTCCGAATCAAATTCCCACATTTCGAGGGTTCGATTCGTACGTGACGAAACAAAACGAATTGTTTTACAAGGGATCGGAGTTTCGGAGTCACACTAATTTGGACCCCTTCTGGGGATTTCTACTTGACCCCGAGATGGTTACGAAAGTTCGCAGATGTCACAATTCTTCGAAAAATACCCATTGTGTTTTTTTCGACTTTCCCCAACAGCTGCATTCATCACAAGATTCCGAAAACTGCTATGAATAACCCTCCATAAACGATATATACCCCTTCAAAGAACTCTTAGGATATTGAGGGTTCGCTTTGGAAGCCGCGATCTCTTCTTACAGGGTTTTCCTAAGATTTTGTTACAAACAATTCTAAACACAGTAGATGTTTCACATACAAATAAGCAAAAGTAACCCATACCGGTGAAAAAAACAGAAGATGTCAAATGTCAATTTAAAATGCATTCAATTTTACAGCTCTGCCATCGGGTTAAGCTACGACTACCGGATGAACGACAGACGCTGACGCGAGCGGAATGGTCGTAAAAGTGCACCTCGATATTTTCCGACCAATTATAATTTGGTCAGTACAGTGAAGTCTTTGTGTCTGCTTGTCTGAACAAAAACTGTTTGCAAATCAAATACATCTATTCGCACTTTTCCCGTATTTTGAACTGGAAAATGGTTATTGGTGTTCATTCCATATAAATAAGGGAGAATATTCCATGAATATATAATACAGAATATTCAATTTTGATTATGCTATGAATATTCATACATGATTATTCCATGAATATTCACACAGGAATATTCTATGAATATTCATACAGGAATATTCTCACGAGAATATTCGTGGTACATTCTCCCGAGAATATTCCAGGAATATGCATGTTGGAATATCCCTGGAATATGCTAGAGGCATGGGAATATTCTAGGAATATCCATGTATATTCGGAATATACTCTTCTCTTTTCGGATATTTAGAGAATATTCTAGGAATATTCCGTGCTGTCTGGGTTAATGTGTTTTTATTGACTATGTTCAACATCATTGAAACTAACCTTAACAAAGTTGTAAGTAGTATAATGTTTCGCACTTGAATATGTATCACTATCGGTTTTTTCATTTATTGTAGTTTCCCTGATGATAGAAATAAACATTTCCGAAAGCTTGGATAAACCTTAAAGGGTTTACTTTTTCATTGCTGCTCACCCCAATATCCCTAGTTAGTATATATATATATATATATATATATATATATATATATATATATCAAATGTGAATTTGCCGAAACGTCGTGAAATCGGACCTTTTTATAATCACGAACACAGAACGCGGACAGAAACCCGAGAAACTAGCTCAACACATCATACCCGCGAAAATCTACCAAGAAACATATATAACTGATTATTTTTCAATTCTGATTTTGTTCGGTTCTGATTCTGTTCAGTTCTGATAAAGTTAGTTTTCGATAATTTTAGTCTCCAATGATGTTATTTTGTGATAGAGTTATATTCCTACCTTTTGAGATTTTGATTATTTTATATCCTTTTAAAATCCCTTTGTTGAGAAATACATTTTTTCTATTTCTTGTATTCTACGGTTTCCATGGTTTCCCAGTTTTCATAAAATATGTTTCGTTTCTTAAAATCACTTGTCTTTTTGTTTTCGATGATTTCTCATCATGATTTTCTGTTTATTTCAAGTTCTTGCTTGGTTAAATTATCACATAGTTAGATTATTGCCATTTTGAGTTGTTGAATTGATTGATTGATGTACTTGAGGAAAGAGTTATTGTATTTCAGATGATAAGTTCGAGCCTCAAAATGTACTCGAAACCTCAATAAAGAAGTAATCTCGGTATAAAAATAATCAAATTCTCAAATACAATTACAAGTAGGTACAAATTGAAGAAAAGTAATGGGAAAATATATATTTGAGTTTTTCAAGCATTTTCATTAGAGTACACTCGAGCTCCTGTCGACTTTGACCATGAAATAGCTGTCCATAAGTGAATTGCTTATAGATATCTAAATTATCAGTACTTTCAAAAATATCTATCCATTATTTCATATTCTTTGAATGGAATTAACAATGTTTGTGAAATATCTCCATCAGAATACAAAACCAAATGATTACTTATGTAGTAATTAATCAAGGAATCCATATCCTTAAAACATTTCTCATTCGTTTTTTCATTGCCGAGGGCTATAAAACCGTCCTCTCTCCTCCTTATGCTCAAATGAAATATTTTATTATCCTGGATTACAGACATCGTGCCCAGATTGGAATTTTTAGACGGCCTTATAATGAATGTTCCGTTCTGTCTGTTTTCCAGTAGGATTTCGGAGTATTCTCTGCTCACTTCTTTAAAAAATTCTTCCGTTGTCTCTTTGATGAACTCTGAAAAAAAACGACTACTGTTAAGTCTTTACGTATTCTTTGAATAGGATGATTCTTGACAAGGGCTAATTGTGAGTTTCTGGAAAAGAATTGTGAAATGGAGAGCTCTGATTTCACAGGTCTACAAGGTATACCCTTGATTTTGAGAAGCGATTCCTTTAGATTTTAGTGTGCTGATTACGGAAAAATAATGAAAAATCTATTACGTTACAATGTTTGGTGACTTATTTTTTTTTTCGTTTTTAATATTGTTCTATAATAGATAGGTACTTTATCTCATTAGAATAGGGTATCGATAAATAACTAAGGATTTTTTTGACATATTATTTCTATGTACCCTTATGTTGTCAGTTTTTTCATCAAGTAACTTGTTTTCATCATTTATGAAAAATCTGTGGTTCGAATTTTCGTGAATACAAAACAAAATTTCCACATGACTTTGCGTGAATGTGTTAACTCCCGTGGAAGTTTTTGTTTCATTTGTGGTAAATACAGTTCGGTTCATAGGTATGGAATGAATTCATTTTGAGCGTTATTATGTATTAGTTTGAAATAACCTGAAACATGTCGATTTCTATTGTCAATTTGACAATTTACAGTATGAAAATATTACCCCCTTCTTGCACCCTCTCTGAATTATGAGCACTCCCTCAATAATTTCAAATGATAAGAGGGGTCGTGTGGCAATATGAAGTTTTTCAAATTGGGTACAATCATAACTAAAAAAATTTATTTAGAAAATGTAAAATTTTTATACTTTACCTAGAATGAAGGAAATAATGTCACATAATGTTTAGGAAGAATTTTTAAATTTATTTTCAAAATTAAATTAAATATTCAAAATGACCACCATCCACTCCTTGACAATAAGCAAGTCAATCTTGGAATTCTCGTACAACATTTTGTAGGACCTCAGGATTTATGTTGTTAATTTCTTCCGTTGTCCTAACTTTTAAATCTGCAAAATTGTCAGGCCTATTGAAATATACTTTGATTTTGGATAACCTCATAAAAAGTAATCAAGAGGAGTCAAATCAGGGGATCTAGGGTGCCATTCAATCGTTCCATGTCTATCAATCCACCTATTGGGAAAACCTTCATTCAAATAATCTCTAACAATACGTTAATTATGCGGTGGAGCTCCGTCTTGTAGATATCAAATTGATCTATCTATTGCATTTGGATCATTTACATCAGGAAAAAGTCTTTTTAATGTAGGGTGTAAAAAGTTCATCAAAAAATCTAGATACCTCACCACCAACTGTGCCTTCAAAAAAATAAGGCTCAATAATTCTGTTGATAATGATACCAGCCCAAACGATATTGTGTGTTAACCTCACACATCCAATGAGGATTTTCTCTGCTCCAATATCTACAGTTTTGTCTATTAACGGTTCCATTTATATGAAAAGTAGCTTCATCAGCAAAAACAATGTTGTTTGTGAACTGCAACTCTGCTTCCATTCTATCCATCATCAGTTCACAGAATTGTTGCCTTCTATCAGGATCATTCTCATTTAACTCCTGAACCAACTGAACTTTATAAGGATGGTATTTTTCTTTATGTAAAGTGCTCAATATCAATGATTTATTACTTACATCATCCTCGGCGGCAAGTTGTCTACTTGTCATATGCGGATTTTACTCAATCGCTAACAGTGCATCCAACGAAGTTTCTCGGAATATGTGGATTGGAAGACGTGGAAGGATTGAATGGCCGTCTAGATCTCCCGATTTGACTCCTCTCGATAATACCCCATCTACAAGAAAGCTACCGGAAATGACGAAGTTCAGTTCATCTCCTGAAGAAATGTGCTTCAGACATAGCACCATACTTAACATTCATTTTGAATAAATCAGTTGAACTAGGGCAATTCCCAAGTCGACTTAAAAATATCACTAGTATTACCAATCCACAAAAAAGGAGACAGACTATCGCTCATAAATCACAGACCCATTGCGCTCTTGAGCATTTTATCCAAAGTTCTGGAAAAAGGGATATCAAAAAGAATAAGTAGCTTCCTAGCTAGGTTCGACATAATAAATAAAAAACAACATGGGTTCAGAAAAGGCATTCCACTGAAACGGCGACAGCCGATTTAATTCAAACAATACATGAAAACTAGAGAAAAAATATTTCATTATTGGACTCTTCTTTGATTTGTCACGTGCATTCGACACGCTAAACTTTGAGTTCATCATAACAAAAATAAATGCACTCGGGATTCGCGGAAACATATCACATTGGATTCATTCGTTCTTAGAAGGACGTAAGCGTATAGTGAAAATAAATGAGGAAACTTCTGATGAATTCTTAATTGACTCGGGTATTCCACAGGGGAGTGTTCTCGGCCCTCTCATATTCTTATTATTCATCAATGACCTTCCTGATTACATAAGCGACGGAAAGGTCTTTATGTTCGCAGACGATACATCTATAATAGTATCTAGCCCAGATATGAATGAGCTACTTATAAAAACTAATAACGTTCTCCGCCAATTCGACAACTGGTGTAAAAAGAACCGTTTGATCGTAAACTACTCCAAAACTACCGCTGTACAATTCCAAAGACCTCACTCGGGAACACTTGTTACCGAAAAATTGAATATCAATAACCACACAATACTGTTCCAAGAAAACTGTAAATTTCTAGGTACAATTATTGACAGCAACCTCAGATGGGAAGAATGTATCAATACGATCTGCTCCAAACTGAATAAACACTATTTCGCGATAAAAAATCTGACGAGTTGTCTTGGAGATGAAATAATTTCTGTTCACTATGCATTGGTTCATTCAACTATCATCGATAACATTATAGCTCACGGCTTGGCGACCGATAGTGCTCGAGTTTTCCTCGCCCAGAAAAGGATAATTCGCCTGATCTTCCACTTGGATTATCAACAATCCTGCAAGAATATCTTTAAGGAAAAAAAACTCCTAACTTTCACCAGTATTTATCTATATAAATCCCAACTCACACCTACATTCATAGAAACAGACTCACGAAAAATTCAAATTTTCATAGCTACCAAACTCGCAAAAAAAACGAACTTAGATTGGAACTAGCCTACACCTACACAAACTACAAAAAATTCCCAAAATATGCAGGCGCAAACTTCTTCAATGTATTGCCCAATGAACTAAAAAACCAATCGAATTTGTTCAGATTCAAATCAAAACTGAAGTCTTTTCTACTCCAAAATGCATTTTATGATATAAAAAATTCACAATGTATTGTCAGCCTCCTACAGATTGTTTTAATTCTGCTGGATAATTTTATATATATATATATATATATATTTTTTTAGGAGGACATTAATAAATAGATTTTATCTTAGAACTAAGTATAATGTAAGTGTGTAATTTGACTTGTCAATCCAATGTTAATTGGTGTCTGATTAATAAACTTCTATTCTATTCTATTCTATTCTATTAAAAAAGAATCATCCAAATCGTAAAACCCATTACAAAGTTATGCAAAGTTAACGGACCAAAATTCAGAGGGAAAACGATCATTATTCTCCATTTTGCTACCCTTAGGGATACATTTTTTTTTGAAATTCAAATGGGACCAACTTGGAAATACACCCTATCCAATGAAGAAAGAATTATCGGAATCTAACTGCTCTGTGAAAAGTTAAAGAACCTTCTCCTTTTTTAACCGACGAAACCAAAGAGGATAAGGAGGTTCACTAGTCGTATTTATATATATATATATATATATATATATATATATATATATATATATATATATATATATATATATATATATATATATATATAATCGTCCCGCAAAAGTTGAATACTATCGGTGGTTTTTAGATAATTTTCGAAGGGTACAAGATCTCTAGATCTCTCCGTAACAATTGAATATTGGCAGATTATTAGCAGTGGTTTTCAAATCAACATTATGATGACAAATACTCACGAAACTGACTTGTTTGGGAAAAACAAAATATTCATGGAAGTAGTAGGGCTGTGTGCACAGGTCAGAAACAATTGTCTTAAGTTTTGTATTTTGTACAATTTTTATTTTTATTATCGAGACCGCTTTCGACCTATGAGGTCACCTTCAGTGCTTGCCTGCGAAATAAGCGAATGATAGAAGGTTGTTATTTGTGTGTTATTCAAATGAATAATATAGACATTCACAAAATCAAAGGGACTTAAAAGTATATTGTAACAATGAATTAATAATCATATATATCTCGGCATCCTTTCGGAAATGTCCTAATTACTGAACCTCATGAGTTTGTTTACTTATCGGATAATAATCTTGAAAATACATCAAAGCTGTTATTGTAACATGCGTTTTGATTATTCTATATCATCTTCCCACAAGTCTACGGTTGACGTTTTTGTGATGAGGTTCATCCAGTAATATCGCTTATCAGCGCAGTGGACTTCGAATAATTTTTTTAATAAATTGAATAACTTAACTCTATGTTTTTCCCATATCTTGGAAAGATACCATAATAACGACTCGTTTCTAACAACTTTTTTCAAATCATTTTGTCGATCAAAGTATTTTAATATGAATAAGGTACGAGGACATGTATGTTACAACATATTGAATATAACCTGTTCCAGCTACATCATACTGATTAGCTTTACATACGAATTCACTGAAACTTTAAGTTATATTTCTATTGGTACGTTCAGTTGAGAGTAAAATAGGGAGATGAGCTAGCATACTGTTACAAAAACAAGAGTATACTGAATGTTGTTGAAAATTGAACGTTGAATGTTGAACGTTGAACGTTGAACGTTGAACGTTGACTTTTGAACGTCGAACGTCGAACGTCGAACGTCGAACGTCGAACGTCGAACGTCGAACGTCGAACGTCGAACGTCGAACGTCGAACGTCGAACGTCGAACGTCGAACGTCGAACGTCGAACGTCGAACGTCGAACGTCGAACGTCGAACGTCGAACGTCGAACGTCGAACGTCGAACGTCGAACGTCGAACGTCGAACGTCGAACGTCGAACGTCGAACGTCGAACGTCGAACGTCGAACGTCGAACGTCGAACGTCGAACGTCGAACGTCGAACGTCGAACGTCGAACGTCGAACGTCGAACGTCGAACGTCGAACGTCGAACGTCGAACGTCGAACGTCGAACGTCGAACGTCGAACGTCGAACGTCGAACGTCGAACGTCGAACGCGAAAACGTCGAACGTCGAACGTTGAACGTTTTTCGCTCATCGTTTTTTTTAATGGATTCATGGTTCTGCTAGGTTCATATGAAGCTGCCAGAATCACGTCGTACCTATCCACTCATGGAATATACTGATCTCCAATATGTCGCTAATTCATCGCTAATTAATAATTATTTCGAAAAAATGTTCGCTCTTCGTTTAAAAAAAAATTTTTAAATTGGTCGCTGATCTTTTTTTGTAAAAAAATAGTATTTATCAAAATGATTCAATATCTGCTAAAGGATATCAAACGTAGAGTTTATACCTATTAGTTCCATAACAAGCAAATAGGCATGATAAAGTAAATTTCCCCAATTTGTCGCTAATGTATCGCATATACAGGGTCTTTCCGAAATTGTAGCGATATATGAAATATGGAGTGTTGTATAAAACTTAAGGACACCAAAAATGTAAAGAACAAAAACAAAAAAACACAGAATTTTTTGCACTCAAATGTTTATAACAAATTAACCAATGATGGTTGCGAGTAGAAAACTAACAGGATATATAACTACGGATCGTATTCGGAAGTCGGTTTTCTGGTAATATTTTTGTCACGAAAAAATCTCTATTGATTGGTCTAGAAGAGTTTATGTGTGTCTTGCTACGGAACAGGCCTACTTTGAGCTTCTGATATCACATGATGCCATGTTGGCGTGGTGATGGCGACAATGAATAAACATCGCTCACAAATCGCGATATTTCACTCATGTTTTGTGTTAGTATGGCCGCTTGAATTTGTTTGAACTTGTTTGAATGAATTTTCCATCGCTCTGTCGTCCACGATTTGTCGCTCGCTGGCCGAACACATGTAATTTCCAAAACGCCGAACGCCATTGCTATAACATCTCGATCAGGCACAAGTCCACTTCCAATGTTAACATTAATACATTTGGCATTTGATCGGCGTTTAATTGAAACGATGGACGCATTTATCATCAAATTATTGTGCATTCCAACAAAATCGTGAAAATAGTATGGACATAAGGAAGGTAGTGAATTATATATCGAAACAGTTGAATTATCTATATTTAGGTAGGTATTACCTAAGTAGGTGTATTATTACTATAGAGTAATCGGCGATTTAGAAAAAAAACTTGTTTCAAATTTATTGGTTCACCCTGTATGTAAGGCGAATATTTGTACATTTGAAATAGATTCACCTGCTATAGTTCCATCTTAGAACCAGAAACAAGAACTTTGGCAAAACCCGCCATAAGAAAGTGAAAAGTATTAAGTGAATACTCATAGTGAAACTCCCATATTTGGAGCGCGGCACCTAAACATATCCTGAGGCTATTGGATTCTGTCCAAAAAAGGGCAATTCGTCTCGTCGGTGATGCCTCGCTTACAAACTCTCTCACTTGTCTGGAACACCGTAGAAAAGTTGGCGATTTGTCTCTATTTTATAGATATTTTCATGGGCGATGCTCTTCTGAAATATCAACAATCGTTCCTGCTTTGGCAGTCTCTTCGAGACTAACCCGTCAAGTTCAGTCATCACACACCCTTCGTGGTCACTTTGGAGACCTCAGAACATCACTTTCCAAAGACTCGTTCATCCAACGAACAGCGAGGCTTTGGAACTCATTGCATAGGGAGGTGTTCCCCGAGGAATACAACCTCCAGAAATTTAAGAAGAACACCAACTCCTACCTTCTTTCCCTTGGTTCCCACGATGTTCTCTGAACATTACAGGATATCCCTTCTCGTGGGAACCAGAACATAAAAAAAAAAACAATATGCATCCTTAGAGGACGATATGCCGATAGAAATATCAATTGACGTTGAAGAACATTTTTGTGAAATGTTTGCAATTGGGTACCATACATTATTCATTATCGTATATTATCAATAACTTTTTTTCATTTCATAATACTAGCGTTATTTTATTATGGAAATGAAATGGCCCCATTTTGATTCAGTGTCTTTCTTTCCGTTTTAATTCTGAACCAAATATTGATAACTAGTGAAGTTTATGGAATCAAAATAAACTAGCAACAGTGCGGGAGTACCATCCCCTGTAGCATTTTGAGCGGACGGAACGTAGCAGCCACGATTCTGGAAAACACGGTTCTATCACACGGCGGCTACCAAAATGGGGAACACTTTTTTGGTGGCCGCAACGCTCCGATCTACGTTCCTGGATCTCAGATAGGCACATTCCAACCACGTTGTGGTCACCTGGCAAAAACGTGGATATGTAGTGGCCGACACTGGACACGTTGAAAAACTGACTGCGTTTGTATAAATAATATGTAGCAACATATTTTTCTGATAAATCTTCCTCATTCTTCCATTTTGCCTGATTCATATCTAACAATCGATCGAATATAAAAATATATTAGATATAAACATACAACTGCGTGAGTAAGTATATTGAATTTGGATACTTCTGATCGGGATGAAATTAAAACGATTGAAAGTTTTTTGTGAAATATGGGTGTTGTAGCTCGATGGTGAGCACGCGCCATCTGAATACACTTTATTTGAGAAAAACATTATAATTTTGGAAATAACTCGCCTCTGAAATTATGTACTTGAATCCCTCAAACATTGTTTTATCAATAGAAAAAAAATCGAATTGAACGGTTTTCTTCACATAAAAGATTTAATTTTTATTTTTTTTTATGTTCTGGTTCCCACGAAAAGGGATATCCTGTAATGTTCAGAGAACATCGTGGGAACCAAGGGAAAGAAGGTAGGAGTTGATGTCTTAAATTTCTGGAGGTTGTATGCCTCGGGGAACACCTCCCTAGGCAATGAGTTCCAAAGCCTCGCTGTTCGTTGGATGAACGAGTCTTTGGAAAGTGATGTTCTGCAGGTCTCCAAAGTGACCACGAAGGGGTGTGATGTCTGAACTTGACGGGTTAGTCTCGAAGAGACGGCCAAAGCAGGAACGATTGTTGATATTTCAGAAGAGCATCGCCCATGAAAATATCTATAAAATAGAGACAAATCGCCAACTTTTCTACGGTGTTCCAGACAAGTGAGCGAGTTTGTAAGCGAGGCATCACCAACGAGACGAATTGCCCTTTTTTGGACAGAATCCAATAGCCTCAGGATATGTTTAGGTGCCGCGCTCCAAATATGGGAACAGTATTCCAGGACAGGTCGGATCTGTGCCTTATAGATCATAAGCAGCTGAGTTGGGGTGAAATAGCTCTTGGCACGAAACAAAAAACCAAGTTTTTGGGATGCACTTTTGGCAATGGACCTCACGTGATTTTCCCAGGAAAGGTTATTGCTGATAGTAATACCAAGCTTCGATATGGATGACTTCAGTGGTATGGTTACTCCTGACAAAGTATAAATAATAAAATAAAATATAAATTGAACCAGAAAATGGTAGATCTCAGGTGGAAAACAACTACTTTCCTGGCAAATACCACGCAGAACGTTGAATGATATTCACCTGAAAATCCATGCATACCTCCATATAAATGAACATTGAATGCAAATGTTTCTTTCTGATAAGCTCGATTATGTTTAATTTATGTCGTGTTCACCTAACAATCCGCATACCGGTTTCAGGCTTTTTTGACCCTCATCAGCCAAACTATATGCTAGTCGGGCTTGCCACTCCTACTGAGAAGGAATCTTTTATTTAGAAACCTATCGAGGTGGGAGATTTTCGGAGTGTTTCTTTCTGTCACTAGGTACCGCCAGTTAAAAGTTCTCTTTTCCGGCGTACCTATAGGTGTTATAGACTCGATGATGGTTTTGGTTATGTTGTGTCTCGCTTCAGCCAGAGCTCTTCGGACCTTTGGCTGGTTGACTACTCCGTACTGATGAGGGTCAAGAAAGCCTGAAACCGGTATGCGGATTGTTAGGTGAACACGACATAAATTAAACATAATCGAGCTTATCAGAAAGAAACATTTGCATTCAATGTCCATTTATATGGAGGTATGCATGGATTTTCAGGTGAATATCATTCAACGTTCTGCGTGGTATTTGCCAGAAAAGTAGTTGTTTTTCACCTGAGATCTACCATTTTCTGGTTCAATTTATATTGAATCTTTTATGTGAAGAAAACCGTTTAATTCGATTTTTCTATTTATTCCACTTCACATGGCGTTTATCTTCCACTATATGCTAGTCGGGCTTGCCACTCCTACTGAGAAGGAATCTTTTATTTAGAAACCTATCGAGGTGGGAGATTTTCGGAGTGTTTTTTTCTGTCACTGGGTACCGCCAATTAAAAGTTTTCTTTTCCGGCGTACCTATAGGTGTTATAGACTCGATGATGGTTTTGGTTATGTTGTGTCTCGCTTCAGCCAGAGCTTTTCGGACCTTTGGCTGGTTGACTACTCCGTACTGATGAGGGTCAAAAAAGCCTGAAACCGGTATGCGGATTGTTAGGTGAACACGACATAAATCAAACATAATCGAGCTTATCAGAAAAAAACATTTGCATTCAATGTCCATTTATATGGAGGTATACATGGATTTTCAGGTGAATATCATTCAACGTTCTGCGTGGTATTTGCCAGGAAAGTAGTTGTTTTCACCTGAGATCTACCATTTTCTGGTTCAATTTATATTGAATCTTTTATGTGAAGAAACCGTTTAATTCGATTTTTCTATTTATTCCACTTCACATGGCGTTTATCTTCCACTATATGCTAGTCGGGCTTGCCACTCCTACTGAGAAGGAATCTTTTATTTAGAAACCTATCGAGGTGGGAGATTTTCGGAGTGTTTTTTTCTGTCACTGGGTACCGCCAATTAAAAGTTTTCTTTTCCGGCGTACCTATAGGTGTTATAGACTCGATGATGGTTTTGGTTATGTTGTGTCTCGCTTCAGCCAGAGCTTTTCGGACCTTTGGCTGGTTGACTACTCCGTACTGATGAGGGTCAAAAAAGCCTGAAACCGGTATGCGGATTGTTAGGTGAACACGACATAAATCAAACATAATCGAGCTTATCAGAAAAAAACATTTGCATTCAATGTCCATTTATATGGAGGTATACATGGATTTTCAGGTGAATATCATTCAACGTTCTGCGTGGTATTTGCCAGGAAAGTAGTTGTTTTTCACCTGAGATCTACCATTTTCTGGTTCAATTTATATTGAATCTTTTATGTGAAGAAAACCGTTTAATTCGATTTTTCTATTTATTTTCACATGGCGTTTATCTTCCACTATATGCTAGTCGGGCTTGCCACTCCTACTGAGAAGGAATCTTTTATTCAGAAACCCATTGAGGTGGGAGATTTTCGGGGTGTTTCTTTCTGTCACTAGGTACCGCCAGTTGAAAGTTTTCTTTTCCGGCGTACCTATAGGTGTTATAGACTCGATGATGGTTTTGGTTATGTTGTGTCTCGCTCCAGCCAGAGCCCTTCGGACCTTTGGCTGGTTGACTACTCCGTACTGATGAGGGTCAAAAAAGCCTGAAACCGGTATGCGGATTGTTAGGTGAACACGACATGAATTAAACATAATCGAGCTTATCAGAAAGAAACATTTGCATTCAATGTCCATTTATATGGAGGTATGCATGGATTTTCAGGTGAATATCATTCAACGTTCTGCGTGGTATTTGCCAGGAAAGTAGTTGTTTTTCACCTGAGATCTACCATTTTCGGTTCAATTTATATTGAATCTTTTATGTGAAGAAAACCGTTTAATTCGATTTTTCTATTTATTCCACTTCACATGGCGTTTATCTTTCATTGTTTTATCAATCTTGTTAGTTGAAACAAATACTACGTGACAAATTACTACGTATGATGCAGTGCTGTGAACAAATAAATCTTCATTGAATAATTCGATCATTTCTCTTATAATGGCGACCTAGCGTTTTCTGTAAATATGGCGGCTTTTGGAGAATATAACTTTAAAGTGGCAGAAAGTGTTAATATATCACTCTGAAGCTCCCCCCATCATGGAGTGCCCAGTGGAACTGAATTATTAACTTTTCTACCACTGGAAAGTGGCACCCACGTCGCAGGCCCTTGACCCACCACTTCAAAGTCATAACCTAAGAATTACAATTGGTCTTATACCCTTGAAAGGGGCGAACACGTCGGGCTATTAAAACCTGCCACTTCAAAGTTATAACCCCAAAATCGCGGGTACAATTTCTTCAATTCTTGAAAAAGGACATGTAGCAAGAATAGTAGATTTATGCAGCTCCATTCACCAATCGTCAAATATCAAGTAACAATTATCAATTAACAATAATGGAAATATGGCATTTATGCAAACAGAATTAACAATTGAAGTATAAATAGTAACAGGAGCACAAGTCAGAGATCCGATCTATTTAAATAACCTTTTTATAGAAAATCAATAAAAATTGTCCATTGAAAACGCATAATCCATTTTATTTCGAATTAACGTAATAGGTGAAACGAACTTTTTGTAAGCAACAATAAAATAATTTGAGAAAAGTTAGGTTAGTTTTCGTCATGCACGGACCAATCCACGTTCACTTCAAAATCAAGGAAAATTGTCTATTGAAAACGCATACCCTTTCCATATTGAATAGATCTCATTAATATTTCACGCAACAGGTTAACAAACTTTTTGTAAGCCACAATAAAATAATTTAGAAAACTAGGTTAGCGTTCGTCATCGCGCGGAATGGTGAATTTTGAAGGTTAACGTGATTTGTAGTGACTTTTATTGAACTGTGGTTATCACTTATGGAGATAGCAAGAACGTGGCAACCATCACCACATATCACAATCAAGTGCCTGCCACATTGGAGGTTTTATGGAAGTTACCAAAACATCACCAAAACTAACATACTCTCTTGAAAGTGACTGTGACTTCTAAGTGATATCAAAGTGGTACAGGATGGTTACCGCAAGGGTTATTTCCACTTTTAAGTTTGGATACCTTCCAAGTGATTTGCTCAGTGGCCATTGTTATATATGTTGTTTTCCTCTCTGTATATCATATGTGATAGAGATCTAGTTAGAAAGAGTTACTCATTGACACATTGTATTTTGACGTTATGAATATAAAAATACTCCACAAAATTATTAATTATTTTCCTAAATAGAACATTGGCGATGGGAATACAGTACAGAACTCACATTTCAACACTTTGTCACACAAAAAGTAAGGAAAATGAGCAGTGCGTTGTTGGGTTTTGTGGGATCATTCGATCCAAAACATTCCGATATTGCCGTATTCTCAGAGAGGTTGGACCAGTTCTTCCTGGCAAACAACATCACAGAAGAAGCACGGAAAAGAGCTATTCTTTTGAATACTTTGAATGAAGAATGTTATGTACTTCTGAAGAATTTATGTATACCTAAAGCACCCAAGGAGAAGAGTTTTGCAGAATTGAATGAACTACTACTTTTACATTTTTCTGTGGTAAAATCAGTGTTTGCCGAACGTTTAAAGTTCTACAGCGCCAGAAAAGAAACTAACGAAAGGGTTTCCGACTGGGCAGCTAAGGTTAAAAGTTTGGCGGTCAACTGCAAGTTCAGTCCGGCCATGTTAGACATAGTCATGAGAGACATTTTCGTTATTGGAATGGGAGGAAATAAGATAATGGATAAGTTATTCGAAGAAGATGCCAGTAAGGATAGTTTATCAATGTCTAAGGTTATGAGTATTGCTTTGGTGAAAGAGTCAGCACTGGCTGAACAATCGAGGAGAACAACTATAAATAAAACACCTACGAGACGAAAGGTTTGCCTGTTTTTGCAGCAAATCGACTACAGCGTTGGGCACATATTCTGTCTGCATTTAATTATGAAATTGAATATATCAGTTCTGATAAGAACTGTGCTGATTTTTTGTCTCGATCACCCACACCCATAAATACAGATGAATATAGCAATTCATTCTATTTTTATGGAAATGAAGACAGCGATAAAATATCATATTCAAATTACTTAGAAAATTCTGAGTTACCTATCAATTTTAGATTAATAAAAAAAGAAACCTCCAAACATGTGATTTTGGGAAAGGTAGCACATTATGTCCGTACAGGATGGCCAACAAAGTGTACTTCTGATTAATTAAAGCCATATTTCAATAGACGATCCCAAATAACAGAAGAACAGGGTTGTTTAATGTGGGGATATCGATTGATTGTACCAGTGAAATTTCATCAGAGTATTTTACAAGAACTTCATTCTAGTCATATGGGCATAACAAAAATGAAGTCTTTAGCCAGGTCTTATTTTTGGTGGCCAAATATCGACAATCAAATTGAAAACTTGGCAAATTCTTGCGATACGTGTGCAGTGTATGCCAGTAATCCGCCCAAAGCCCCACTGATTTCTTGGGATTGGCCTAAAAGAGCATGGATTCGACTCCATGTAGATTTTTTTGGGCCATGTTTGAACAAGTATTTTTAAGTAGTTGAAGATGCAACTTCGAAGTGGATTGAATGTTTTGAGGTTAGGAACATAACAACTAATACCACAATTAAAATTCTTCGTAAATTGTTTGCACGATTCGGATTACCCAAAGAATTATGTTCTGATAAAGCACCAACTTTTTGTTCAGGGGAATTTAAATCTTTTTTAGATCAGTTTGGAATTAAACATTCAACTGGTGCACCTTATCACCCAGAGACAAATGGTTTAGCAGAGTCTGGTGTGAAAATAATGAAAAAGGCTATTTCAAAAGCATATAATGATGGTGTTAGAGACATAGATCTCATTTTGGATACTTTTCTATTGCATTGCCGTAACTCGGAACACACAACCACAGGAAGGACACCAGCACAGCTACTTCTTGGACGTAATTTACGAACCAAATTTGATTTAATATTGCCATCAACTGAAGATGTAGTAAGAGAAAAACAAATTTGTATGGAAAAATCTTCATTGAATAGAAGAAATACCATTTTTTCTCTGGGTGAGAAGGTGTGGGTCAAAGATTACCGTAAAAATGCACAAAGTTGGTGTAAGGGAAAGATTCATCAATTACTTGGTGGGAGGACCTATATTGTAGAAGTTGATGGCGGTATTACATGGAAAAGACATACTGATCAATTGAAAAAAGATGGAAGTGCTTCCAGGCAGAATGTTGCACAAAATGTATCTGTAATACCGCGATCTTCATTGATAGACGCTCCCTCTTTATCCACTTCGGTGTCCAATAGTGACAATGACAGTGAAATGAATCGAGATATGACTGCTCGTGTTTTGAGAAGACGAAGTCAATTAAGAAAACCAGATAGGTTACATTTTTAGTAAAAAATTACTGATATTAAAGGAGAAGGTGTTATATATGTTGTTTTCCTCTCTGTAAATCATATGTGATAGAGATCTAGTTAGAAAGAGTTACTCATTGACACATTGTATTTTGACGTTATGAATATAAAAATACTCCACAAAATTATTAATTATTTTCCTAAATAGAACAGCCATAATGTTTCAGACACCTCAAATGACACTAATTAGTTATAGAACTGTGGCGTGGCTACCATAGATGGCAATTACGTGTCTACAACCATACACATATAACATTTTTGTGATCCTTACTGTATAGTGGTAGATTTAGTGGTGTTTACGTGATAACCACCGAGTCGAAGTGGAAGTATCAGTTTCCGTCACTATAATGCTGCTTGGGATGTACACAATGCCATCGGACAGAGACGTGCTGTGGACGGAATAATCAAACCAATGCGCCAAATAATGGTGAGTAAATATATATGGAAATTTAAGATTGCTTCAATAAAAATATTCTTTGATCTTTTTTGTGCCGTTTGCTCTCACACAACACTCCATATTTCATTTATCGCTCCAATTTCGGAAATACCCTATATATGCGATACATCAAATCAGGTAAATTTACTGTAACATGCCTATTTGCTTGTTATATAACTAATAGGTAGTAGTAGTAGACAATCGAATTTTGAAAACACAAAAAAAGATTAGCGACAATTTTTTTATTGTGGTGATAAATTAGCGACAGATTGGCGACAAATTAGTGATTATTCGTTTTTTTCATAATTTGAAAGATACGGAGAGGTTCTGCTAGCTTCATATAAACCTAGCAGAACCATGGACTACAAAAAAAAGATGAGCGACAAATTTTTTGAAGTGGTGATTAATTAGCGATAAATTAGGGACAAATTATAGTAGTATTTTCCAAAATTATTAATTCATGGATTAAAAAAAAACATTGAGCGACAAATTTATGATTGTGGTAATAAATTAGCGACAAATTATGGCATAATTGTAAATTCAAAAGTCGCAAATGGTTCTGCTAGGTTTATGGGGGTGCCAAATAGAAATTATTATAGTCGTGAAAAAGTATAGTATGTAACGATACTCATTTCTCATTTATATGAATTGTGGCACACATCTCCAGCATATACCGCAATACTCATACTCGTGAGAAATTAGTATTATTCCATGCCATATAGTATTATGTAACACTTTAGTTGTGTTTGATTAGAATAGACCATTTCTTCATGGAGCAAAAAAATAAATGTATCAATTAACAATATCGTACAACTCGATTCCTTTTACTTTCAACTGAATAGCTGAAATATTTCTCCTTTGAGTAAGAATTTATTCACATACATATTGGTATATATTATATAAGGGAGAAACGTGAATAATTGAATGAAAACTGAAACAGAGTTATAGTTCATAAAAAAGTTATATTCTCACGATTCACTCCACCATAACGTTATATTGCCAGTTTCATAAACGCGGAGCCTGTCCTTTGGCATGTCAATATAAATATCTGAAGGTGATATGAGGGATTTGGGAAATTCTTCAGATGCCAAGAGGGCTATTTTATGGGTTAGATAACTGCCATGTCGGAAGGGAGTGTAAAATGAACTTGTTTATGAGAAAAGCGATATTGAGTAAAACTTAATGACGTGGGTAAACATAATTTAAACTGTTTGATACCCTTTTCATGTCAGTAAAGATGAGGCAAACATGTTTCAGGGTAGTTCAAGATTACATAATTAATTCTCAGGGAAAATTGAACTGTTTTGTTGAACTAGGGTTTGAATTAATTGAGGGCACAGGCAGCGCAAGGAGTATTTGACTCCAAATGCTGACCAACAGTCGGATTTTTCACTTTTATTGATAACTGTATGAAATGAAAAAAGAAATGGAACATCTTTAGGTGCCTTTTTTCGTCTTCAGAAGAACAACTTGACGTTAGTGATGTTATGATAAGGCTAAGAAGTATTATTAACAGCACGAAAAATATGGAAAAGCTCAGTATAACAAAACTAGCGAAACATAAGCAGCACTGAAGAATAAATGTACTTAAAATTTCAGTTGAATTGACACAAGGACAGAACACTTGTTAACCGCATAATATGATGAACGTGACTACTTGCTTGTCTCCAGTAATACAAACTTATAATTTTCCCACCTATAGTATCCATTCAAGGATAATGAGATGGAGGAAATGGAGGTACACTTCAGTATACAGTGGCATTTTCGGTTTTGCCCAAAAATGGACCGAAATTAGCGTTCGTGTCGGGTACTGTCATTCATGTTCAAAACGGATTCACTCGCTTATTCCGCTTTCTGAGTTCAACCTCAGTTCGCCAGCCGGTGTTGAATTATTAGGTGTGTCTGTACTTACACGTAAACAATATTGGTGAGTACTTTGTATTTTCTAATTGTTTGATATTGAATAAATATTATTATTTTTTTTTTTTTTTATGTTCTGGTTCCCACGAAAAGAACACCTCCCTAGGCAATGAGTTCCAAAGCCTCGCTGTTCGTTGGATGAACGAGTGGTGGGTTGGTGTTCTTCTTAAATTTCTGAAGGTTGCATGCCTCGGGGAACACCTCCCTAGGCAATGAGTTCCAAAGCCTCGCTGTTCGTTGGATGAACGAGTCTTTGGAAAGTGATGTTCTGCAGGTTTCCAAAGTGACCACGAAGGGGTGTGATGACTGAACTTGACGGGTTAATCTCGAAGAGACTGCCAAAGCAGGAACGATTGTTGATATTTCAGAAGAGCATCGCCCATGAAAATATCTATAAAATAGAGACAAATCGCCAACTTTTCTACGGTGTTCCAGACAAGTGAGCGAGTTTGTAAGCGAGCATCACCGACGAGACGAATTGCCCTTTTTTGGACAGAATCCAATAGCCTCAGGATATGTTTAGGTGCCGCACTCCAAATATGGGAACAGTATTCCAGGACAGGTCGGATCTGTGCCTTATAGATCATAAGCAGCTGACTGGGGGTGAAATAGCTCTTGGCACGAAACAGAAAACCAAGTTTTTGGGATGCACTTTTGGCAATGGACCTCACGTGATTTTCCCAGGAAAGGTTATTGCTGATAGTAATACCAAGCATCGATATGGATGGCTTCAGTGGTATGGTTACTCCTGACAAAGTTATGTTAGGCACAGTGAGATCGGCTTTTCTAGAGAAAAGACATGCTTGTGTTTTGTTTGCATTGAATTCTACCAAGTTATTAGATCCCCATTCGAGAATTGTTGCCAAGTCCATATTTATATTATTAACATTTCTTCCTCGTTCATTTCTGGTTTCACGGGCTGATATAGGGGCCCTGGAAGAGAAAGCGGTATGGAGGGTACTATCATCGGCAAAGCTGTGTACTGGACATGAAGTTGCTTTCAACAGGTCGTTGATGTGAAGTAGAAATAGTGTTGGTGCGAGAATGGATCCTTGCGGAACACCAGCATTTATGAGTAGAGTGTCAGATGAAACTCCATCGACCACTACATGGAGAGATAGTAACATAACTACTTTTATAGTTTGAGTAAGTAATGTACCATGATTCTACTGATTGATAGTGAAAATTTGTTTTTGTTTTGTGTGAATTACATAATTAGTCATAAAATTTCTTTATTGCATATTCGGAATCTACGCATACGACTCCATCATAAAAAAAATTTCGTACGTTTGTCAAACATTTTTTGAGAATGCTACAGAGTTTCGAAAACGCCGAGTTCCAAAACGCCTCCATGACCTTGGAGAGAGAGCGTGACGTCACAATACTGTTGATCCTCTCTTCTGCAGTAGGCAGCGAGCACGTGTTGCTGCTGTTAATATTGTGGAGTGTTTATTATTTGCCTCGTTATCAATATTCATACTGTAATTTTCAGAATGCCTACCCCAAAATTAGTTACCGTTAGTTTTATGAGCCTGGTTGTGAGAATTCAACAAGAAAAACACCGCGAAACTTATTTTTTCGTGTGCCCTTCTGAGAAAAAAAAATGGGAGTTTTGTGTTGCTCGTCACAAGTATATAGCAACAAAAACACAATTGTTTTGCTGCGAGGATCATTTCACTTTGAAGGATGATATGGAAAACTACATACAATATTAATTACCGCATTCATTGATAAAGACGTTCTGCTCCACATTTTCAATGAGCATTTACAATGAGCAGCTTGACGCAAATTTGAGGCTGTAGTTCGTCATAACTCATGCCACAATGAAGAGTCGTTTTGAGACCTACTCGAAAATTATGTTAATTCACACAATTTTTGTGTCAAAACAGTGCTCGCGAAAATAATATATTCTTCAGCGGAAGTTTGATTCGATTTTTTGAATTCTATTACATCTGATGAATAGACAAACGCATGATTTCACGTTCTTTAATATTATGATGATATCGAGAAAACTTATTTTGTTTTTTCTGAGCTGTCACTAAAAATTCGCGTAATAAGTTTTTTTCGCATCATTTGTGTATGGCGCAGAAACAACAGCAGAATTATCGAATCCAGATGATACTTTTATGAATTTTTTAGTTGTTCCTACTGTAGACAAAACGGATATTTTTCCATTAGCACAGTACTTCGGTAACACCAGGTTCTTCGTGCCGTCGATAAAGCCACATTAAAAAAGCTATCGCATGTTTACAACCCCCTGAAAACAAAAAAAGGGCTGCTGCTTAAAAAATGTTGTTCGGTCAGTGTTTTGAAGAAAACCAAAGATTTAACATAGTCGACGTTTCGAAACTTTTATCGCTTCATCTTCAGGACTCTGAAGTATTAATACATTATGTCGGAATTTATATTCATATGTTAACAAGGAAAACCACTTTCAAATGTAAGTATAATTACACTGTAATTGAAATTTCATTCATCATTGGTTTCATATCTCGTTGATGTGTTTATGTTCCTTTACTTTAACTTAACGTTTTATGTACCTGCATTACATTGCTCCGTCCTGGCTTCTTCAGCTTTCACCCTTGCCCGACGATTTTATATTTATTCTGAAACCTTTTAATTACTCAATTTTAACATGTATGATTTTGTTAATATGTTTTATGTTTATTTTTACTTCAGATTCCTGAAGATCAAGCAATGCATGTTTCAAACGTCGACTATTTCAAATCTTTGATTTTCTTCAAAACACTGACCGAACTCCTGCCAATTTTAACAGCTCAAAGTTGTTACAAAAGTTACTGACAAGTTTTATGAGTTTTCAGGTGGTTTCCGACAGCGTAAAAAACAAAGAAGTGAAATAACTTTCCCAAAATCACGTGAATAAATACATATTAATGTACTACACTTTACGAATATTGGAAATAACTCAATTTCATCCTGATTCCCTCGATTTTAATAATATTATTCCCATTACCATCGATTCGTCTTGAATTTTTTCCCTTCGCAGCTGCAAAATCCAACAGGAAACGTTTTGAATGACATGTCAATTCCACACGATGTCCGAGTCCCTAAAGTTTCGCGATTCATGCTACCGAAATGCCACTCAAAGCGGACGGGGAATTTACCGATTTTTAAAGTCATTTTCAACGAAAAATGCCAAAAATATTTTTTTTCAACGGTATTAGGTATTGTTTTTAGTGATCAATCTGTGATGAAAGTGGTTTTATACTGATTTTCCACATCATGTCCCAACCTAAGTCAACGTACAGTAGATTGTTGAGTTTCTAAGAATAACAAAACTATTAGTTTATCGAATACATACGCACCTGCAGCTCACTAATGTTAACATAAACTCAGGCTCAAACTTAAAATATGCATATGAGGGAATTGCCATTAAAAATGTTTTGGTTTCGTTTTTGGTTAAAATTGAGACAAACCAAAATTCAGTTTCGTTTTCGGTTAAAAAAACTTGTTTCGTTCCGACACTTGTTATTTATCAGTTTCCGCCCATAAACGACAAAATGTCAATTGCAAACAGTATCATAAGTTACATGAAAGACAATAAATTATAGATGGTGACATCTATAGTTTTCAAAGTGAAACTCAACCTAGCACTATGAATCCAAAGGCAGAATGTTTTCTACATATTGATAGGTATCCAACGATTGTTGGTATAGACCTGTCCGTGGCATCAGACGTCTAACTTCTAACACGTGCCAAGTAACGCTGCAAAATGGTACAGAGAAGGGTTTTCAATGTTGTAGTGAGAAAGGCACAATTCTGCTTACAGCTGTTTCATGTTTCCCAAGCATTAGGGCGGCTATGTGATCTTTCTCGGAGCTAAATCAAAACACTCGGAGAAATAGTATCTTCCGCAAAAGGACAAATATACGAAATACAAAAAAATATTGATGGACCTGATGAAGCTCTATCGGAAGATCCATTGGCCGATATAGGTATGGAAATGAAAGATTGAGGATTTTTTTCAATCCTCCAACTGCCACCATTTTGAAACTACTGAACCGATTTGATCCATCTACGAACCTATTCAGGGCATGGATGAGAAGTATTTTTTGTGCTCAATTTCATTCTATTCGTTGGAAAATGTGGCCTCCAGTTTGTTTCCTTCATACATATATATATATATATATATATATATATATATATATATATATATATATATATATATATATATAGTTAACAATGATGCAACAAAATGCAGACCGATCAAGATCATCTTCTCCGAGAAAAAAAATGTACCCATCTTGCTGAGGAATAATAAAAAACTTCAGTCAGGACCCAGACAAATATTCAAGAATTCTTACTTCAGGCAAGATCAAACCATTTGTCAAGAGATTACCAATTGAATGTACGCGAAGAACTGGACCAGCGCAGGCTGCAAGGTGAAACCAACCTGGTGATGAAATATAAAAACAACATTCCATTCATTGCTTCAAAAAATGTCTAAACTCATTCAGCAGACTACGCAAAAATGCCCCATTGACAGTGTATTATCAAAATTGCAGAGGACTTAATACCAAGACTCACTCTTTTTACAAAGGTGTCGCCTCAAATAATTACAGTGTTTTAGCTATTTGTGAAACTTGGTTGAAGGATGGTGTTCTAGATAGTGAACTCTTTCCGGACAATTATATTGTATATCAAAAAGACAGGCTGAACGGACGAGGAGGCGGAGTGCTTTTGGCTACGGATGCGAATACTATTCTTTCTGAACAGTATTACATAGAAACACCAGTGGAGAAAATTTACTTAGTTTGTATAAGAAACACTCTAGAAGGTAACATATCATTTTCATTATATTCTACATTTCACCAAATTCCAGCATGATAGAATATGAAGCACTGTTAGAAACATTTGAAAACTTTAAAGACATCAACCGTTCTATCATACTAGGGGATTTTCATATTTCAGAATTGAAAAAGTGCTATGACGACAATAATATTCCCGTTACAAAACTAGTAGCTCGTCTCAACTACTTCCTAGCATTCTCGGATCTTGTTCAACATAAAAAAAATGTAAATGTTAATGATAGAATATTAGATCTAGTAATATCACCATCAACAGTTGACTGCTCAGTGACTTGTGAAAGTGACCCCTTAGTACCATTAGATTTCCACCACCCAGCTCTTGTTATTGAATTCCAAGATATTTCTTATGTCAAAAGTAACTTTTCCTCCCGCATAGATCGTTTAAATTTCAAAAAAATTTTCTGGGGCAAACTTACCTGACTTCTGACCGAGTTCAGCTGGACTATAATTGTCTCATGCCCAGATGTTAACACTGCTAGTCAGATTTTCAGTAACTCATTAACAAACATGATCAAAAAATGGGTACCACTATCGAAACAAAAAAAATTTAAATACCCAATTTGGTTTACCCAAAACATAATTTACAAATTGAAATCAAAAAATCACTATTGGGAATGTATCGCAAACATAACTAAACTTCTACCTATCCCGAATGAAAAATTTAAGGAAATCTATGAAATTTGAGATTACTGAGGCTTATCGATCTTTCATCGAAAAATCAGAAATGACTATAAAATCCAATCCTCAAAATTTTTGGAATTACATTAATTTTAAAAAACAAAAATCTCGCATACCAGGCAAAATGAACTACAAAGGGATAGAGATCGCTGATCCACAACGAATTATGGATTCCTTTGCAGATCATTTCAAAAGTGTGTATATCAAAGAGGATGCCAATTCAGTATGCGATACATTGGCAAATGGTAGAAATGACACGAATAATAGCAGTTACCTGGATCTACCAAAAATAACAAGAGAACAGATCATTAATGCATGCAAAAAACTCAAGAACAAGTGGACATCTGGGCCTGACAATATCCCGCCCAAAGTAATAAAAAAATGTATTCATACAATATGTGACCCCCTCATTGTAATTTTCAATCTTATTGTCAAAACTGGAACTTTCCTTAAATTTGGAAATTTTCGCGCAAATGTCCCATTTTCAAAACAGGAAAACCAACAGAGGTCACGAATTATAGACCTATTGCACTGATTTCTGCCCTCTCAAAATTATTCAAGATAATTGTGGCAGACCTGATGTATGCTCACACTCGCCATCTCATTTCCCAACACCAACACGGTTTCATGAAAGGTCGTAGCACTTCGACAAATATGTGTATATTTACAGAATTTGTATCCGAAGCACTCGATTCAAGATCTCAGGTAGATGTAATCTACACAGATTTTAGTTAAGCGTTCGATCGCGTATCGCACAACATGCTTCTAGACTTTTGGTTTCTCTGAGAATCTTATTAATATTTCAAACACGTATTTGAAAGATAGCAAACTCTACGTTGACTATGAAGGAGTGAAATCCTATGAGTTTACGGCAACATCCGGTATACCACAGGGCTCAAACCTGGGACTCCTACTTTTTCTGCTATTTGTAAATGATATCTGCACTAAAATTGAATCCGACACCCTTGTATTTGCTGATGATATGAAACTATTCAGACGGATTGAGGGCCTAACAGACTCTATTTCACTACAAAATGACCTGAAGTCGTTGGAAGACTGGTGTACAGTAAACAAACGATCACTCAATGTCAGTAAATGTGGAATTATGACCTATTCACGAAAAAACATCCCTTTAATGTACAATTATACGAGTCACACAACATAAGGATTTGGGAGTCACATACGACTGTAAACTAACCTTTACAAATCATTATAAAACAATAATTTCCAAAGCCATGAAATCATTAGGTTTTTTAATATGGAACCCGTACCACCAACAAACAATTTCGGCAATTGGAATGGTTCAACAAAAGTTCTTAAAATATTCATTTTATAAAAAATATTAAACGTTACCCTGAAAGGAATTACAATTATGATCTCCTGTTGGGCGAGTTTGAGACACAGTCATTAAGAAAAAGAAGAGAAATCAATGATCTACTATTTATGTACAAAATTATACACAACACCATAGATTCTTTGACATTACTTTCGTAATCAACTTCAGTATACCCCGACAATTTTCTCGGTATCACAATACATTCCACTTCAATGTACCTAATACACACATCACTTTCATTCACCAATAAACTCAATGAGCAGAAATTATAATAAGCTAGGCTCAGTTGACATTTTTTTTCTTACCCGGACACAATTCAGACAAACCGTTTCCAGTTTGGTTTCTGACTAACCTATAACCTGTAAGTCAACCAAACTCATAAATTATTACTACTTTTCATTGCACAATCACATGTAATATTTATTAAGTACTCCTGTAATTGGGCTTCGCCTGCTGGAGTATATACAAATGAATAAAATTGATAATGATTTGCAAATAGAGTTTCGTTTTGTATCAAATGATGGCATGATGAGCAACATTCAAGAACAACAGGTCGTTAACAGACATAATATGCATTATTATGCAATCGAAAATCCTCACTGGTTGAGGACTGTTGATCACCAAAAGCGATGTTCGCCTAAAGTTTGACGAGGCATTATAAGTAATCACATTAGTGGACCCTACTTTTTGACAGTGTGCTGAATGGTGAGAGGTATTTACATTTTAACCGCAAACATATTTCCAGAATGTTGGAATAAGAAGATTTGGACACCAGAAGGACCATGTGGTTGCAACACGATGGTGCTGCCGTGCTTAACCATGGGATAGTGCGATAATTTTTGGATAGGCAGAGGAGGTATAATATCCTTTGGCCCGCGCGATCCCCAGACCCCACTCCTATAGATTTCTCCTTCTGGGGGTGCGTGAAGGAAGGGGTTCTTAGAGATCGCCAACAAGCGCAGATGATAGAAAAAACAGGATCACGGAAGCCTTCCGTTCAACTGTTGGAGCAATGCTTGCTAGAGTTTGGGGCTCATTTACTTGAAGAATAGCAGCTTGTGACATGATGGTGACCTTTTTGAGCATTTATAAGTAGTGTTTCCTCAAAATGTTCACATTGTTGATTCAATTGTATGATTCAATTTGAAATATAAATCTCTATTATTTTCGAATATTACGTTTAAATTATTTTGAAGAAATTTTGAAATTTGTATTCGCACGCCGCTGTACTAGGGGCGTGACTGCTATTACAAACTTTCTCTGAATATTCCATCAATTCTGAATTTAGTCAATTAGCAATCTTCTGTGGAAATAATTTGCCTAAATATTGGCGTTTGAATAAATTAAATTTAGCAAAATATGTCCTTACATTTTTTTTTAACATGCATTGTAGGTTCGGACGAAAAGATATTTAAGTTTTTAGTTGACATTGTCCTGTGAAAAAGTTAAATAAAACACATTCAAACATAACATTTCACTCAACAATATTTGGAAAATAATTTTTTTTTGTTAAAAGTCTCCTCGTCCAAACTTTTTATGCCTTTTTCTGAATAGAACCAAATAACCAGAAATCCTTCAAACATACCCTTCACTGCATATTTTGAAAAAGCGTACGTGTCCGCAGACATACCCGGCAAAAATGGACCTCTCACTCTTAATGGCGAATCCAAAAATGTAACACAAATGTTTCATGTGAAGTTAGCCACACTTTTTCAGCCACTGTTTGTAGGCTGTCGACTGTGGGATAGTGTGTTTTTACACACAGTGTTGCCAGATTTATCAAAGAAAATCGGAATTCGATAAAACAATCCCCGCCACACTTTCTAGTTGAATGTGCAGCTATAGTTTCCATCCTTTGAACTCACCATGGATTTGCTTCAAAAGATAACAATCTCCTCTTGCGAAGGAGTGCGTTGCGCTGCCACGAAAATGAAAAGCCATTGGAAATAGGGCAACAAAATGCATATAGAGCAATACATGCATTTTTTTAAGGTCCGTAAATATGAGAAACAAAATTCTCGTGCTAAAAAAACTCTGAAAAGAGTCGGGCTGCCACGAAAAAAAAAAATACTAGGGTAAACAAGACATCAAAATGCACGGAATACAATAAATGGATTTCTGGGGATGGCGGTTTATAACAGCAAACATTTTTTTTTTAATTTCTCGGATTATAAAAGTTCCAAAAAAAGTCACGCTGCCACGAAAAGAAAAATACCATTGGGAAAAGGACATCACAATGCATAAAACATGATGAATGGATTTCTTTGGACGGTCGTTTATAACAGTCGCACTGCCACGGAAACAAAAATACCATTAGAAAAAGGACATCAAAATACATAGAAGATATCATCTGGTTTTCTTTGGACGGCCGTTTATAACCACAGAAAAAAATTTAAATAATTTCTCGAACTATAAAAATTCCAAAAAAGGCGCGCTGCCGCGAAAACAAAAATACTTTGGGTCGGATACATCAAAATGCACTAACACGATGAATATATTTTTTGAACGGCCGTTTTTAACAGCGAAAAAAATTATAATAATTTTCGGACAATAAAAATTTCAAAAAAAGTCGCGCTGCCACGAAATGAAAGAAACAGATGAGAAAATTAAATAATTTATCAGACTATAATAAGTCGAAAAACACTCGCGCTGCCACGGAAACGAAAATACTATTTGAAAAAGAACATTAAACATAATGGAGGGATTTCTTTGGACGGCCGTTTATAACAGAGAAAAAAATTAATAACTTCTCAGTTTATAAAAAGTCAAGAAAGAAGAAGAATATTTTTGTTTCCCTGGCAGCGCGACTCTTTCTTGACTATTTTTAGTGCGAGAAACTATTTAATTTTTTTTTCTGTTATAAACGGCCGTCCAAAGAAATCCCCTCACCGCCTTCTATGCATTTTGATGTCATCTTTCCAATGGTATTTTTCTTTTCGTAGCAGCACGATTTTTTTTGGAATTATTATAGTCCGAGATTTTTTTTTCTCTGTTATTAACGTCGTTCAAAAAAATCCATTCGTTGTGTTCCATGCATTTTATTGCCCTCTTTCCACTGGTTTTTTCATTTTCGTGTCATTTTTTAATATGTAGCATTTTTAGGAAAAATATAAAAACGAAACATGAAAAAATGTCTATCTACTATCTCCGGTTGCAAATTGTCAATTATTTGTTCCAATTTCACTTTCACTTTATCAGAATGAAAGTAAAATTCGTAACCCTAGTAATAAAGTTTGATAGCCCAGACGTCAACCCAACAAAAACACGTCAGTAATTTCGTACATTCATGACGCTTGAAGAAGAAAAATTACCATCACCGTATTCCTCGTCGAATCCTTTCGCACAGCACCGGAAATAACACATATAAGCGACGTGTAGCAAATCAGCGAAAAGTCGCCCAGTCAAATTGCCTAGAACTCCGAAAAACACTTCGGGATACCAACACATTTGTTTAAATTTGTTGATGGTCCACAGTCGGTCGGTCTTTCGAGAGCAGTTGTTTGTCACAAGCACCCACTGTGAAAATAGTAAACAGCGCGGAGCACATCTGAACTATTAACATATGGATGAGCTGAGTGTAGCTTTTTGCTTTATTTCCTATTATACTTCAGGGACTTTCGCTTTGTTGTTAGCTCGAGTACATTGTGAAGTACATGAACGATGGGAGACTTTCTCGTTTTGTAGGTCCGATGGGTTCGGAAATTACTTTGGGGTTGATATTGCTCGCAGATGTTATTTATAGTATTATTGGGGCTGAAAACAATAAAGAAATATAATTCCCACACAAGTTGCACACTATATTTCAATTGGGACATGTATGGAGAAAATATTGAGTATTGTACAGAAATGTTGTTTTCATAAGTTAATTTTTTTTTCAAAGACAAGTTACAATATATTTATATATATAATGTAACAAGACCTAGTATTTTGCCGGCTTGAAATGTTGGCAATATAGGTAGGTAGCACATTTGCATAAAAAAATCCCTCGCGCTAAAGCGCTTTTATATATGCTCTAAGGAAACAATGTATATTATACAGCCAAAATTTAGTCGACAGAATATAGTCTAATTATGAGTATTCGTCAAGACAAATGCTCGAAATAGCAATTTTTATTAATTTTTTTTAAATCTCAGTGATTAAAAGTAAAGTGGTCATGATAGGTCCATGCCTTGGATCAGTAATCGTTTCAGTCCATGCCATTATCGTAGCGGCAGCACTTATCTTTCCCAATTATATTAGAATGATGTTCTTTGTTCAACTATAGATATGGCTTAAATCACGATGCACTACTGTGACCACTAATGTTGATCAGCTCTAGTTGATTGATGAGATTAGTGATTGTCTTATTTTCAGTATCCAACCCACAAGTCTTATACCATGATGACCCAGATTTATTATAGTAAGAATTGCGAGTAAGATGTCTAAAAATCCTGGTGCTTGCACTTATACCTGTAGAAGTTTGGGATCGACTTGGCGACACTTGGCCTACTTGATAATAGAGATTACTAGCGTGTCAGATGGCGCCAATTTCGTTTCAGTTTCATTTCAGTAACAGGGTGTATCTATTTCCTCAGCTTTCTTTTCGAGGCGAAGTGTTCGCGAGTTCTAATTCTAGCTTTGCTATTGGTTGAAAAGAGACATATGTTAAACTTCACCAATAGCAAAGCTAGAATTAGAAGTCCTCAAACATTGCACAAAGAAAGCACGGTCGTGTTGTTTTTCTTATTTTGTACCATTTGAATTTGAGGTTAACTGCATTTTGACAGACGGAGAATTGGAAATAAAATTGTCATCAAATTGCAGAAAATATAAAATTTAATGATACAATATGATGAACTATGAAAATATAATTATTAGTCATAGTCAAGATTGGTACTTGCTTGGTACAATACAGTGAATATTCAATCTGTAACTATTCCAAAATACAAATGTGGCAGTTCAAAAGTATCCTTACACTACTCTGAAAATAAACAATTCTCACACTAATGAACTGTTAAACGGGGATTTTAAGAACAAACTCAGGAATAAGCTAAGCAAGATTTCAAATCAAAGAGATGGAAAACACATAGATATCGACAAAACACTGGAAATAATTCCATATGAGATGCTGCAGATGTCAGAAATTAAGTTGTGACATTAAGCGAGAATATAAACAAACATTTTTGGACGGCGCCATCTACCACAGACTACCCCAGAAAGGAACTCTATTGAAGTAACAGGTGGTGTCCCCTCGAAAATCTAAAAAATATCGAATCAGTTCATTCACCAGGGTTTTCAGACATCTTAATTGGGAGTGAGAAAAAATCGGTCAGTAGTAATACTTGCGTTTTCATTCCGTTTATCTATAAGTTCTTGGCATAGTTTAACCGGAAATCTGTGCTGATTTTCTGAGTTTTGTATAAGCATTTTGTTTCTGCACAGGTTTGATCACCACTTTGGCGAATTTTCGTAAATATGGGGTTATATTTCCTGACTTCCATCATTGTTCAGTTCTACTTGAAAATTATAGACACAACAGTTGACTCCTTCATTTCCCCTCCATGCTAACTTCAACGATGCAATGTGGAAAAATTTCATCCGCGGTATTATCATCACAAACATCAATCATTACCTTGTATTCAGTAATATCTAAAGCAGCTGTACTGATTTTTCGTTTCTCTGGAAGATTCTGAAGTTGCTTTCTCTTCGCATTTCTAACAGTTTCAAACTCAATGTAAAAAAAGGATTAATTCCTTGATTTTTTTCTCCTAAATACTTTTCTTGCACCATCTTAGCGGTTGTTTTCCAAATTGTCTTGACAGAATAATCTTTATAATATTCACCATCACATTTCCGCATGTTCACAGCCCAGTCGTTCAAAATTCTTTTTTATTTCGGTAGTTGGAATATTTCGCTGTACAGCTCATTGAGCTAGTCATGAGACGTCAGGATCTCGCAGATATCGGAAATTTCACGGAACGAGTTCAACGGAATTTTTTTGTAATCAACTCGTAGGTATATTAAAATGGCGATTAATGATCTCGAACGTTAACGATAAAAGAGGCTTCATGTGTTGTGTTGAACAGAAATGGAAATACAGCCGCATATTCTCTTACTCTGGATCTAACATTGATATCCCATATATGTATTGATATTGATGATACTCCATTAACTAAGTGAAGTGAAGGAAGTCAGTCTATCCTTTTTCATACGGGTTTTCAAAAACCAATACACATGACATAAAGGTTAGGTTATTTATCATTTATCACCAAAAAACATTCAAAAATGAATTTCTTCAATGCTATTGGTAGTTTATTTAATTTGAACTAACAGTTGAGAAACAGTTAACTTCATAACACTTCTCATTTTGTTTCATTCCCAACCAATAGTCACTTCACAATTTTGTGGTTATATTACCATAGTGATATGCAACATATAAAATAAGCGTATCACTCAATAATTTTTCACTTGAAACAATGACTAGAACAAGTTGAACGAATTTGATAAAAAATATAATTTTATCTTGGCGCATGCGCATCATTCATAGAAAACCGTTTAAACAAATCCATGTTGATTTTTTGGGGTTCAAATAGGCTATATTCATTAGGAATATTTGTAGTTAATAAATATATGGGATTACCCTTCTAAAAACAGAGGTACGACTACATAAATTTCATATTGATCACGTTGCATTGTACATCTCATAAACCTGTTTGTCAGTAATTGTCAAAATGGAAACACAATTCTCAATACCATATGCAAATTGAAATTCGTTGGTGGTGTTGATTGATTAATAGGTGGATTTGAGAAAGAGAGTAAAAGTGATTCCCTAAACGCCATCAAAGGAAATACAATTGGTAATAATAATTTTAAATTATTTTTTCTTGTGAATTATTTTAAGCAAACCATTTCTATTACCGCCAAATTGGACAAAATAGTATATTGTTTTCAATTGACAATATCAAAATGCAGTAATATACGAAATTTGCCTTCTTGAACTGATATTTTTGTTTTCCAGCGGGCAATAAAACTGAAAAAAAAATGGAGAATAATATCTGCTGTAATTTTATATTTATATTGATGTTTTATTTTGAAACTCAATTTTTGCTTTGAGCAAATATCTAACAAACTGTGAATAATATTTCTTGTGGCATTATCAGTTGCCTATTAACAATGCAATATTTTGTCATAAATATGAAATGTTTTCCTGTCCATTGCTGAATATTTTTCCAGAGTACTGAAATTGTCGAATTATTCGACAAACTCTCCAAGGCTACAGAAGATAATGGATCCACTGTATATTTTCCTCCTGGACTATAAATACGTTATGTGGAATATGACATATGATACGACTGTTATGCATTATTGTTGTAAGTTTTTTTCATTGGGTGCATTCACATCCACTCTCTGAAAACGAAAACAAGAATAGATTTGGATGTTTCATAATTCTCGTCTTTCAATTTCCACCCGACGCATCATAATCCGAATCATTATTTTCATAAGTATAAGATTGTTATATCATCTGAATGATCTGATCTGGCCCAGCTACTACTACGATTCGACTTATTTCTCTAAAGAAGTAAAAACTGTTGTTGAAAATCGTAGAAAGTAGTGGAGTTTGGCACAAAAATATTATTTAAAGAAACGCATCATTAAGTATAGACCAAGTTGTGGAATTGATACTAGTTACGTACCTATTTACTGGGCGAAATTAGATTTGGTGACTTAATACAAGATTTATTTTCTTCTTGCTGTTGAAGTGTATATACCGGTAACGACCAGAGATACGGATATAGTGAAAATATGCCAGAGTCGCGGAATGTCTTACCGAATGAAATGGAGAAATAAAATCGTCATTGTAAATTTTTCAGTTTTTTTAGATTTATTGAGTGACTTTTATTTTCCATGTATTAGTGATTATCACACACGATGTTAACAATTTTCATTTTTCTCGGAATAGATTTTTTTCTTTTATTTTCCATGTATTAGTGTCATTTATTTTTTGGGAATTATTTAATATTCAAGATAAAAATATTAAAATTTTTAATAAATATTGGATAGAAATATTTTTCTGAAAAATTAAAAATCTACGAAAATAAGGAAGTTATTTTTGTAATATCTAACAGAAAACAACTACTTTCCCGGCTAAAGTCACGCTGGATCTGATAGATATTGCGAAAGGACCCTAACTGAAAGCTAAAATTTGCATTTTCATTCAGATAGTTTTGAGACTGGAATGGACAATCTAATAACTATCTGAATAAAAATAAAAAAATTCACTTTAATTTTTTTTCTTTTGAGTTACTTTTTTTTAGAATATGGATCAGATATAGTTCAATGTCCAGCGTGGCTTTAGCTGGGAGAGTTATTGTTTTCTGTTAGATGAAATAAAAATCGTTATTGTCGTAAATTTTACTTGACCCCCCAGTGGTCAAGTAATGTAATCGAGCGAAACAAAAAAATAAATACATTTGGTTAAATATCCGTTATGAAGACCGCCGAAACCTTTGAGACCGTTCCCAAACTGAAGTCTGTTTGTTATTTCCCAATTGTTTCTCCAACTGACATGTCAAAATGAAAAAATAACAAATCAAAATGTTTTACCATTGAATTATTCAAAATTCTATCCCCTGGATTGGAACTAAATTTTGCAGGGAGCAGCACAATAAAATAATCAAATTGAGTCTGTAGTTGGAGCTTTCCACCGTTTCCCAGTCTGGCGCTACAAATGTTCAATTTTTCTCCTGTGCGTTCCATTTGAGACGGCCGCTCACCCGGCTTTGACTAGGGTCAAATCTCCCTTGTCCCTTGGTCAATTTACCAGTGAATTGACTGTTGAATTGACCGATCAAATCGACTTCGTACGTCCTACAAATGTTTTATTATTGTTTTGTTTCAAAATAACCCTATTCTCCCGAGACATGAGCTGGTCAAGTTCTGGGGTGTCCCTCAGCTGATTTTTCAATGTTTTCATTCAATATTGAATTGAGATTGTTTCCTTTTTCGACAAGAATTCCTCCCAAAGGATTATCGTGAACGATGAAAGATAGTGACTAAACTTTATCTTTCAGTCGCAGATGATTCCACATCTGATTTCATGTACATCCTCTTCATATTAATTGAAGTTTGTTTTTTGTGAAGGAATACTCATACTTGACACTTTTTTGGGATTAAAACCTTCCACAATCAGAAAAGAAAATTAAATGTATCAGGAAATCTGTACAGGTGTAGAAGGGCAAATTAATTACTTCTCTACGATAAGTTACTGCGTACACCATAGTTATTTGTTTTAATAGGCAGCAAAGTAGTAGATTGACTGCCGCGGCTGATAGTTCATAGCCGAGCGTAGCGAGGCTAGGAATTCAGCTAAGGCAGTCAATCTACTTTGCTGCCGAGTTGAACATATGATTTTTTCTCCGATTGTTTATAATGATATATGTAGGACATTGTATTTGCAAATTATTACAATTCCCACAATCTCTTTATTTTTCCTGTAGTGATAAATTAAAACAAAATTTGATAGAAATCGCAATTGTTGGAATGGTTGGTTGCTATGGAAACGTATATGTCTATAATAATTATGGCAGAAGGTACATTGAGCATTCAATGGCAAGTAAAACCAGTATTTGTGAAAAAGTTTCGACAAATGTAGGAACTACTTATGAGGCGAATCAAACTGGTAATATAGTGTATGTGAAGAGAACGATATCTGAGGAAAGAAAATGTGGCCTATTTATTCAAAATTGTAGTAATTTTACTATCAATGTTAATAACAACTAAAAATAAGTTTTTTAAATTCTCGTTAAAAGTATTATGTAATAATTGCTAATAAATGTTTTTTTTTGTCAAAGAATGTCAATTGTTTTATTCCCATTGAGAATAATTATTTTGCTGCCTAGGCAGGAAAAGTAATACTTTGCTGTTTGATATGTGTCTGCAAAATTAATATTTGCTGTCAATCGGAGAAAAAATAATATTTCACGAATTGAAAAATATTCAATTAGTCAGTAACTTGTCGTATTGTATTTGTTGCCTATCACAAAAAATTATTGAATTTAAAGATACTTCTCTATATAATCTCGATATTTCGGGAATGTATCCGTTCCCGTTTTCAAAAAATCCTAGGTAGATTAAAATTTCTCAGTTTTCTGCTATTTTTCTCGCAGTGTTTCAAATTATGGGAGGTTATAATCCCAAATAAAGTGTAAAGAATCGTGTTCATATTATTAAACAAATCAATATGAATATAAATAAATGTTTCTCATTTCGAATCGAAATTCCAAGTTTATATATTCAACACCTTCAAAAATGTTCCAAGTGATCCTTCGATCTTCGTCAATAAAATGTATATGCACTTATATGTAAGTTGGAAAATTTGCTTAGGGCTGCAGAATATTGAATAGGTATAATCTCTTGCACATCATCATATTATCTTTTCGTCCCATATATTACATTCGAATTATCAATCTCAATTGGTTTTTTTTAAAAAACAATGAGATGAAAGTATACCAAAAAGTTATGAAAAAACAATAATGTTGAAATACATCATACAACATATGATAGTGAACACAGTAAATATACATATGTCAAGAAGTTTAGTTACATTATATTCAATGTGTGCTTTATCACGGTTCTGGTTATATATCGCTAAAAAAAATCTAATTTGTCTGCGAATAAATTCAAATGTGTATTTTTCCGCTTTAATCAATGTATACATGTTCGTCGTCCAAAGATTAATCAAGTCTATACAGGGTGATTCAAAAGTACTCTGACAAACTTCGGGAGGTGATTCCTCACAATATTCTAATATGAAATAAATATATGCCCGGAAACGCTTCGTTTCCAAGATACAGGGTGTTGAAGTTTTATTTTTATGTTCTTTTATTTTCAATAACTTTCAAAATTGATATTGAGAGGTTTTTTGAGGTGTCAAATTCGAACCTGATGTTATTATTACTCTTACTTGTAGGGGGCGCCCCCTACACGTCTTTTTCTTTTTTAGCAATTTATAACTTTTTTGAGCGTACTTCTAGCACATTTTTCAGTAAAAAAATCAATTCCTCTATCACATCTACGTAAAAAAGTTGTAACGAGTCGCTATAAGCAACCGTTTTCTAGATATTTGGATTTGGAAAATTTCAAATCGATTATTTGATGATCGATGCGTGTTGAAGTTATTACCATTATTTTGCATTTTTCGCAAGAATGCTTAGGAAATGAATTTGACGTTTAAGTGGGTAGTTTTGTTTTTTTTTGTAGGAGGCGCCACCTATTCTATTCATTTTTACTCGTTTAAAATAGTTATTTTTGTATCCAGGGTGCAGAATCTGTATTTGTATTAATAACATTTGCAAGAAATATCAACATCTTATTTCAAGAAACTTTGAATACGTAGAACAAAATGAAATGAAGGTAACTGAATTGTATTCAAATGAATTGTTCAAAGTGTCCACCTTCAGCGAAGATACAGGCATTCAGTCTTCTAGTCATTGAATCTCGTACCAGCTCAAAAACTATTGGTGTGTTTCTTATTGTTTCATAGGCGTCTACTATTCGGTTTCTTAGATCTTCCGCGTTCGCTACTGGAGTTTTATAAACTGGTGACTTCAAATGCCCTCAAAAATGGAAATCTAGCGGGTTTAGATCTGGGAACCTTGGTGCCCACGTCTGGTTAGATTCTTCTACACCCCTACCGATCCATCGATTTGGATAGACAGTGTTAAGGAATTCCCTAGCTACAACGCTGAAATGGACCGGATCCCCATCATGTATAAACCACATACAGATACGAATATCTAATGGTACATCCTGAAGTAGTCCCGGCCATTAATTTTCTAAAAAGTCTCTGTAAGTTGCGCCTTTCAGTCTAACGGAAGGAAGAAAGGACCAATCAAGTAATTACAAATAATTTTAAAAAAAATAGTGTTTTAAAACTTACAGAAACTTTAACAAAACAACAAAACGTGCAACTGTCACATAATATGTAATTACCAAAACTACTCACTCAAACGTCAAATTCATCTCCTAAGCATCCTTGAGAAAAATACAAAATAATGGTAATGATTTCAACCCGCACAGATTATCAAATAATCGACTTGAAATTTTCAAGTCCAAATATCTAGAAAACGGTTGTTTATAGCGACTTGTAACAGAGGTAGCTTTTTTACGTAGATATGATGGAGAAATTGATTTTTATACTGAAAAATGTGCTAGAAGTACGCTAAAAAAAGTTATGAATCTTCAAAAAAGAAAAAGACGTGTGGTAGCGCCTCCTACGAGTAAGAGCAATAATAACATCAGGAATTTGACACCTCAATAAACCTCCCAATACTAATTTTCGTTCAATTAAGGTCAGTATTTCGGAAGTTATTTGAAAAAAGGAACATAAAAATAAAACTTTAACACATTGTATCTTCGAAACGGAGCGTGTCCGGACATATATTTATGTGGACAATTCATATTATAATATTGTGAGGAATCACCTCCTGAAGTTTGTCAAAGTACTTTTGATTCATCCTGTATAAATATATATAGGTATATATATTTAAATGTATGTATATATATATATACATATATATATATATATATATATATATATATATATACATCACAGTAAAATGAGCAACAAGGTATTCTAATCACCGAACTCACCAAAGTGCAATTTTTCGTATATTTATCCAATAACTTTGAGTGTCCGATCCACTGTTTACATTGTTTTGGCTGAACATTCATCAGAATTCCATGCTAAAGGACTGACCATAATTCAAAATATTCTTCCTATTTTCCTATTCAACATTTATATTCAAATTGCACTATTTAATATCATTGTTTCTTTTTTTAAGAGTAGGGCAGTTTAAGGTTTTTAGCTGAATAAAAACAGCCATTCGTTTACTTTCTGAAATCTGGGTTTTATCTAACCACTATTTTTCCTCACTGAACAGCATTTCATATCGAATCGTTAGTGCCAAGTCGGCAATACAGATCACTGAACCAACTACTGAGGGGGAGCTGAATCATGTTCATAGACGTACCTGACTGAGCTGGAGATAATGGAGAATAATAAAAAGTTCATTTTTAGATAGATAGATGAATTAAATATAACATAGCCAATATATTATTTTTTATATATATATATATATATATTGTGTTCGGATAGGTTTCCGCGGTCATGATCATCCCGAACTTCCAATATTCAGTATATACAGTGTCCGCCAAAAACTTGGAACCATATGAGAATTTTTTTATTAATAATTTCTCAGAAAATTTCATAACTTATACAAGTTGGTGCATGCAATTCGACTAAATACGCGCATAGCCGTTATTATCAGTGGCGTGCGGTTAGCGGAATCGGTCGATATTCTAAATTCACTATAGAGTAAAGTTACATTGCTATGGAAAATATCGAAAAATTGTATGGAAAAAAATTGTTCATAATCAGAAGATATTTCCAGTCATCCAGTTCAGTTCACCAATTACTAGTTTCAATAACTGCTCGATGAGTTGATTTCTCTATGAGGCCAACTCATTAGGCAATTATTGAAATTAGTAATTGGTAGACTGAACTGGATAACTGAGGATATCTTTCAATTGCATACAACTTTTTTCAATAAATGTTTTCGTTATTTTCCATAGTAATGTCACTTTACTCCGTGGTGAATTTAGAATATCGACCAATTCTTGCTTAACCGCACGCCACTGATAACGGCCACGCGCGTATTCAGTCAAATCGAATGCACTAACTTTTATGAAGAAATCAATTTTCTGAGAAACTATCAATAAACAAAAATCCCATATGGTTCCAAGTTTTCGGCGGACACTGTATATATATATATATATATATATATATATATATATATATATATATATTGTTATGTTATGTTATGCCAGTTGTAAATTTTAAAAGACTAAAAACCCACAAAAAGAATAATTACTAGATGGTTAATGGTTTCAAGAGTTTGTTTGTGAATAACTTTTGAAATTCTATGTATATTGTGAGCCTAGGTAGAATATGGATAGATAAAAATGTCAAAATACTATAAAACAATCGATTTCATACACTGTCAAAATTATTATAACTCATAATTGCTCAAAAGACAATAAAAAGTCTAAATTTACAAAATTTCCAGGAATAAACAGTAATCAACACATTTATAACTTTGAGACATACAGTATATGAAACTGTAGCTAACAAAAAGTAGCCAATGATAGAACAGCAAATGTCTTTATAAAAATAGCCAATCAGGGAATAGATGGTCAGGTGTGAAATTGGAAATTGTGGGAGAGTAGCAATGAGATAGTATCAGAAGCAATTATTTTTGAAATTTGTAAATAATGATAAGAGTGGAAAAATAATTGTATATATAAATTATGCAATATAAATATAAACAGTGAAAAGTGACAATTTAGTGCACCAATTCAAAAATTCAAATGAAAAAACAAGGAGAAAAAGATGTAGCTAGGCGATAGAAAAACAACGCTCCAAGGAGATCGAAAATAAATTTCCAAGCGGATGCCACGCAAAAATTTTACTGAAAGAAAATTGGAATAATCCCATCATTTGGTAACAAAACCAATATACTTAATGATAACATATCCACGGATCCAAATGCTGATTTCCGCATCTATATAGTTCCTGATTCATGATATTGCAGTCCTGACAGCGATTGGAGAGAGAAGACATCCTGTTTCATGGTATAATCAGAACACCAACAGTTCCAACCAGGTATAAAACTTTATAGTGTTTAGATTTTTTCGAAGAACTTTATGTCACTCTATTTTGAACAATAACAGAAAACTAGGAAAAATTTTTTTTTTTATCCGTGAATATTTGTTTGATTCACCCTAGTATAAGTTATTTCTCGTAGGCCAGGTATTATTAAGTCTTCCTGAATAAAGGAGATAATTGCTTTATGATATTTTGTTGTTTGTTTTCTCACAATGATCAATAACATACCAAAGACCATTCAATAAACTGAAGTTAGCCAGCAGTGGCAAGTGGCTCTATTGCTTTGAACCGGCCACCTTGAGATGAGGGCGTACCAACTGTAGTTTAGCCGTGGTGAGGAAAATAATAATTGTTGGTAGCGTGACGAGAGAACAGTGACGTTCGCTGGCAATTATTATTACAGCATACAATACAGGGGCAGAAATATCTATTTATATCATCTCAATTTGGCTCACAAAGAATAACCAAAAATAATCAGCAATTTCAATATACAAAAACAATATATATATAATATTTCCAATTCATCATAACATTACAAGTGGCGCCCAACGCGGTGCAAAAATATATTAATAATAATAATTATAACAAACATTATAAGCAATTTTCATATAACAAAATTCAATTATAAAATTCAATTTGATATATTATTCACTATATCATAACATAACAATATATATATATATATATATATATACATATATATGAAAACAATTTATTCGGCATTCAGACAGGAAAATGACAACTCAAAACTGAAAAATAAAAATGTGGATCGGCCAGGAATCGAACCTGGGACCTTTCGATTTCTAGTCGAACGCTCTACCGTGTGAGCTACCAGTCCATGTTAGAATCCGGCGATTCACATCTTTAAATTCAGTTCCATGTTGGTGACGAAGATGATGATGGGGATTATTGTGATGTATGCAAACAGTATCGTATACAACCTAATTGAATTTAATTGATTATTCCTGGTGTCAATCCTATTTTGGATCTTCGACCAACTTCAAAACTCGAAATTCTCAGGTGTGTATAACTAGAGCCAAGTAATATATAATATATAGTGGAGATTAACGTCTGTAATTATTATCTATGAAAACAATTTATTCGGCATTCAGACAGGAAAATGACAACTGAAACTGAAAAATAAAATGTGGATCGGCCAGGAATCGAACCTGGACCTTTCGATTCTAGTCGAACGCTCTACCGTGTGAGCTACCAGTCCATGTTAGAATCCGGCGGTTCACATCTTTAAATTCAGTTCCATGTTGGTGACGAAGATGATGATGGGTTATTGTGATGTATGCAAACACTATCGTATACAACCTAATCGAATTTAATTGTTTATTCCTGTGTCAATCCTATTTTGATCTTCAACCAACTTCAAAACTCAAATTCCAGGTGTGATATAACTAGGCCAAGTAATATATAATATATAGTGGAGATTAACATCTGTAATATTATCTATGAAAACAATTTATTCGGCATTCAGACAGGAAAATGACAACTTGCAACTGAAAATAAAATGTGGATCGGCCAGGAATCAACCTGACCTTCGATTCCTAGTCAACGCTCTTACCATTGAGCTACCAGTCCATGTTAGAATCCGGCGATTACATCTTTAAATTCAGTTCCATGTTGGTGACGAAGATGATGAGGGGTTATTGTGATGATGCAACAGTATCGTATACAACTATTGATTTAATTGTTTATTCCTGGTGTCAATCCATTTTGGATCTTCGACCAACTTCAAAACTCGAAATTCTCAGGTGTGTATAACTAGAGCCAAGTAATATTAAATATGAGTGGAGATTAACGTCTGTAATTATTATCATGGAAAACAATTTATTCGGCATTCAGAAGAAAGTGATACTTGAAACTGAAAAATAAAAATGTGGATCGCCAGGAATCGAACCTGGGACCACACGATTCACATCTTTAAATTCAGTTCCATGTTGGTGACGAAGATGATGATGGGGGTTATTGTGATGTCATGTGATGTGATCCGACCTCAAAAACTTCTACATGCCAATTCTCATTGAAATCGGATCAAATAATAAAAAAATTAGTTCGCCATATTGGATCCTCCATCTTAAATTTTGACAATAAAATCCAGATGGTTATTTTGAATAGATTCGGACCATGAATGATAGTACACACGTCAGCCATATCGGAGCCACCATCTTGAATTCCTGAATTTTACAACAAAATCATGATCTCCGACATCAAAAACTCTCACATACCAATTATGAATAGAATCGGACAAATCAGTCATAAATGTCGTCTGCCATCTTTGGCCGCATCTCTTTTTCCTTATCAAAGAGTCCTGATACATTGTCACGCGAATGATAAACATCTGCCAAATTTGACTGAAAGTGGTTCGAAATTAACTTGAAATATGTCACGCAAATCCAAAACACACCAACACATCCACATTAGATGAAAACCCTCAAAAATATTTCGAAAAAAAAGCATGTTCGTAAAAAATCGCCTGTTCCCAGTTTGGGGAACAGTTTCCCGGCCCCTCAAAAGTACCCCAGTAAGCGCCTGCAGAGAGTTCCGTCAAAATCATAGTAGAACAAAATTGAAAATGCTGTCACTTTGACGACTGGTCTGTTCAAAACGCCCTCCCAGGGACAGAGAGTCATACAAATATTAATTTTTTACCTATAACTGTTCTTAAGGATTTCCTAATGGAATATAATCGTTTTTGAAAAAGTCTATTCATTGAGTTTCTGCAATCAGAGGAAAAAAGTTGAATCAATGCAGCCATAAAATATTATTATTTCAAACTTACCTAAATTGCGCACTAAACTCAACGCAAAGCAACGCAAAACATTAAAAACAATGCTTATATCAACACTAATCTCTCGAATATGCATAATATAAGGACGGGGACGCGATCAGTAGTTCTTGGGGGTGTCGATGGTCACGTTCTTGATATTTCGACAACATTTGTAGATCCATAGGTAAGGGAAGGCTTAGTGCTAAGCCTTTTCGTGAAATGTTCGAAGCACTGAGCACTAATAATTGGTTCGGGAACACAGTGCTTGTGAGCACAAAAGTGCTTTGAGTGCTCTCACGAGCACTAAGCACAGTGCTTTGGGACAGCTCTGCTTAATTTCTTTTAGTTTTCAATTAATCTGTTCTCTATTGTATATTGTATGATGTATTTGAATATAATTGTTTTTTTATAGCTTTTTGGTATGCATCTTTCACTTCATTATATATTTTCCTATTAGGATATTATTTATATAAATAACAATATTCTGGAAATATTTCGTCTGTACTCCCGATAACTTGAAACTGAAGATAAAATCATAATTTATTTTTATTTCAAAGAGAAAAAATTGAATATATGGTAAACTTTTATCATGATTAATGAAAAAATCTCATGAAATAGCTTTATTGGTCCGAATGACATATGAAACCCACTTAGAGAAAGAGAGGTTAAAATAAAACATTCCAGAAATAAATCTACTGAAACATACTATGCATGAAAACTGATTAAAAATACATAAGAAAAAATGATTGTTTTTGGATTTATGGGCTAGAAGCTCTCCCTCTGCGACCTTTTCATTTCTATTGTGTACGCCCTAATATTTGTCAGAGTTCCTTGTCTAGTCCTACACCACCACAGGATGAAAAACTATAAAGGAACTCTTCAGGGTTCACTTTCCTGGGGCTCAAATTGTACAGACACCTTCCTAATAGAATGGACTGAAAGCTCTGAGAAAGAGCCCCAGGGGAAGTTGGACATTAGCGAAAAAGGTGCAAACCTATGACAAAATACAATGGGCAATAAGCTCACTTGAACCATAGAAATCACGGGGACCGGACAAGATTCACCCAGTACTATTGCGAAGGGAACGGAAATACTGCAAAGTCGGGTCTGTGAAATACTCAAAGCCAGCCTGGCTCTTGGCAAATCCCTAGACCAATAAGTCTCATGTCCATTGGACTGAAGACTCTGGAGAAGCGGTGGATGGCATATAGAAACCACTGCATCGAGAAAAATTTGCATACAGGACCGGCTGCCAACACTCCGCAAACTGGTGGAGAAACTAATGATCGAGTTAAGCTACTCATTGGGTAATCACACCTCTGTGTTTCAAGCAGAGGTCTACGCAATCCTTCAATTTGTCAAGGAAAACAACAAGCGAGTAATAATAGAGGAGCAGATCCACACTCTCCCAGACAGCCAAGCAGCAGTTAAGTCTATGAGTAGTCAGGAAGTGACGTCCCAACTGGTATGGACCTGCAAAGAGGAATTGACAATACTGGGAGAACAAAACCGTGTCAAGCTGATCAGGAAAAAGGGATTCGCAGGGAATGAAAAAGCTGACGAACTCGCTAGAAGAGAATCGAAAAACGAACCAGGTCCAGGACAGATCCTAGGAGTACCAAATCGCAAGGCACGAGCGTCAGTAGAAAACTGGACCCGGAAAAAAATCAACACTGGAAAAACATTCCGGGGAAAGATTAATCGAAGGCTTGTTCCACCAGACTTGTTAATTTTGAAAAAGAGATAATTGAAAACCATTACGTGGCTCATAACGGGACATTTTTTTGTAAAAAAGTAACTTCAACAAAATCGGGATGTTCAATAGCGAACTTAACTTGCAGATCATGTGGTGAGGAACCAGAAACAGTATCAATCATACGGTACAACTGCGGAGCTTGGATCAGAAGACAGTAATTTCCGGGCAACCAATTGGTGAACCGAAATTTACAGCACACACCCAGTGAAGGACTTGTGCAAGGCATAAAATCCTGGAATGGGTGCTGTAAATGTGATCAACAGGCAAGATATAATGGCCAGCAGGGCCAAGTGTCATCGAAGGTCATGACTCGACGAGCCAAGTGGGTGGAGTTTTTAGTGGGTAACGCGGAGTAACAGAGCAGGTATAGGTCCCAGAACTCGAAGACTTCCACATTACCTCACTGCTGTGAGGTGGGTATAAAGGATTTTCTACAAAGAAGCACTATGAAGGAACAGGATACAGAATGGATTTCGACCACATCAGGACCATTGCCACTGAGATAACACTACAAGCGAGAGTCACTCGTGAAGTGCTTGAGGAAGAATAACGCCTGAACTGCCTCAACAAATGATGATAATGGACGAAAACCGCCAAATACTTTGAAACCTCTACTTCTCTGCCTTCCTTCCAAACTAAGCCCATAATTCCGCTTCACTGAATTCACTAAGGATAAATTCTCCACATCCATCGATCCTCAGTTCCTTCGGAGTAGTGGGCAGATTAGGGCTTTGGAGGGATAACTAGTGGCGAGACCTGGGGAGTACGCAGATTGAAACTCCGGTGTCGAGTCACGAAATCATGATCCCTACCTGAGTGACTACAACTGAGGAGTAGTTGGATTGGGACCCGACTTGGAAATCATATTTTTTCCTACGTGACAACGCCTGAGAACTAGGCAGATAGAGACCTATTTTACTTTTACTTATATTTATTTTTCTTCCACTTCTCTCGAAAATGGCTCCAAAATGGAAGCCGACGCGGTTATATTCTATATATATATATATTTATATATATATATATGAAATACACAATATTATAGAGGTGACACCTATACTTTATGGGGTGAAGCTTTAATGATGTGGAATTTGATGACACGAAATTTCGTGCACATCAATAGGTCACCAACAGATGTCAGTATAGGCCAATGCACGACACCAAAAGTCGTACTACTAGTGCGTTCAGGGTGAGGCAAACAAATAATGAACGAAAGATAAATTGTTATTTGTTTGCGGTACTCTGAATGCACTGAATACGACTCTTGGTATCGTGGATTGGCCTATACTACATCTGTGGTGACATTGATTGCACAATTTCATCAAAATCCACGTCATAGGTCTAAGTTCACCCACAAATTATAGGTGTCACCTCTATAATTTTGTGATTCCACATTTTCATACTTGCCGGTAGGTATTAGCACTATGAGATTTTTGGTACGAATTTGAGAAAGACCACAAGCCGTCCTGATGAATGGGACATCGTGGAACAGCTGTAGGCAGATGGTGGCTTCCTTGGATTCGAAACAAATTTCTCTTTTTTTTCATTCATATATATATATATATATATATATATATATATATATATATATATATATATATATATATAGAGGCTTCAATAATGTTTGAATTAGTGACTCGGGTAAATCTGTTATTCACATGTACCGTGTCCAATTTCATTAAAAATGTATACCACTCTAGAGAAAAATTAGCGGTTAATGAAATATTTTGAAGAACACATAAAGGTTGAGAAACTCATGAACTGATCCACCGAAAATTATAAACTCCACAAAATTATATAACAAGGAGTAAATGCTTGGATTTTATCTATAAACAGGAATGTTTTTCATAATCAAATCTACCCAATGCTCTCAACTATATTGTTCCAAACAAACCTCCACACACAACCCAGAATGTGTGCTGTAGGTCATTACCTAACGAGAGTAAATATATTACATCCCATTTATATCGATATTTTGTTTTCAGGTGGGTATTCCGTCAACATTGGAAACAGAAAAACTTTGCTGTGAGTAATTTGCATGCATTCAGTATAGATCAATTTCGATCGGGAAGTTTAACAAGAATAATAACTTTTACAATTGAATTCTCGGGAAGCCTTTTGGTAGAACTGAACTTGATGATATGGAATAATTGTTGAATGGCCCCTATTTGAAGTGACGATTAATCTTCGAATTATAGAGAAATAATTGGAGAAGACTCTGAAAGTACGCGTAATAGATAGTTGTTGCCACATTTTCATGGTGTTTGTTAATATTGTCGATAAAGCAAACATAGCTCCACTCGATTCCGAGATAAGCTATTGTATGTTTTCAGACTATTTGGAGAAGCTTGGCGAATTCATAGCATGTCTTCCATTGGGATACAATTCAACGGTGTTTCAGAGTGAGGTTTGTTGAAACAACATAGAAAGTCCGTCTGCTTTCCCTTATCTATTTTTTGATGAACTCCACTGTAATATATTGTCTACTTCGAGATAAAATGTCCTCAGTTGATGGTTGAAGCGTGGCCTGATTGAAATCAATTGACTATTTACCGAGTGGAAGACAACTTTCTGAAATTTCACTGAAAGCTAAGCCAACCCGTTGGTTGGAGAAGTGATTCAAAAATCCATCGTGCAAAGCCTCTCAATATGAAGTTACAATACAAATGCTTCATTCATAAATGATCTGATTTGGGGTGACCATCTTGAATTCAGATAAACTATTGAAGGCGTTCGGCGGGGATACGTCATCATTTGAATGCAAGAGCCACTTCTCATCCTCTTTTCTAGAAATCAACATTATATTCAAAAGCTTTGCCCACTCACTGGGGGTTACACTGTCTACATGATATCGTTTGTTTAGTGTCTCCCGTAAACGGAAATGAATTTCAGTTGAATTTTCCGAGATTCATTTGGGGGACAACATGGAGATATCATTCAAATTTTCAATATAAGAATTGAATCTATATATGAAATAATTAGACAAAAATTCATAGTCGATGAAAGAAAATGGGATGATTTACCTTTTCTTCTTGGGATCGGAGCCCAAGAATTTCATATAACTCTCCAAGAAAAAGTTATTTTTGTCCGGTTATGTATTTCGTTCCATTCGCCTCCGACTCGTACAGAGAACGGCAAACGCTGTTATTACAATTTCTAGCATTTTCAATTGGCAGAACCTCTGATAAATCATACTGACTTCAATGCTAATGATAGTGACAATAATATTTCTTTTATATCATTAATATTTTGGCAATGAGTTCTACTTTGAATACACATAAGCACCAAATGGTACACAACATTCGCCACTAGCTCTCCCGATCGTTTTCAGAATCTACACTCAGTGTGCACCACTTTCATCAATAAAAGGCATTGTTGAAAAGCGATTTAGTATCTACAGATTCACCAAACAACCAGATCATATTCTGTGACAAAGAGTCACGTACTTCCCCAGGTCTCCACTACGTAACAATGATGGTTTTTGACTGTCGGCGTTGATGTCCAAGTGTTATGTATTCTTTTGGCCTCCAACTCGTTCAGAGAGTGACAAGCACTCTGAATAGAAATTTGAGACGTTTTGGCATCGCTCAGATCACCGCAATCGTGATTTGATTGGTTTCTGCTGCTTTGGAGACAACGGCACGGAGTGTTCCCAAGCTGTCGCTAATCTATCCAAGTACTGACCGACCCCAACGTTTTTTGGATTCAGATCGGACGGAATCTTTCCACATGATCATTCCTAGTGGTGAGGTTTGGATCCGTATATATGAGAGCGATAATCGTGATTTTTCCACATCATCCAAGTGTTTTATTAGAATTTGTTTTTTTTTCGAATCTTTTCGTAACTCTTTGTTGAGCTGGAATTACCACAACGGGAATATCCATCAGTTCACCTGCCCATTGTAGTGAACGTAACACTCTCTCAGGCTCAAAGCTCTACATGCAGCTCGACGCACAGAAAATGAAGGAGTTGTATAAATGTAATGCAGATATACGGACGAGATAGGCGATGAGTTAGTTTGAAACTGTGCGTGAGTTTTTATATTTTTGAGAGGATGATTTTAATAAGAAATATACTTCTGAATATTTAAAATTATCTTGTTTTTTTATCCATATCAATTTGCTCCTGTGTGAGATTCAACTATGAAACAAAGCTATTCAGAACGATTCTTCAGTCAGAATCGATTAAAATTGATTGATATTCCATTCATGTTCACCTCAATGAAAACAATAGTCAAACATGAGGTGATAATCGATCAGAAAGAAAAGAACTACCCGATATCAATAATTTGAATTGAAACAAAGTACCATTTTATGACTCTACTGAAAAGCAAGTTTTCGTTATCCTTCATTTTAATTCTACAGGAAACTGTTATGCATTTGATAGGTTAAACTTGGGAATACTGCCACTACAAATTATAGGCGCATTTTTCTTTTAGTTTGTAATCTGTGACTGAAACTGAAATAACTTTTCAGAAGAAAATACTCAATATTTTCGCATGGTAATGATATGTTAGGATAGTGGATCTCTCCTCATCAAATCAGCTGTTTACGAGTTTGGTTGCTTCATTGCCGGAGGCATGTGTACCCAACAAAGTTTGGTGGAAGTAATTTCAATAGGAAACATACCGCATAAGTTTACCTAGTGTTCAAGACGTTCCCACCCGGAGGTGGTTCAGAAATGTTATCCTTGTGACTGGAATTCGAGTCGTCACTTCTGCATACAGGTCAGTTTCCAGGACAAATGCATCTACCATCTTAAAATTTCCATTATCTTTACTTACCGAAAGTTTTCAGGCATCAATACTTATTTCGAACAGATTATGCTATAAAAATGCCTTCAAAAATTAGGCAGTGAACTTTTATTTGTCTGGCAGATGTGCAGTCAATACAGCACGCGGGATAAACAATGGTTTTTAACGCAACCAGTAAAAAGAAACTTATTTCATTTGAGACGAATGTTTTTTTATAACAAATTAAGAACTAAATTTCATCTAACCATGTTTTATAATGGAAAAGAATCAAGGAATTTTGCGGTTCTATATAACAACGCTCCATCGCTTTAATGAATGAAGAACAACGTTCAACGTATGAATTTCTTATTAAAAATTTATCTAAAAAGGGATCCATGTAGATATGTATTTGATATCATTTAGCAATGCATTCCATAATACCCAGTAATTAGAACTGGTGTGAAGAAGTACTCATGAAATTAAGGATGGTGTCAAGAGAAAGGAGTAAAATTTTTTGTAAAAATGTTTTGTTAATGTTATTTTGAAAAATAAAAAACTATAATGTTCCTACTCAATGTTGAAGGCGAAATTATGTGATTGAAGAAACATTGCCATCCAAAAATATACCACATCGATATTATCTTAGGGGTTATCACACCAAAAAATCTAGAACTTTGAAACTGTGAAACTTTGAAAACTTTGAAACTTTGAAACTTTGAAACTTTGAAACTTTGAAACTTTGAAACTTTGAAACTTTGAAACTTTGAAACTTTGAAACTTTGAAACTTTGAAACTTTGAAACTTTGAAACTTTGAAACTTTGAAACTTTGAAACTTTGAAACTTTGAAACTTTGAAACTTTGAAACTTTGAAACTTTGAAACTTTGAAACTTTGAAACTTTGAAACTTTGAAACTTGGAAACTTTGAAACTATGGAAACTTTGAAACATTGAAACTCTGGAAATTTGGAAACTTTGATACTTGGAACTTTGAAACTTGAAACTTTGAAACTTCTGAAACTTGAAACTTTGAAAATTTGAAACATTGAATTGAACTTTATTGGAGAAAGCTGACATACATTTTTATTGGCAAGCTTCAATTCACTGCATTGTATTTAAACTCTTATTTTTAGTAATTAATTCCTTCAGGTGGTAATGATTATTGAAGTTGCCGGTGCTTTGAATAAAGCAGAACTGACTGAGATGCATATTAGATATGTTGTAGATGAAGGATGAAAACATACTTCTTCAAACACGAAAACAAGTGTTATAAAGGAATTTGTGGTCACAAATAGCAACATTTTTGGATATAACGGATAATATTTCAAACCAAGTCAACCAATTACAACGCATGATCTCTTTTTTGTTGAATATGATGATTTGTGTGGGGTGCAGCCTGTAGGTATCAATACATTTGGATCTTATCAAAATTGATTGCCCAACATCTTGGTTTACCAACTCAATACAAATATGTGAACTGCATCAGATTATTGATAGTGACACCTATATTCTGTGCGGTGAAGCTTAAACCTAATATCGTGGAATTTTAATGCACGAAATTCGTGCATATTAACAGGTCACCAACAAATGTGTCAGATAGGCCTACCCACGATACCAATAGTCGTACTCCTCATGCGTTCAACGCAAACAAATATCGAGAATAAGAGAAATCTGTTTCGAATCCAAAAGAACCCACCATCCGTCTACAGCCTGTTTCATGGTTTCCCAATCATCAGGACGGCTTGTGGTCTCTTTCAAATTCGTATCCAGATTTCTCGTAGGTTAATAGCCTTAGGCCAATACAAACATGTGAACTGCATCAGATTATTGATAGTGACACCTATAATCTGTGCGGTGAAGCTTAAACCTAATATCGTGGAATTTTAATAGCACGAAATTACGTGCATATTAACAGGTCACCAACAAATGTGTCAGATAGGCCTACCCACGATACCAATAGTCGTACTCCTCATGCGTTTAACGCTAACAAATATCGAGAATAAGAGAAATCTGTTTCGAATCCAAAAGAACCCACCATCCGTCTACATCCTGTTTCATGGTTTCCCAATCATCAGGACGGCTTGTGGTCTCTTTCAAATTCGTATCAGATTTCTCGTAGGCCTTAGGCCAATACAAACATGTGAACTGCATCAGATTATTGATAGTGACACCTATAATCTGTGCGGTGAAGCTTAAACCTAATATCGTGGAATTTTAATAGTACGAAATTTCGTGCATATGTTTGTATTGGCCTAAGGCTATTAACCTACGAGAAATCTGATACGAATTTGAAAGAGACCACAAGCCGTCCTGATGATTGGGAAACCATGAAACAGGCTGTAGACGGATGGTGGGTTCTTTGATTCGAAACAGATTCTCTATTATCGATATTGTTTGCGTTAAACTGAGAGTACGCTATGATATCGTGGGTAGGCCTATCTGACACATTTGTTGTTGACATGTTAATATGCACGAAATTTCGTGCTATAAAAATCCACGATATTAGGTTTAAGCTTCACCGCACAGATTATAGGTGTCACTATCAATAATCTGATACAGTTCATATTTATATATATATATATATATATATTCATATATATATATATATATATATATAAATATATATATATATATATATTTTATTAATTTAAAATATGTTTACAATTAGTTTCAGACAACTTCGAAGGTTATACAGGGCATTTGAAAACAGGATCAAGAGTTGAAATTGAGGGTGTAATTTCAAAAATCCAATAACCAAAATGAATGCATTTATATAGATAGATAGATAGATCTTTATTTAAATGAGGTAACTTATATGGCGATCTATGAAATTAGAGTCTCTAATTTTCAATAAACTTAGGTGAAATGAAGTTACTTATTTCCACTTGGTCCAAACTGCAATTAATATTAGTATCTATTCATGTTACTTTTTTTATTAATTATATGTTTTGCCTGTTGCACGGGCATTTAACGAAACCTTACAACTGAGATTGTAAATTTTATATAGGGGACAATATCTAAACTAACAAACATATTCACCAAAAGACTGCCTATTAATAAAACCTATTAATTAAAAAAATACATTTTTCTATTTTAAAACCTACCTTCATTATCAAAAGAGTGCATGAATTTGCTAAAATCATCAATGGTACTAGGAATATGAATAAAAACATTCATGATCAAAAACGCATGAAAAAATTGTTAAGGAACTGAAACTCGTTACAAAAATCGATAACATTTAATAATTCAGTTACAACGAAATATAATATAACCTACATAAAGATTTTATCTGAAATGTGAAGTAAAATGGATGTATCCAACATGAAATGTATCTAACATGATCCAAACGTCCTATTCAGTCTATACCCCATAGAAAAATGAAATCGACTGAAGACTGGAAAACTAGCTGGCCACAGAAGATCTGTGTATCTTTCCAAGCATTTATTTGCAAATGTTTGATCAAGCCTTCTGTTTGTGAAAACTCAAACTATTTTCAGTTGATTTTTTCTGAAGAAAAATGAATCAATTAATGTATTATTCAATATGCCACTGTAACACTTTCATGTTCTTTTGTTCGAATTCGAATGTCATGCCGCATTGCTCCGAGAGCTCCATTATCATTGGAACATTATGGAAGAGGAGCAACAATTTTTTTTGTACTCTACAAAATATACTTACCTTCTCTTGACCTCGCACGCCATTGGATAAATGAATTTGTTCCATACAAATTTGAAACAATTTTATTCCAGGGGAATGTGGATGAATGATCTCGTGTATGAGAGTAAATCTGTACATATAATTGGCTCCGGAACGTTAGGCATATCCATAAACTTTTCAAACAAGTACACATTTTAATTAACCTTCAGGAACTTCAAGTCATATTGACAATATATTAGCCAAAACTACCAATTCCTAGATAGATAGAATGAGAGTATGTGGGCTGTAGAAGGGCCTTCAAAGTGGAGTTTCGATTGTCTCGTGCCAGGAGCCTCTTTCCATGCCTCCTGGAATTTTACTTCCAGGATTATCTTCATGGTTGGGACGCTCCATGATCTCGAAACCCCTTCTGGCTCTGGTCCAATCGTTGAGCTTTTCGTACCTTGTCTGGCCAAATGGTCGACCCGTTATTTAATTATTTGAGCGGGATGTAGGTCTTTTATATCACTCATCTTTAACTTGCATAATTCACCTCTTCGACATGCACCACCAATTGCGATAACCATTACGAACTACATTAATAAATATCAAATGTTCCTCTAAAAATTACCTCCGGTAGTAGATATGTATCGTTCGGTGTTTCTTTTATGAATTGGTTTATTTCTTCGGATTTTTTTTAAAAGCTCGTAATTTACTAAAGTCGATATGTCAATGACTTTGATCAATATCAATAGTCTATTTCAACATTGCATATATTGACCGCATAGTAGATTTGAATAATTCTTCATAATATGCCATAATTATATTTTCAGAAACACTTTCAGTGTTATATTTTTCCTTCCAATCCATGAACTGTTTTCATGTAGTTCCATATTTTTCTCTTGAAATCGAAGGTAGTACATTCAATGGCAATGAGATAACTTGTTCTCTTGGTTCTGGTGGAGTATTTTTAATTTCAGAACTATCGCTATCCATTTTAGTTGAATCTTATTCTGAAAATGAATAAAACAGAAAAAAATTATGTTTGACGTTTGTGAAAATATTCAGATCTTGTTAAACAATGCCGGTCGATTGCCAAGCACCGTGTAGTGTGTGTATGGGTATTCGAGAAAACAATGATGTCTATGATTTTCGTTCAGAATATTATGGAACAGTACAAAAGAAATTTTGCAGCACAGAAATGTCACTTTTTGACATACTTATATCATATTTCAATTATTGTGAGAAAAGATCAGGTTTGCGAACGTTGAACTAAAAGGAAAAGCGTGTTTTGAAGTATGGTTGTTGAATTTTTTTTAATTAATATACAACCAATCAAGTGGAAGCCAAATATCTTATTCATTTTGGTTTTTTATAGTTATGTAATGAGCAATTTTGCCACAGTAGGTATTAATGGATCCATAACATCAATAGTGCTACAATGAAGTCATTACAAAAATCTTTTTTTAAAAGGAAAAGGCTAAATTTATTAATTATTTCAACGAAAACAATAAATTTACTTATTGTAAATATTACACCGCATGTATACTTTCTCTGAAGTAAATGAGTGCTTTGTTTTCATGTTCTCTGATGAAATTTTACAATGAAGTGAAAAAATATCAGAAAGCTGCTGTAACTTAATTGGGAAGTGGATCATTTATCTTTGGAAATATGCTATTATGTTCCCTATGAAACTCGTCTCAGTTAAATTTTATATATAACTTTCTCTTTGACATGTCAAAGGGTGTCTGTTTCTTCATCTCATTTTATTTGTTTATACTTTGACTTCATCTAGCCATTTTTCAGTTTTATGACAAACTTCAATATACATAAAATACATTTCAGGAATCTGGAAATATGGAGGCTGAGAAAATATTCACTTTCTTAATTACAAAATGATGGAATCTCCAAGTAATCTAATAACAAATACAGTTCATGAATATTGCAACCAGACAGCAGAATGGGAAAACTAAAATTCATATATGCTCTTAAAAAAATACAACCGAGTTTCAGTATTTCATTCATTTAATTGCACATCGTATAAAACTTTTCCAACTTTGCATACCTACGTACTTCTGGGAGGTACATAATATCTCATTGCAATATGAAGAGTTTATTTTTCTCTTCGTACAGGCCCCAGGGATTTTATCATATGTGAGAGTAAAATGTCTCTGTGGGAGTGGGTGCTCAAGTGTTTTAATGTGGAAGCCAACTCGTACAATTTTCAACATTTGAAATTCAACCGAAAAAGACATGCAACGGTTGGAGCAAACGATACTAGTCCTTCCCTTTCATTTCTTTTATGTCAGTGGCATTATTAGTAGTTTTGGATATTTTTTACTGATTATTAAATTAGTGTATGGTAAGTCTATATGAATTTTGAAGACCATGTTGAAGTTTAGAAAAAAGTTGAGTGCCTCCATCGTGGAGGTAAACATACAGATAGGAAAGTGTTATAGTAGAGTAATTAGCGCCCCTAATATCTAATTAAGTCGACACCATTGGAAAACTTTTTTATTATTTCTGATAAAAAGTTCTGCATTGCCTAAAACCCAAAATGAATAATGATATACATTTTTTGCTTTGTATATGAGGTTTGTCGAAAAATGTAAATTTTGCCAGGATAAGGACCTTTATTTTTTACAATATCGACAATCTTATTGAAAAGTTGATCCTAATTGAAAACAACGGTCAGATATCCAGTTTTATCCATCCACCATGAAAATATTATTTATAATAATTTTTGGGTATAAATAAATTAAAATTTAATTTTGCATATTATAAAACATTTATTGTATTGATAATCATCTCTTCTTTCAGTGCATCCTAGATTAAAAGTCGACGTGTGAACAAATTGATACTACACAGGATTTGTTAGTGCATCCCAGATTAAATGTCGATTTGTAGACATAAATTATCAATGCTAATACAGAGAAAAGTTAGTAAAAATGACAAAATCTGTTTTCTATGGTAGATAGATAATACTGGATATCTGACCGTAGTTTTCAATTAGGATAAACTTTTCTAATTACATTTTTGCAAACTCGTATACAAATGCAAAAATGGATATCTGATTACTTCATTTTGGGTTTAGGCCATACATACTTTTTATCAAGAATAACTTTTTTCGAAAACAAATAAAAAAAGTTTTCAAATGGACACACTTATTATTATTTTCACGTAGAAGATTTGGGTGGAAAATAATTAGGAAATCTATTACAGAATGGTCAGAAAATATTGTTTATTCGGTAATACCGAAGTGTTCATCTCCACACTGTGCCCATGAAAAAGAATAAATAACTGAGACTTCGTAGACTAGGTTTCTGTTTATTTCTTCAAGTTTTTATGGACCGAAAAAGGAATCACATCAGATGGGTTTCTTCACATTATAAAATGAAATAATAAATGAAAGAACTTTTTGAAGACGAGCTTTTATTCATATGCGCTAAAACGTAAAAAATAATTTGTTTGGATGTGCGACGTCGATTATTCCGAGCTTGTCGCGCAAACTTTTCAGTTCGAATACAAAAACGACAAGCTTTTGAATCTATAACTCACGGAATTACCTACGTCGCACATCCAAAGAATTATTTTTCACTTTTTACGGCATTTCAATAAAAGCTTGTCTTTAAAAAGGTTTTTTATATTAATTATTTTATTTTGTGCTTTTTAGAAAGTACGCCTTAATCTATGCATTTTTGTTAATGCATCGTCATTATGAGGCCTTCTTTCTGTCAGTTCTGAACTATCTAGTTCTTCAATGAGGTGTAACGAGTTAATTATTGTAATAGAATGCCCAGACTATTCAGTGAAGAGCGGTGTGGAGTTATTTGGACTGCCTTGCTAGTTTCAAATTTATTTATGTTTCAAGAAAAGGTTTTTAAGAAATTGTAAATTTGAATGGACGTCAGAATTTTTTGTTTAATAAAGATAAAAATTCATACTTTCAAGCCGATAATAATTGTAAATCAAATAATGTTTCCTTCTGTGAATCACTACAACAATAGAACAAATACTTATATTAGTCTCTTAACAAATGTACAAGAGTGTCTGCTGTATAACAAATATTCACAATTTTGATTTTTCAAAGAGTATTGCTGAAGCTGTTGTTTTTAAAGACGATGATGTACCTCTGATTGAGTGTTGTGTAGTTCGTAGCTAGACTTCACGTAGTCGTATGGCTCGCAATCAGGGGGTACCTATGGCTGCTGGGCGACCAATCAGGTGGAACAGACAAGCATAAGCTTCTTGTCCTTGGAATGATTGTTCTCTGCAATACAATATGAAAAACAATATTGTTTGTGTCAGAATTTGTTTTTACTAAAACATTCATTTTCTTGGAATTTGGACTTTCTCAATGCACTCTTCAACGCTTAATTGTTACAGATGAGTGTAATCTCATCAAGTGATTATTGCTTAAAATTATTTGAACATAAATAGTACTGAGATTTGTCATTAATATTCAATACTGAAATTGAAATTCAAGATTAAATTTTGATTTAGACAAAAATTGATCTTTGCTGTTCTGTTCTGATCTTGATCAGCCAAGACTATATTTACAAAGAATAAGAATCAGAATTCAGGACAATTAAGTTTGAAGAATTTGATATACGAAAATGACTTCAATTGCAATGATATTCAGAGAAAGTGTATAAGAATTATCTTTGACCCTTCACCTAGGTCAGTAGCAAATATCACAGCTCTTTGATAATTACCCAAATTAGAAACTGTACCAAAATACATTTCCAAGACCATGAAAAATATATAGTATTCAACTATATTACATACTTCTTGTGATTGACACAAAAAATATATCAGAATACAGTGTAAGTGATACCATAATATTTGAGAAACCCTCTTACTCCAATGAACCCGTGTCAGAGAAAGCAATCAAAACAGATGAGACTGAACACCGATATCTCGATTCAATTCGATATATCACATGTGATATTATTTATAATTCCACTTGAACTCATTTGAAAAATAAATACGGTACTGCACTGGAATCGATTATCTGCTTGACCCAAATAAATCTAATCGCTGTTTACTGAGCAATGTATATTGATGAATTCAGATAACGGGACTTCAAAAGAAATATCCCACGTTCTCTTTAGAAAAGATTCAAAAGGGCTTACATTTTATTTGGTCAAAAATATTTCTACATATCGATATCACACTATAACTCACTGCTTTGAAATCACTTCGCAAAGAAAGAAGATGCTCTAATTATTAGTTATTCAACATGAACAAATTCTATTCCTTACTCAGTAGCTGACAAGCTTCAGAACCACTATCTCTCGATCCGAGTTCGATCGCTAAGAGCTGAGGATCGTACGCTGCATTCTTTCAATACCAGATCGTCCTGTCAAATGCTTCGCGTTCGCTCATCTTCTTCTCAACTCTAATGACTGTTATCCGTTAGATGGCGCTAAGACTTGCAATAGTGATTCTTAGATTGGAGTTATTGAGATAACTTGAGCTACTCTTGATTATTCTGTATCTCTGAGCATATTAATAAGAAATGTAACAGATATATCGTTACAGAGGAGACCATCTAAAGATCAACTCGTCCACCATCCTGGAGCCGCCATTTTAATTTTATGAATTTTGACAAAAAAATTGAAATCTCCAACCCCAAAAACCCCCACGTAGCAATTTTGAATAGAATCGAACAATAATTACAAAACTCGTCCGTCATCTTGAATTCATGAATTTTGAAAAAAAATCATAATATCCAACCCGAAAACCTCCACATACCAATTTTGAATAAATTGGATCATAATCATAGAGATCGTCCGCCATCTTGAAGTCGTCATTTTAATTTCATTAATTTTGATAAAAAAATCATAATCTTCGACCCCGAAAACCCCCACATACCAATTTTGAATCGAATCAGTCCATAATTACAAAACTCGTCGGCCATCTTGGAGCCGCCATCTTGAGTTTGTGAATTTTGAATACTAATTCATAATCTCCGAGCCCGAAAACCTCTAAAAACTTTTTTGGAATAAATCGAGCCATAATACAGAGATGTTGGCCATCTTGGAGCCGCCATTTTGTTGTTTCCTCTAACAAAAATTCTATAATGCATATTCACGGAACAATGAACACCTGCCAAATTCCACGTTTTCGGGCAACTAGAAGTGGGTCAAATTTAATTTGCAAGATTTGATAACAAACAAGACACCGGGACAGGTGAAACTAAATAAAAGCTTGTAAAAACAAGCATGAATTGAGGATTGCCATCAGACATTCTTTTTTTCAGGATAGGGGTGGACTTATGATAATTTTGTTCATCTTTCAAGTACTCTTAAGAATGAAAAATCACTCATTTGCCTATTCCCGCCCTCTGTTTTTCAAAGGCTTATTACACTCACTTGAATGATTTTTCTGAAGAACGAACTAGCATGCCAAGAAATCGTACCTCTAATTAAATATCATCGAAACTTGCCTGTCATATCCCGATATGCCGAAGTTGATATATTGTTCCGAAATCCTCTGTAGCTTGGCCCTACACTTATTTCTTGAGTTTCTTGTTCTGAGGACTGGCTGATCGAGCTTTCACATAACCTGAATTCAGATTAGGCCAGTAGACATACCAATTGGGTTCTCCAGTAAGTGATTGCCAGTAACAGGCGGGCAGTAAATGGCTCCCAGTAACTATACCAATAGTGAAGATTCATTACTACTGTGTACAGGACGATTCCAAATCGAAAATTAAAAAATTCTGTTTTTCGAATTGAATTTTTGTTCATTGAAAAAAAACGCTTCCGGCCTACGGCTATCTTTATAATCACCACCCCACCTATTTCGTGTTTGTGTTTCTGTTAGATAGACATTAATTTTAGAATCTCACATATTATTGATAACTCTGATAAGGAAAAAATTCAGTGCAACAAAATAATTCTAATAAAATCGAATTTCACTGAAATAGCTACTCGAACGGGCAAGGCGCGTTGGGGCAGACGTCTTTGACGGTCGTTCACATAATAGCAATTTTTTAGGGCGGATTTCAAATATATTTTCATTTTCTACTGTCATTCATGAACATTCTTTCATGAATATTTTTTTAATTTCTAAGTTAGGTTAAATAGCTAATGATAGGGTAAACGCGGGTTTACTTTATCCTATTCCGTATACAGAACAATTGTTTCATCATGAATGTCCTTGAGTTAAGTATTCGGAACTGGAAATTAACTTTTTAAAAAACACAAGTTTGGAAAAACTGAGCAAACATACAGCTTGGTGTCTCTATGTGAACTGATTTATTTTCATCATTCCAATACATCGGAAAGAAGCACACCTGCTTATCTTAAAAGTAACATTCAGCAGTTTATACATTCTGCGCTACAAATAAACAGATATGATTCATCTTAAATAGCATTATTGTTCCTATAACTCTTGTCTAGATTGTTCAATTATTAAGTATCTATTACTCACACTATCATATTGTAACGAAACTTAGGTTCAAAAAAATAGTCCGATAAATTAAATCCGTTTATTCCACCTTGAAACACAACTCGATAGAATACTTGTTCACAATTACAATGCATAACAATATTCACAAGACTAACTGCCGACTTTTGACTGTCTACCATATCGCATATGACCCGCTCATATACCATCATCGTTAATTGCCGGTTTTCTCCTCGCATCTTCGAATGGCCGTTATCGAAAGATCTGGAAGATGACGTCACTCCCAACGTTCGATTCTCGAATTTTCCAATGGCGGTTATAGAACATGTGGAGCATGATGTCATCGGCAACCAGCACAGTGGCGTACCCTCTTATATCTGTATATTCTTCTTTTTGTTGGCACATCAAAGGTTAAAACAAAAAAGTTTAGAATAAAATATAAAACTTCAACCCGACTACGGAAAAAATTAAGTGAACTGAAAAGTAGGAAACAAGTTAGGTGTTGATTGCCATCATCGTCTTCTTGAGTGGACAAATCTTTTGATTTAATATGATAGATATTCGTGTTTATTTAGTTCGATTGAAGTCTTCTGGCAGTTTCACATCAATAACATTATAAATCAGTTCAAATGCCGTAGTAGTGCGTTGTCAACTACAGAAAGCAAACATTATTATTTGATAGACAAATAAAAATAATGGAGATGCCGTCAACAAAGAATGAAAAATGCGCATGATCACGGCATTTGAATTGCATTATAACGTTATCAATGGGAAACTGCCAGAAGGCTTCAATCGAACTGAATAAACAGGAATCTTTAACATATCAAATCCAATTATTCGTCCACTCAATAAGACGATGGTAGCTATCTTACTTTCTAGTTTATTCTATGTTTTCCGTAGTCAGGTAATAGTTTTTCTAACCTTAAATTTTTGCAATAAAAGATGTTTCAAATGAGTGCGATACCCTGAAGCAACGAAACAATCAGTCAGATTCTGCTGCTGAACCATCTCAGGGAAGTAGATCAATCAATCAATCAATCAATCAATATATTTATTTGCTTATTATTAGTACAATAGATTTAGCATCGTCAAGGTAAGTGAATACAGTACAAAACAGACACATTAAAAAGGCAAAGTATTATACAGTACAAAACAGACACATTAAAAAAGCAAAGTATTAAAACTTGCAGTTGAGAAATTCACTAACGTCATAAGGGCAGAGATCAACCAGCAGCCCTTTTATACTTTTTTTGAATTAATTCGAATGTAAATTCCTCATATATGGTGGTAGATGGTTGAAGAGCCTTATCGCCACAGTAAGGAAGCTTTTATGAGTAATTGCCAGTCGATGCTGTGGCATGAGAAGATTGTGGCCATTTCTGGTCAGATATTCGTGGTTGTGATTAGCTTTAGGGGTGTTATTTTGTGTTTTGATATAGACGAGACATTGAAATATGTATAGAGCCGCAATGGTTAATATATAAAATTTTTTAAATAGAGGTCTACAGCTGTCAGTCCGTTTTGCCCTTCCCAGGATTCTAATAGCCGTTTTTTGGAGAATAAATACCCTTTAACAATCAGTTGAAAGTCCCCAGAAAACCAATCCGTATGACAGTTTAGACTAAAATAACCCCATGTAAGCAGCTCTCGAAACATAAAAAGGAACAAATTCATTGATTCTACGAAGCAGGTAAAGAGTGCTGGACAGCTTAGTAGAGATCTTTGATGTGGTCTTTCCAATTAAGTTTTTGGTCCAGTATTACCCCAAAAACTTAATGGATTTTTGACTGTCCTTTAGCTCTTTTAGTGTGAAAGTATTTGTGTCAGTTTTTTTGACGTTTAAGCATAACTTATTGGCTGCGAAAAAATTTTCGATTTTTTTCAACGCGTTGTCAGTCAGTTGCTTTGGATATTCATGTTCAGGGTGACTCTCATAAAAAGTAGTATCATCGGCATACTGAATGGTATTGAGAGGGTTCATATGGTGTGGAAGATCATTAACATGTATTAGGAATAGTAGGGGTCCCATGATTGACCCCTGGGGCACACCTGCTGTTACACTCACTGCTGGAGATATCCACTACTTTGCTCCACAACCTGCTTTCGTTCGGATAGGTAAGAATCAATCAAATCAGCTATTTTCCCCTAATTCCATAGTACGGAAGTTTTTCGAGTAGAATCGAGTGCGACACACAGTCGAATGCCTTCGAGAGGTCACAGAATACGGCTGTGAGTGCTTCCCCCTCTCGAAGGAATCCACCGTGGCTCGCACCAGTTCAGATATGGCATGCGATGTAGATAGATTTTTTCTGAATCCAAACTGGGACTTTGAGAGCAAGTCGTTCGAATCTACAAATTGTATTATTCTACTATTCATTGCAGCTTCAATGGGTTTTGATTAAGGTGGGATTATTGAGATAGGACGATAATTTTCTATCTCATTTTTGTCTCCTTTTTTGAATACAGGGGTCACTTTACTGAATTTGAGCTTCTCGGGATACACACCTGTCTCAAAGCATTTGTTTATTATTTTGGTGAGAGGTTCCCCTAATCCCTCTTTCATGTTCTTCAACATCTTGTTACTTTATCCATACACATCAAGAGCGGTACTATCCGAGAGATTCGCAATAATATGTCCAACTTCTGTGGAGTCTACAGGCATGAAGAAAATACTTTTATGGAATTGTATATAAGATGAAGTAAGTTTTGCTGGATCAACCGGAGTATTCTCCAGCTGTTTTAAAATATTGCTACTAATGTTCACAAAATAATCATTCAATTCATTAGATGAGAACCGGGTGTCCTGTGAGGACTCTTTGGAGAGGGGCTGCTTGATAATCTGCCAAATGACCCTAGGTTTGTTTACGGATTGTTCTATCTTGCTCGAGTAATATTTTTTCTTTTGGTTGATAATCATATGTTTATAGTTTTTTTTTTGCAAGTATTATTTCCGGTGTCAAATCAACGTTCTGGTTACTCTTGTTATATTCGATCAGAAAATTCAGGTTATCTCTGTAGTTTCTAAGTCTGCATTAAACCATTTTTTTTCCATATTGCTTTTTCGAACAGTTTTTGTTTTTTTTGGAAAACATTCGTTCATTACATGTAGGGAGTTTCCAGGAAACAATCAAACATATCATTTGTGTTATTAAATTCGAGCAAAACATCCCAATGGATATTTTTTAAAATTGAATTACATCTATTCATTGTTATGTCGCAAAAAGGCATATATTCTATGATTTGGGTATTTTTGAGTTTCCCTGTATTTTCCAATCGAAAATGTTTGTTCTCGATTGCTATATGGTCTGATAAATAAAAATCCATTTAACATAACATAGATGCCATAGTTATAACCATGTGCTTGCATTGCGTGTTCGAAGGAGTTGTAGGTCTATTTTGAACCGTTTCAGCAATGAGCTTCCGCTAATTGTCACATGGTATCAATAATAATATTTTTCCTTTATTTGAAAATGTGGATAGGGTGTTCATCAAATCAGATGTGGAGTCATCTGCGACAGAAATATATACTTAATCACTATCTTCCATCGTTCAAGATAACCTCTTGGACAGTATTAATGTTTTAAGGAAAACATTTTCAATTGTATATTGAACAGAAATATTTTTCTGAAACTTCACAATGAAAATGAAGTGTTAACAGGAAACATGGTGAATTTTCTAGTATATACCGGCTAGATCTGCCAACATCAACAGGGGTAGTCTATTCGCCTCCGTTTAGGAGGACAAGTGAGGCTATTTGGTGTCCCCAGACTTCTAAGCTACAAATTTCTACTCCAATTCGCCTCTCACCTAGATGAAGTAAGATTTATGCCGTTTTTCAGAAAGGACGTGAAAGGTGGTCCAAAGTTCTAGTCTACTTCACAAGTTCAAAACGTGTTAATTCTTGTAATAGCTCCTAAGAATATGAGCGTTAGCTCATTGGATTCGGAATGACGTCTACAAAAATGTTTTGAAATGTTTCATGAGCAGATACAAAATTGCAAAAGTTATAAACAAATGAAGATGAAAAAAAAGGGATTCAGTTTTTCGCGAATAGCTCAGAAACAAGAGATAATCAAAAGATTCTGGAAGATTAGGAAATTTCCAATAAAAAGTCCCAACTCCCGGAACTCTAGCGCTATTGCTAATAATTTTAAATTACCCCTGGAAAATAGGCCTCCACGTGGCTATTTTCGGGATGCGCGCGCGGCCTCTAAAGCGAGTACGTTACATAAAATATTTTTTTTAAGTATTAAATATCATTTAAAAAATTCAAATTAGATTATGGTGTGTTCTCAACACTTGAAGAAATAAGATCCTGTTGGGAAAATCGATCTTATTCAATTTTTCAACAAGTTAGGCAATTGTTAATTAACAACATTTTCTAAAACATCTGTGTTGATTGAAGGCAATGAAAATTGTTTAAATAATTGACCTGAAAATTTTTGGCTTCTTGGAGCCTTTCTTATATGTGTTATCAAGAAAATCACCTCAACAACTTTTTTTGAAGAGAATTATATGTTTATAATATTTTTTTTAAATTGCAAATGAGTAAAAAATCCCTAATATGTTGTGAATACTTTTTTTTCTTACCATATTACCGGTTTTGTATCGATGAAAGGCATAAACATTAAAAAAAATCATGCATTTTTATAATTGTTTATAAACAAATTGACTACTTTATATTTTTTCAATTTGTTTTCAGTTTTGTTGTTTGAAAATATAATAATAAAAAAATCTTGAAACAATTTTAAATTGTTTTAGCATTTTTTTCATATTTCTATGTTTAATGATTTGTTAAATATTTTTTTATCATAATTGACAATCCTCTATGCAAGTAACAAACAAAAACATTTTTCAACGACAATTCCATCGTTTATTGACTTAACAAATTTGTTATGAACTAATTCTGACAATCATAATTTTTTTTATAAATCTTTGAAAAATGAGAAAAGCAACCATATATTAATTATTTTTTTTTGTATTTTTCATTGCGTTTTTTAATATTCACGATACAGAAGTGAAACGACGTCTGATTTTTCAACTGAGAAACTGAAATAACTTTTAAACTAATAAAGATACGATAAGTAACATTCAGGTCATTTTTATAAAGGATTAATTATCCTTTGAAATGAAATGCTTTCCAAGTTTGTAACTATTGTTACTCACGTGCTAGCCGCATTTGTTTATAAAAATTAGAGGTGGTTTCGGCGTTTTTAAATCTTTTATGGCTTCTAGCTTATTAAATGATTGAAATACCGTTGAGGAATGATAATAATAATAATAAAAACAATATAATCATAATTTTGTGCAATTATATATGGGGGAGAAATTCTTGAACAACTCGGTTTATCTAAGTTTGGAACTGAACCGGCCACCCTTTCTACAATTTTTTCCATCAATATATTGTAGGATATGGTTGTTTTCCGTAATTTTTCAAAGATTTATAAAAAAATATTATAATTATCAGAATTTGTTTATAACAAATTGTTAAGTTAATAAACAATGAAATTGTGTACAATTTTTTTTGTTTGTTACTTTATAGAGGCTTGTCAATTATGATTAAATATGTCCCCAACTGATTATTTAAACATTAGAAACGGTTGAAACAATTTAAAATTATCAACAAAATTGTAAAAAAAAATTAAAATATAAAAGTATTCAATTTGTTCATAAACAATTTATAAACACATGTCGTGATTTTTTCTTAACGTTAATGAATTCCTTTTATCAATACAAAATCAGTAATATGGTAACAAACATTTTTTTTACATTTTTGTGATTTTTAACTTTTTAGCATTTAAAAAAAATTATTATAAACAAAAATTGACATGATCTCCTCGAGTACACAAATAAAAAAGGCTCGAAGAATCGAAACATTTTCCGGTCAATTATTTAAACAATTTTCATTGCCTTCAATCAACACGGAAAATTTTGTTAATTAACATTCGCCTAACTTGTTGAAAAATTGAGATAGATTTATTTCTCCTACGGGACCTTATACCTTGAAGTGTTGAGGACCCATCATAGTTTATTGATTTTTTTATAGATATATAATCCTAAAAAAAAACTATGAGACCTACTCGCTTAGAGCCTCGCGCGTTAATTAAATTTATAGCAATAGAAATAGAGTTCCGCAAGATAAAACTTTCCGAATGGAAATATCTCTTATAGTTTCTGAGTTATTCACGAAAAACTAAATTTCTTTTCTTTTTATCTTCATTTGTTTATAACTTTTGCAATTCTTTATCTGCTAATAAAACGTTTCAATATTTTTTTCCAGATGTCATTCCACATCCAATGAGCTATTGCTCATATTTTAACGAGCTATTACAAGAATTAACACGATTCATAGATATCAAAATAATCCCTATTTCTGGTTGGAGACACCAGAGGACCCGGAAAAAATTTCCGGTTGTATAAAGTATACTCACTAACGTTTGTGCCAAACCCTGGTCAAAAAAAATAGGCCGAACTTGAATAAAATGAAATCGTGTGCGGTAGGGAACCCCCGTCAGGAGCGAAGTTTCTTACGCTTTTTCCCTTTGAAAGTTGACGTTTTTCATTCCATCACATTCAATTGCCATTATACCATGCAATATTATATATATATATATATATCTCCTTTTTCCAAACTCCTCCGTCACAGTCAAAGATATTTCATTGCTCATTATAATATTAATATCAAATTGACGTGCCACATATTCCATGTAAACCATTAATGCAACTTCGGCATACATAAAACAAAGGAAATTATGTCAAAATAAGGATATAATCATCTAAACACACGTTGAATAGAAATGCTAAAGAAACAAAAGTATCTTCCACGTTTTATCACTCAACGATAATATACGACTTGCATCCGCATATATATAGATATATATGTATATATATATATATATATATATATATACATATATATATATATATATATATATATATATATATATATTTAATAGTGATGGTTTTTGAGTTTATATATTTTATAGATTTGTTTCAAACATTTTATTAAAGAATCCCTATCATAACAAAATGAAAACTCCGGCTATGTTATCTTACCTTTTTTCGAACCACTTTTCACCTTATCCCAGCTCAGTCGGTACGCCTATTAACAATGAGTCTTCCTCTCTCTAGATTAGCAAGCAGTGCCATCTTGTCGAACACCTCGATATCAAATGCTGTTAAGTGGGGAAAAAGTGTGGTAAGATGTTCAAAGATAAAACACTGATTGCAGAAAATAATCAAATGGATTTTTTATTCAGATAAAACCTCAAAAACCGACCTATTCTGCGAAAACTACCTTCTGGACTAAAATAAAAACAATAATGTGATATGGTGCGAATTAATATGAGTGTTTTTACAAGTTCAAAGAATGTTTGAAAGTTATTATCAGTCCTCTTTCCATCAAATTGTTATAGAATGTTCAATCGAAAAAGAACACGGTGAATCATATACTCAATGTTATTTGATAAACTGAAGCGTTGCACTATAGTGAGTTCTTGTGAATAGAAAACCTGTTATTCTTTTTTCTGTGATGTGTCCCAGCCTCGTGGAAGTACTTCAGACATTGGAATGACAGCTTCCTTGCTTCCAAAACAAATTTTTGTTTCAGTAAGTGGAATTTTGTGATAAATTATTGCTCCAAGTTGTGCCTTATTGGAACTGCTCTCGTACGGGAATCGTTTAGCTGGTTTTTTTCTTGAATTGACTATTATTTTATCTTCTCAAATTTTACTGCTTCTCTTCTCAATTTCGATTCCTCAAACTCTTATTTTCTTCCGACAACACATATTTTTCTTTTTTTATTAATATTTTTCGTTTAATCTTTCTACCTAATTTTTTTAATTACTATTCATGTTTTTATAATGAAATCATCCAATCTTATATACTATGTACAAATCCGTATAAAATTATTTCTGACAATTTCTGTTTCATATCTTTTATATTTCATCACTTTTTCCCACACAACTCTGTCGATATCTCATAGGTGGGTTTCCTGTTGATGAGATTCATCAAACAGGATGTTCCAAATTTATATATCTGTTGATCTACTTTAAACACAATGTTTTCTGGAAATTTCAATTTTCATATAATTTAGTTGTGGATTTTCATTAGATGTATTGTTGGTCACATACTTTTGACAACAGAGCTACTATAAGGCTGAACTCTTGATACATATGCATCGACTAGAGCATAGTATAAGATTCTTGAATAGTATGAAGGTAAAGAACAATTGCAAAACAACATAGCATTGAACACGATAACTAAATTACCTAATAATAATAATAATTATAAGTTTAATTATTTTATAACATTTTCTAACATCCGAACTGCCTTTCTGCTTGCGGTAAATTTAAAATGATACATGAACCCTAGGATATATATATATATATATATATATATATATATATATATATATATATATATATATATATAATTCAATTCGGATGGTTTTGTACCTTCGGAATTATATGAGGCTTGTCATGCAGACTTGTTTATAATAGAAAGAGGGGGAGAGGGGGAGAGAGAGAGAGAGGAGAGAGAGGGAGAGAGAGAGAGAGAGAGAGAGAGGGAGACAAAGTCGCATGGAGAGGGCATAACGCTTTTTTCTTACGTGACGATTTCAACACCTACCGCAAGCCGCGCAAAGGAACTTTGTTCCAATCAACAACAACAAATCAAATTTTGATGAAAAGGTGATGTATTTCTGCTTGAAATATTATGAACGAAAACGACTAGGAGTTTAAAAAAATCCACAGTTATCCATGCCCCTCTTCTGTATAGAACAATGAAAATACGCGGCTTAGCTGAATCACTCCGTTATCGGAATTGCGTTCATACTACCCTATGTCCACATCTAAAAGGGCTAATCATGGCCAGCTATTTCCAGCATACTGTTGAAACTTTTATAATTGAAGTATTCACTTCACTCAATGTTTTCATCGATTCTACAACATCCGGGAAATTCCATTGATCATGAGATCCAACTTGTATTTGCTGTCGGACTACCAAATTGTTGAGAGTTGAAGTAATAAATATATTGAAACAATGACCGCTTCTATTGCAGTTCAACAGACATACTTGTTGAAATCAACTACAGCGACGTGACAGTTCATCAAACAAACCTCCTTCTCTTCGAGAACATGTCCCAAAGCATCCAGCAAATAGGTAATATACCTGAAATATGCTTGTGATAACTGATGTCTGAACTGATTTGAATACAACTTTACGTAATACTCCATCCCAACTTATGAACAAGATGCAAGCATATAGCAATGATGCCAGGTGGCTGAAATTAAACTTCAGCAGGTGTAAATGGAGTATACGCACAAACATATTGATTCTAGACATCAAACAGCATTGACGGTTAACATATCTAGCAGTGCACCCATAATATCTGCCTTCGTCACCTGATTGTGCTGTATTCAGTGCAACTGACTGCATTGGAAATACTGGAAATGTAATTTCAATTACCGCAATGTTTTCCACAGCTTGGAATATGGAATAAGCAATCAATTTTATTTATTTCAGATTCAACATCAGTTGTTATCATTTTGTGCATTACTTACGTTTTTCATAGATTCGTGTTGGTGAAACAACATAATAGTAGTTTTTTTTACATGCCCCACAAGACGCCCAAGTTGGATTCTAGAAAGAGTCAGCAAAATACACTTTATCAGACATGAAGTGGTCATGGTTACCCTTCAGTACATTCTTTCTGTTCAGAAAAATAATATTAGGTATCTTCAAAACGTTTCAAGAGATGCAATGAACTATAGATTATTTGTAATTTTTCAGTGACAGCACACGTTTTCTTCGAAATATTTTCCTGGAATACATATTTCAGGAACAAAGAAACACTAATTTTTCGAATATTTGACAAACATATCATTGATGAACAATCGCTTGCTACTGATAGCTTCCTCACACTAACCCTTTCGCTGCACAAGCCTGATATATTCGCAAATATTTTCAGTGCCCTCAGTGCTCAAGACGTTTACATACGCAAGCGTTTATTTTTATTCTAGGTGCTCAAATGGACTATCGTATGATGCATACAACAAACAGCAGACAATGAATTGGCCAATGAAGACCAAATCACGTGACTTCATTTCACACGTCTTGAGCACTGAGGGCCATCAAATCATATGTACACGTGCTTTCGCAGTCAACAAGTAGTTTCTTTGTATTTATAAAGTTGTAACGTTTGTTTACGTGTTAAAAATGGCAAGAAAATATTTATCGGAAGCAGATTTAGAAAAACTTTTGTTGGAAAGTGATAACGACGAATTAGAAAGGGATTTACAAGAAATTGATACCGAGAGTACTGGGACTGAAAGTGAAATTAGTGAAATGGATGTAGACCAACCATCAACCTCAAAAAAGAAGCCTGTGAAACCAAAACGACCTTGCCCTTAAACGACAAATGCCTCAAAATTCGCAAAACCAGACAGTGATAGTGAGAATGAAGACTCAGATTCAGAAAAAGATATTGACAATTTTTTTAAGTGGCATAGTAAAATTGACTTTAAGCCTATAAAACATAAGTTCGATTCACAACAGAGTGGACATAGCGTAGCTGGACTTCGTGACACACCTTCAATTTTGGAATGCTTTCGAAAATTTGTAAGTACTGACTTTCTTGCAAATATAGTCACGGAAACAAACAAGTACTATGAACAAACTATTTTGACAAATACAAAACCACATTCTAGGCTTAATAGATGGCGTCCTGTTGTCGAAAATGACATTTTTTGCTTTTTTGCAGTAAGCTCCCTCATGACCAGGAACAAAAAATTGACATTTTCCGAATTTTGGTCCAAAGACCCTCTTTTACACACGCCAATATTCCAACAAATCATGTCACGAGATAAATTTCTAGCCATTTTACGCATGCTACATTTCTCAGATAATGAGACTGTTAACAGAGATGATAAACTCTATAAAATTCGACCAGTTGTAGACGTTATACGGCAAAGTTTTAAAACAAATTTTGTACCATTTGAGAATCTCTGCATCGATGAAAGATTGTTTAAAGGTAGATTGGGATTTAAACAGTATATTCCAAACAAGAGAAGCCGATTTGGAATAAAATTATTTCTCATTTGCGATTGTAAAAGTGGCTACATTTTGGATTTTATTATCTACACTGGTGCTACGACAGAAATAACAACAAATGAAAAATTAGGTATTAGTGGAAGTATTGTTCAAACATTGATTCAACCTTATTTGGGAGAAGGACACACTTTGTTTGTAGATAACTGGTATTACAGTCCACTTCTGTATTCATTTTCGCAATCAAATAAGACGAACGCATGTGGAACTGTGAAGAAAAATCGCAAATGCATGCCTCAATTCACAGAAAAATTACAAAAGGGCGAAATGTGCTTCAAAAATGCAAAACACATTTTATGCATAAAGTGATGCGATAAGAGATAAATTTACATGCTCACTACCACTCATGGTGTATCTATGACTGTTACTGGTAAAACAGACCGGAAATCTGGACAACAGATTTATGAACCCGAGTGTGTAATTGACTACAATGAAAATATGGAGGCAGTGGATAAGACAGATATGTTACTGACTTCTGTAGAAACTGTACGAAAAAGCACCAAATGGTACCGAAAAGTGTTTTTCCATCTTCTAGATTTATGCGTTTCAAATGCACATGTTTTATACAAAGAAACTACTAAAGAAAAACTATCCTTAGCAGATTTCCAACTTGAACTTATTAGACAGATTTTGGAGACTTACCATGATGACAATGTCCAAGGAGGTTCTGGAGGTGAGATTTATTGTTTGGTTATCATATTTTTTTTACATATGTAAATTTTATTTCCAGGAAGACACAGCGAGGACGATCCAATGAGACTATCGGCCCGTCATTTTCCTGCTATTATTCCGCCTTCAACCTACAAGGCAAAACCTTCCAAGAGCAACCAGAAAAAAAGAAAAGAGACAAGATATATGTGCCAAGAGTGTTATGTACCACTATACGTAGTACCGTGTTTCAAGCGGTATCACACCGTTAAAAATTTTTAGTTTTCTGCTAAATGTTTCATGTTTATATTTTCAAGTTTTTTACGTTAATTGTTCTGGATTATTCGTTCTGCTATATAATAAATGTTATTTTTTATTTTCTGAGTTTTTATAGCATTTGCGGATATATACGTTTGGAGCAGTTTGGTGACGAATTGCCAGTTTGGAAAATATGATTTTTCGTGCCCGTGCTGCTCAAGACGGATTTATTCGCAAGCGCTAAATAATTGCGCACTGGTGGCCCGACGAATTTTGAAGAATTCAGCAGTGAAAGGGACATGGACGAATAAATATATATTTTTATTTTCATAATTAATGATTCAGCATCGCTGGTAAGTGGTAATGATAGATATACATTTTCAATCACCATTCATACGTTAGTGTGAGGAAGCTATCAGTAGGAAGCGATTGTTTCTCAAATATTCGAAAAATTTGTGTTTTTTTGTTCCTGAAATAAGTATTCCAGAAAAATATTTCGAAGAAAACGTGTGCTGTCACTGAGAAATTACAAATAATCTATAGTTTATTGCATCTCTTGAAACGTTTTGAAGATACCTAATATTATTTTTCTGAACAGAAAGAATGTACTGAAGGGTAACCATGACCACTTCATGTCTGATAAAGTGTATTTTGCTGACTCTTTCTAGACTCCAACTTGGGCGTCTTGTGGGGCATTTTTACATGGGCTCTTGAAGAAGAATACAGTCCCTTCCCAAAATCTTCTTGTATCATCTTGGCCAAGAAAAAAACTAAAAAGAGAACCTTCAAGAGAGTTGAGAGGGAGAAAAGAGAGTAAAGAAGAGAAAAAAGAGATATTATTCAACATACCGAGAATTATTCATACAGTATGGAAAAAGAGGGACCATATATGTATATCTAGGTGATAAGGACACATTTTTACTTTTAGAAACATGAATGTTTATATAATTCGAGCCATTGTACACTTAAAGGTTGTCGAATCTTTTTGTTTTTACATTCATGATTCTGGTTAACGGTGAATTCATTGACTTTGTACGTCTCGATGAAAAAATAGTGTTCTAGTTCAAATTTATTGTGTGTACCAATGACTCTGGCAAAAATCCCGTTGTACTGGAATAAGTTTTTATCATTTCCCGTGAGAAAATTAATGAACGTACTGGTACAGACTAATCTAGGATTGAGTGAGTCTATAGACTAGAATACAGTTCCTTGCCAACATGATCCTGTATCGTGTGTGATCAAGAAAAAAAGTAAAAAAGTGAACCTTCAGGAAGAGTTGAGAAGAAAAAAAAAGTTAAAAAGAGAAAAAAGAGATATTATTCAACATACCGAGGATTATTCATACAGTATGGAAAAAGTATGACTATATATGTACATTTAGGTGAAAAGCACACATTTTCACACTATCTTGTTTGTTTTGAAATAAAATAAAACTGTTATGGTTAGTTTTATTTTCAATTCGAACATTCACAAATAATGTGTAACATTTCTTCAAAATAATTCATAACAATAATTCCCGATGCTTTCCAGAAACTTCGAAAACGTTTTTTTGCAAGCAAATTAGAACATACTTTTTCTCCTTTAGAGTGAGTGTTGAGATTTGAATACACCACTTCTTGAAATGAATAACACTACACAAAAAACTGGATAATAATACCAAATGGAAATATAAAAAAAAACTACAAACACAAGAGAGAACAGTATGTCTAGTTTGAATTTTCGCCACTCTGGCGCTGTCATCTAATTTTGAATTCCCAATGGCTATGCACGGCAGCACCATCGTGTTGCAACCACATGGTCCTTCTGGTATTGAAATCATCTCCCTCTTACACTCTGGAAAGGTGTTCACGAAGAAAATGTGAATACCTCTCACCAGTCAGCACATTGTCGAAGGAGTCGGATCCAGTAATGTTATTTCCAATGAATCCTCCCCAAATATAAAGCGACCATCACTTTCAGTGATCAATAGTTCTCAACCAGTGAAGATTTTCGATCGCCTGATAATGCAAATTCATCAGAAAACAGAATTTTATTTATAGTATTATAATCCTCGTCAATCTGCCATTCATTCGAATTCAAAACGCAACTCTATTTGAAAAATCACCCGCATACAATTCTTGATATAGGTTCAGATGATGGGGGTCGAACTCAGATGTTTCAATATTATTTCCCTAGTGCTCAAGCGATAATTTTTCTGTAGCATCAATAAAATCAAACTTGGAACTCATTTTCCTCATTTATCCGTCTACCAACAATTTCTTTTTGGTATATAGATCTTAACTTCACCGAAACAGGATAAAGCAGTTTCGAAAATAATACACATATACAGACTTCTCAGAAGCCTTTGGCAAACGAAATCACCAAATATTATTGAGCAAACTAGATCCATTTGTTCCAGACAACCATCTTTTGCTATTATTCAAATTTTATCTGTTCAATAGAAAAATACCTGTGCAACATCGAGGTCACAAATCATGCACCTTCACAGCATCGAGCGGTGCACCCCAAGGTGGTGTTTTAGCCCCCACTTTTTTTCTATATTCATAAATGATATATGCAAAAAATTCTCGAGTTTGGTGACTCTAATCGCAGACGATCTGAAGCTTTTCCGACCCATTTCTTCATTATATGATTGCTCAACTAGGAAATTTATAAAATATATTATATACAAACTAGAATGTTTTTACCCCCAACAGGGATTTGGGGGGGCTCAGGGAATATGTTTATCATAATGCAAGAATTCGTGCGATACAGGTCGTTTTTTGTTATTACAGCTCTCTAACTACGGTCATGATACATGATAACCACAATTGGGTTTTCTTCTGTTAGACAATAAACTCCCCCTTTTTTGTTTTTGTTTCATAATATGAATTACTTTGGTATTGGACATTTTGAGGAAACCTAAATAGATATTTTAGAAAATAAAGTTTTTTTGAGGTTTTTCAATACCATTTTTCCCGGAAAAATGAGTTATAGCATATTTTTTGTTATATTATTGTAGACCACTTCTATAGACATACCGAGAAAATATTTGTAGGAGTTCAAAAACCAATATATTTTCCCAATTTCTTTCAAGAGAATTATTCCCAAGGTCTGACAAATTCGTGAGAAACACAATGTACCAAATTCTATTAATACCTGCAAAAATTTTACAGTAGTTCTTATTTCTATTTTTTGTAGTTATAATACCAGTATATATGATTTCAAAGTGCACCAATAAAAAAAAATAACGGAAAGTATTCGTAGATAACTGGTCTTAAAAACACTTGCTCTATTTCGAGTACTCCGGCTGCGCCGTCGTGCTCGAAAAATCGCGCGTGTTTTAAAGCCCTTTTTATCCACTTATACTTTAATATACCAATATTAATATTATTAGGGATATTAACAGAAGTGGCAGTGTTGAAATTGGAATTAGACGCATCAGTAATTGTACTAGTTTTCGAGATATTAATTTCGTTACGGCCCTTTTCAATGTGTGAAGCTATGTGAATTTTGTTTCCCAAAGAATTTTCAATGTATCCCTCTGCTACATTGGCTGATTTCCATCCTTCGTGTCACCTCAAGTTGGTTATACTACCACAAATTCTAGCGAGTAAAGTGGCTAAGCTCGTGCGAAAACAGTGCTCGGTGTATTCTTTGGGATTCGGTAATTTAAGAAATTCAGCAATTGTGCAGGCGATTTTTCCAAAAGTGTGAATATCGAAAGGTCGTATAGTACATTTTTCGTTTTTATAATAAACAAATAATCTACGATGTGGTATGTTTGCTTGACGTAATGACAACTATATCTTCACGACGACAAGCGCATGCCAAACCAATTATTTATGCAACCTAAAATAAAAATAAAATAAATCATAAGGAAGAAGAGGAATAATATTTAATTATATTACCTTTGTCATTAGTTAGATATCATCTCCAGCTTCTGATAAGAAGTGACATTTCTTCTTTATTCAATATTTTTGTTTTTTTAATTTATATCCAATGAATTTTTTTTTGAGGAAAGCAATAACTTCGGGATAGCGGATTTAAGCATCGAGTAATTGCTCCAGAGGCTTGATGGCTTGAAATTTTAGATTTTTCCATTAAATATGCAAGAATCACTTGTTCATTCATAGTATGCACATGTTTATCATTGCTCCATTTTTGAAATAAATTGTAGACCATTTCATACCTCTCTCTTGACTTTACCGGCAATAATTCATAAGTAGCCGCTTTGGCAGATTCACAAATCTCATGTGAAATCACTTCAGCCTCACTTTCTATACTGATTTCAATTTTTTTGATTTGGAAAGTGAAAAAATACACACCAATGTTACATGACAAGCGCTGTCATAATAAAATACAACGTTCATGTTATTGTCAAAGCCGCCCACATAGATACTCAAAATCGTCCCGAAAGTAACAACAATCGTCCCGAGAGTAGAGGAATCGTTTCGAAAGAAAAAAAAAACGTCCCGAAGATAGCTACTTCCGGTACCATTTGTGTGAAGTGGTAGTTTCGAAAAAGTATTTTTTGTAACTCGGATAATTTTTTCCATACGTTGCAAACATTATGTCCTGCGCTGTATGGCATTGTCAAAATTAAAATTTCGTAATCTTTTTTTCAGTTTTTCACCCCAGAATCCATTCGGATTCGGTTACCTTAGTTAAATGTGTACAGGAGAAGTGGTAGATACAGACTGTAAAGAGACGTAGTTTCGATACATTTCCAAAATAAAGTTAAAAAATACATTGAAATCTGAAATCTATTTTGTAGTGAACGAACATTGTAATGTACGGAATTGATGTGGAGTTATTCTCATCACTGCTTTGTATTTCATAAAATTGTGATTGATGCGTCCAATGACCTAGCATTTCATTCAGTCTCTCATGAAAACGTTCCTTTTATTTGTCGTTTTTCTTCAAGTCTCATCGACAAGCTCTCTGTGTGATACCACTCATTCAATACTCTTACTACACGATGCCCTATACGAACTTTTAAGTGCAGCCATTTTCCCTTCCTCTCTATAACTCCCACTAGCTGGCATCAGTGTGAACAAAATCACGGGCTCAATCTAAATCGCCTTCTACCTAAATTCAGCTCTACTGTTTTTGTCAATCAAGCATATTCAAATGAAGAACTACACACTACACTATGAGTGGATATTTCATCAAACCGATTAGGATGGCTTCGTGAGAAAGGTACCAAAAGTGATATCGAAAACCTTTTCCCTATCCATTCTACTTACACGCTCGAAACATCCAGAAAGCATTCACACAATGTGCCTTTCATCAGTTTTTGCAATGAAATCGGTTGTCGGCTATCGTTCTGTTTGCGGTGACGTTGATTAATAAGGGTTTTTTCGTGTCTGTCACTGTGTTTTCTTTTGTAACATAATGAATCTCGAAGGGGGCTTATTAATAGCATAGATACTACAAGAATCTTCGTATAATAATTATTAATGGGTTCGAAACTATCTCGTGCTGAAGAGAAAAACATTCTCAATTGGAAACTGGAATAACTGATTGTTCAGAAGTATAGTTCCGTCAATAAATATTTATTGAGGACCTAATGAATGTGATCTTTGCATCTATGTTAGGGGTGATCTCTACTGTGTACTCTATTTTGAAAAACAGTTTTTTCACCCCATCCATCCATATGAATTCCCAATATAGTTCGGATTTAAAAATCCAATGGGGTATTTTCCTCAATATTTTTGAACCAATCAAATGGCTGAAATTCCATACAGAGAACCAATCAGATCAGTTTTATAGTGATAGGTTAATGATTTATCGCTGTTTCAAACTGATAAATGCACACTAGATTGCGATTGTTTCGCGATAAATTATCACTACTTTCAACCCGTTAAATGAGCCTTGAGTTTTCAAGTAAGGCGACGAATGATTTATTTCCAGTATTCTCAGAAAATCAAGAAAGGTTGTGGTTAGGTGACATATATGCCAACCCATATACGCCCTCGTATATAATGTTTTGATGACTTTAAATTATTAATAAACAAAGACAGGAATCATTTCTATAATTAGAATGCATTTTTTTTCCTCTGGTTCAATTGAAAAACCAAATAGAATCGTAAACATACCGTGAGATTCAAACACAATTTGTATCTAGTTGCCTGGTTTCATTAGTTTGACGTTCCTTGTTAATTGTTTAGACTTGTAAGTTTGCACTTGGAGCATAATTAGTTTTTTATGTCATCATGATTTCTGATTCGGAAAGTGGTTTAGATTTTCCATATACACCACCAGAAATAGCAAATCAAGCTGAGGAAACCTCTTTGGATTTATTACCAGTAAAATCTTAAAAGAGATATGGAGACATATATGCAAAATTCAAGGATTGGAGACTTGATAATCACGTAAATTCATTTTCGGAAAATGTGCTGTTTGCGTATTTTGGATGGTTGTCAAAAAAAATAAGTCATCGACGCTATGGCCTATGTATTCGATGTTGAGAACCACTTTATCGATTAAAAATAATATCGATATCAGTAAATAACCCAAGTTACGTTTTTAAAGAAAATCTGATGGTTTTAAAAGTCAAAAGTATACAAATGTTTCTGCCGATGGGATACACACTTTTTTAATGAATGCACCAGACTCCCAATACTTAATTACTAAGGTTATTAATTACTTTGTTATTGCAACAAATTCTTAATTATATTAATATTAACGTTTGTAGGTAGCCTCAGTTTTTGGAATTTCGGGGGCTTGTCGTTGCAATGAATTAAAAGATTTGACAGTAAACGATGTGAGAGATACCAGCAGTATACTCTTAGTTACAATACGTAATACAAAAACAAAAGTACCGCATTCATCCTTCCACATTCCTGAGTTCTTCTACGATATTTCTAAAATATATATGAACCTCCGTCCATTAGATATAGACAAAATAAATTCAAGATTCTTTATTAACTACCAGAACGGAAAGTATACTGGACAGGTTGTGGGAATAAATAAATTCAGTAAATTCCCTATGCAAAAAGCTCAATATCTAAACTTGCCTGACCCCCAAAAATATACTGGACATTGTTTGCGTAGAACTTCCGCAACGCTATTAGTGGATGCAGGAGGTGATTTCTTCAATAAAAAAAACATGGAGGCTGGAAATCTAGTAGCGTTGCGGAGGGATATGTTGATCAATCAGTTAGCAGCAAAAATCAAATACAAACCAAAATTTTACAATCCATACAAAATACAACGCTATCCGATTACGGCGCATCTCCATCTGCAGTGACATCAGTTAACATCATGTGGCATCGTCTACTTCAATACATAAAAATCTGGATTGTAATACTACTATGATTTTAAATAATTGCTCGAATGTAACAATTAACCAATATTTCAATCATAAGTGATGTTTAAAGAAATTGTGTTATTTTTAATTTCAAATAAAATATTTTTAGCCCATTATTATGATATAAACAGGGTTGTAGAAAAACTATAGTGTTTCAGTCGTCGAAAACATTTTTTGAAGCCTGTGAACTGTTCTCTGGCTTGAAAAAATGCTACTTTCGTCACTCGTAAAATGATATACTATTTTCTGTCGCTTGGTATATTTTTTCATATTTAATATTGTACTATATTTTTATTATTATTATTCACTCAGAATTTTGTCCTCTTTCATTTGGCATCTCACTGGATACGATAGCACAAAAAAAATCGGAGACCCCCACTTTTTTATGTAACATCTGTCACATTGATTTTATTTGAATAAAATGAAGCCGAACCATAATAACGAATCGATTGATATCTCATTGATGAAAATCGGATGAGTAGTTTAGACGCTACGGTGGAACAAGGGAAATTTCCACATAGAAACCTTTCTTACTAGCTGACAAGCACGCAGCACTGCAGCCAGAAGTCAGTTCCAGGAAGAGGGGGGGGGGGTTGACGGTCAAAGTCGTTAATTTTTGATCAAAATAAAATCTCAAAATGCAGCCCTAAAATTTTGTTTAGTTATAGTTTTCAACTGTGGAAATTGCGTTAAATTGTTAAATCATCGCAAGAAGTCTAGGTGAGAATTGAACGTTGCCAGAAGTCGGTTGCCAAAACAAATTCAGGTAAGAAAAACTATTGTCAATGTCAATTACATGTGGCTTTACCATATATATTTTCTTTATAGAAAAATCTGAAGAAGCCTGAAAGCTTCCCAGGCGAAACGTAATTTGTTTAATGAAATAAAAAAATAAAAAAAAAATTCAAAAAATGTTTTAACCTGTATTTGGTTACTTTACCCATCGAACCATAACCTGAGAAAACCTACAATCCATACTATACTACATGGTTCAAGAATCAAAATAGAAATATATTAGGGTGCTTCATTTTTGGGCAACATTTTTTTTCTTCAAGTCCCGCCTGAAAATCTTGTAATTTATTGAAAAAAAGAATTTTTGAGCATATTGCGAACCCTTAATTCGAATTTCAACCAATTGCTAGAGAATTTTGAATTTTATCCGTTAAAATAACATTAAAAAATTATTTTTTGTCCGTTTTTCCTTCCGCTCACCAGGTACAAATTTTTTTGGGAATTTTGACTCATGGATTATTGTTATAGGTATGATTTCCTACCAAAAAGCCCATCGCGTCGAGTTTGTAACTCCAACGGGTTCGACGAAAAATGTCATTTGAGCTGAATTTTCATAAAAATAGCACTATTGAAGATAGAAAGGAAATGTAAATGACAAATTTGTAGGGGGCTAATGCCCTACAATTTTGCTTCAAAATATTTTCACGTAGCTCTCATAGTTTAGCTGTTAAAACCACTTAAAACTTAAAATTAACGAAAAAATCTATTTTTTTTAATAAAAACTAATTTATGAAATCCAAGTTGTATGTATATCATTTCTTTTATGGAACGTTTATCTCTATTTTTCTCGAATGCTAAGATTTTGTTGTTTTCATAGATTGGGTTATCATTATCTTGGATGATATGTTCATTTAAGACAGTCCTTGATTTTTTCATATATATTTGTGGCCGTTGACTATGTTGCTTGAAAGTTGTGGTGTCATACCTATATATTCTTTGTTGCAATCGTTGCATGGAATGCTATAAATATGGTTCGAGTTTTTCATTTTGGGAATTTGACACGCAGATTCCATATGCGATCCCCCTTGCACATATAGCCTCACTAATAGTCGACCCAACACGACCAAATAGAATTCGCACATGCTCTCAACGTATCAACCTACTTCACTTTCACAACACCCATTTTGTCGCCCTTATCGTTCATAACAAACCCAGAAATGAAATTTTAGTAACCGTTTTTGTTGCTTAGGTAAGTACTGATCATTCTTTCGAAACAAATGTGAGAAATATTCTATTAAAATATGATTTATCAAAACTTTTTTTTCCAGACTATGTAGAAATAAATAAATAAATCGCTAAGCCTGAAGAAGTCCCCAGCTAGGGATGGAACGTCGTCCAAATGATCTAATAAAATCGTTTTTCTGTCAACCTGAATCCAAAACTCATGGAAGATATCCCCACTTACTATATATATATATATATATATATATATATATATATATATATATATATATATATAATATATATATATATATATATATATATATATATATATCACATTATATATATATATATGTATATCATATTTACCATATATATATATATATATATATATATATATATATCTATATATATATATATATATCATATATTATACATATAATATATATATATATATCTATATATATTATACATTAGTATATATATATATAAGGGTGATTTTGGATGTATAGATATCAAAACCAGTAGTTCATATAACTTTTGTTCCTAAAAGCCTTCGTTACCAAGTTACGGGCCCTCAAAGTTACAAAATGAAAAATGTTTTTCTTTGATAACTTTCAAAGTGAATATTCAAAATCATATAAATTCTGGTAATTGACTAAACAAATGAATTCCTTCGATGAGCTTCCATGTTTTGCTACAAAGTCAGGAAAGGACTACCCCAGATGGTCCACACCCCAAAACTTTGAAATGATAATAATAATTTTTCAATAGTTTTCAACAAAATAAGGTTACGTAGACAATTTTCTGAATAAAAGTACTCATGTGGAAAGTTGATCGGAACAACGATTCTTAATAAAAATGCAGTTTTACTCGACGACATCAAACCCGATCGTCCACCATTATTTGAAATGAAAAATGTTCACAGTAGAAATACTAATGCTAACGTTAATTCAACAACATTTATAACAGGGATATGCTGAAATAAAGTCGTAAACAAAAAGTACAGTACCTAGTTGAAAGTTTCATTCACAATGTAGATATTTTTTCAAATGAAATATCAAGTTATGTAGATTCGTGGTGTTTTTGAACTAAATATCGAATTCAATCCATATTTTGTATGTACGCGTGGAAAAAGCACGTCTCGTGTTGTGTTATCTGAATCTCATGAAACTCAACATTTGGATGTTGCAAATTCGTATTCACAGCTTAAATGTTGAGGAGTTTCACTGATAAGTATAATTTCATGGGAGAAAATCTTTAACCCGAAGATAAATTCAGCTGAAAAAACGCACATCGGAAGACATAACTAATAAAAAGCAAACGAATAAACTACAAAAACGGCTGCATATGAATGGGTGAAAGATGTTGACAAAAACACCTTGTAGAAAGGAATAAAATTAGTGTGGATAAAAAATGATGAAAATTCGTTATGCATATTGTACCTATCATTTCTATTTTCATTACAAATTAATCTTTTCGAATAATGGTAGACATCTCAGGTTGTATGTCGTCGTACAAAAATGCATTTTTATCAAAAATCGTTGCTCCGATCGATTTTCCACATGAGTACTTTTATTCAGGAAATTGTCCAGGTAACCTTGTTTTGTTAAAACATATTGACAAATCCCAGTCATTTCAATGTTTTGAAGTGTGGACCATCGAGGGTAGTCCGTTCCTGACTTTGTAGCAAAACAACTGACTCCTTCATGAAAGCTCATCGAAGGAATTCATTTGTTCAGTCAATCACCAAAATTCAGATGATTTTGAATATTCAATTTGAAAGTTATCAAAGAAAAACATTTTTCATTTCGTAACTTTGAGGGCCCGTAACTTGGTAACGAAGGCTTTCAGGAATAAAAGTTAAATGAAGTACTGGTGATATTTTGACCCCATCCATACATTCCCGAAAGGAAAAGAGGAAGTCCAGGGACACCCTATATATATATATATATATATATATATATACATATATATATAATATATATATATATATATATATATATATATATATATAAATATATATATATATTTTTACATATATACAGTGTGACCCATTTAAAATGGAACCACCCCTATAAAATACGCATTTTTCAATCATTCTCAAAAAAAAAGTTTAATATTAGGCATCTTGACACAAATTTTCATAACTTTAGTTTCATTTCCAAGGCACTCTATGGTTTTTTCTCTTCGTCAAAAACGGCAAAAGTTTATTAGGCAATTTTTGTTTCGAAATTTGACTACACCACTAGATTCGTAGTCGTTATAAATGAAAACCATGGAAATTTCATAAACAAATATTGGTTACAAAAGAAGTTACAACAACTTTAGTTTTGGAAACAAATTTGATTATAATTTCTATTCAGATTATAGACATATTTGAAATCTGGCAACACTGCCAATACAAAGTAGAACACCGGTGAATTTGTACAGCGAAAATCCGAAGTCAATGGCTCATTCCGTTCTACAGTTATAACTCCTGAAAGTATGGTAATGTGAGCGATTTGTGGTGGAAGCGATTTTGTAATAAAAATCTGACTACGCCACTGGATTTGTAAATTATATTTCCTCAAAATAATTTATTTAATTAAGGTCATAATGTTTTCGAAAATAACAGAAAATTAAAAATTCATTTTCAAGTTATGCAGTCTTCCATAGCCGATAAAAACGAAATGAATCGAATCATGTTTTAAAGTATCAACATTATTTATTGAATAATAAAACAGAAAGCAGGACAAAAAATGTTCCTCTTAGACAAGCTTTCAGAGAAGGTATCAATAATTTGAGGAAAGCTGAACTAATACTTCAGGCATAGGTATTGTACTAAATCAATAGTAGGCTGTGGTTTAGTACACCTCAAGTCGCTCACATTACCATATTTTCAGGAGTTATAACTGTAGAACGGAATGAGCTATTGACTTCGGATTTTCGCTGAACAAATTCACTGGTGTTCTTCTTTGTATCGGCAGTGTTGCCAGATTTTAAATATGTCTATAATCTAAATAAAAATTATAATCAAATACTTTGTTTCTAAAATTAAAGTTGTTGTAACTACGTTGTTAAACAATATTTTTCCTGGAAATTTTGATGGTTTTCATTTATAACGACTACGAATCCAGTGGTGTAGTCAAATTAAAAAAAAAATTGCCTAATAAACTTTTGCTGTTTTTGACAAAGAGAAAAAACCATAGAGTGCCTTGGAAATAAAACTAAAGTTATGAAAATTTGTGTCAAGATACAGTTTTTGATGCTTAATATTTGAAATGAAAATATTATAGATTGATTGCACTTCTTCACCGTACTGATGAGGGTCGAAAGTCCAAAACACGTGTCAACGCTTAACGATTTTCTTTGAGGGCTATATCCATTAAAATTTTTCCATTTTGATTTTTATAGTCTTTTCGATATTCTTTCCTTTCATGTTTATAATCCTGGACTCGGATGTCAAGCAGGTAGCTATAGCTGCCTCCGTAGTGACGTTGGTTGTTGCCCTTGAATGCAGAGTCTGCTAACCGAAACCACAAATGCGCGGCTGGCTTCTGTTTGTTGACTCTATTGATTTGTCGTTAATTGCCAAGTGTTGTTCATCCTTGCACTTCTTCACCGCACTGATGAGGGCCAGAACCGCGAAACACGTGTTAACGATTTCCTCTATGCCCATTAAGAAAAATTCATTCTGTTTTTAATAGCACTTGACCTTCCATCTGATAAACTTCAATATGGAGTTAGAATTTTTCATTAAAGTAAATTTGAATTTGCATAAATGATATCTGCATAGCAAAATAAAATATTACTGGTTAAATTGTCTGCTATATTTTATGTTATTCCTTCATAGTATATTTTTATTGGGAATACTTGTGGGTGATTTCATATCAATCTGAACATTTGAATAAAATCCCCCAAAATAATTTGAATGGAAAAAAAAGGAAATTATACATTAGTTAATCCCAGTACAATATTGGGTAGTTTGCGTAATCCAGAAGTCGATGTAATCAAAGTTTTATTTTCAGAAATATCGGGTTCTGTTTTACTAGAAAGTAGAGCATGGAGAATCGGAAAATGTTAGACTATAGAATATAGTGCATATGGGACAATTTTTGTCTAGTGCTGTGAAGTTGAGAGCATGGCATCTATCTATATGGCATCTATCTATATATACAGTTGGTAATGCCTTCAAAATTTGATGATCACATCCTATCTTTTTATAACTCAGCATAATGCGCGGACAATCGTCAGTATTATATTCTTTTATATTATGACCATCACAGGGTGTGTTCCTGCAAGAACTGCCGGGTATGGATAGGCACTGCCAGTTGAAGCATTCAACAAGTGATATACCATTTCAGTCTGCTGTGAAGTGTATTTTGAGTTATGGGTACTCGATATTCAATAACATGCTCTTCTTACTGGATACTGAAGCAGATGTAGGGTACTGGATCATGAATTCTTGAGTATCCGAAAAAACAAATTTGAACACCCCTATATCTTCCCTAATGATTAGAGTAGAATCCTGGAATTTCTACGATCGTTAGGTATACTGAAGATTATTCTGAATATTTTTTGGGTAACATGTACTATACGATTGAAATACTGATTTTTGCAAAAAATAATATCAGGAGGTATACTGATTCGTGAGTAGGACATCAAATTCATTACCGATCCACATTTCAGAATATCAAAAACGTGTCAGGACAAATTCAGTAATTTGCCCTTCTTAGAACAGATAACTAATGATTTGTACTTCCAGGGGGACAAAAAACCCAACATATGGAAAACGAGGAACATTTCAGTTTCGAAAAATTCGAAATTCCCACTTCTCAGGGAATCACCTCCGTCTCTATCGTCATTGGTGAAGGAGAGCTCTGAAATTTCCTCGATAGGTAGATATACCGGGGATCTGTCTAAATAATTTGTGGAGTCAAAATAACTTCCAGACGGGAGCATGAAAATATGGGTTTTTTAAAGTCGAAGAAAGTGTTCAATTATAAAAACAAGTCAGGCTATTATGGAAGCATATCTCGATGTTCATTGATATTTCTTGAAGTAACAATAATAATAATAATAATGTAATAATAATGTTTATTCGCATAAAATAATGAAAAAACATGATATTGAAAGTATTATGAATAAACATAGGAAAGCCACAGAAGTATATAACAGTTTTAAGTGTTATACTCCTTGGCTAGAGAAACTCAATATGGAAAACTTCTCAATTATTCTACATTATCAGTGATAATTATTACTCGATATCACTGCAAATAAGAAGTTGAAAATATTGCAGTTCGTTTACACAGATGACGAACCTTTTCAAAATCATATTCAGTAACAGGGCTAGTGGCTCAGTGCTACGAAATGGTGGTGAATTTGAATTGTCCTCTGACGAAGAAATCACATCTTCTGACTGATCTATTTTGTACGTTTTTTATTTTTCCTATGTCATGTGATTAAATGTAATGAAAATTCAAAAACATAGCATATTATTCAATGTTCAAATAGTACCTATCACTAAAATTGATATAAATTAGTTGGATAGTACACTTACAACCGATTAAACTACAAAAATAATTTTGGCGCCCAGATCATCCAAATACCCCACCGTGGAGCGTTAGTATTGTACCCACTGTTTCCACCCGACGCGGGTTCGACTCCCGCAGCCGGCAAACAAATTACAAGGCCCCAAGAGTGGTTTCGGATCCCACTATAGAAGGTTAGGCCCCCCGTGATCTCAAGTAGTACAAGTTTCCATTAACTTCTGAGGGTTGGTTAAACAACTACGAAAGCGGTTAATAACAATTTTTTACAATTTTACAATAAAAAAACTATTGAATAGTTCTGCATTATTAGTGATAATTATAACTCGATATCACGTTCTAAAGTTATAAACTCTGCAAACAAGAAGTTATTCAAATGCACCGGATAACATTTTTTTTTTAGTTTAGCATAGGTGCGTGAAGACCTAGTGAATGCGATGCAACTCTTTCATCAATATTACAAGTGATCTCTGGTGAGTACTTCTTTTTGGAAGACATTCTTATTAAACTACTCCATCCCTGTGAGTTTCCAGTCAGGCCTTGGTTGGGAAATCAAACCAAATAAAAATGCAAATTTTTTCAATTACATATTTTGTTTTTGTTTTGACATCTAGTTCAATGTTCATCGTGTACTTTAGGCGGGAAGTAATTGTTTTCTTTCAAATCACTGGTCTCCCCATTGTTTTGATGCATGATAACATCATATTTGGTGCTGTAAACATGGAATTTAACATGCTAATAAATACAGCACATAGATTTTAAATACAATGGCCATTTAATTGAAAAACGATATTATCACACTAACAACAATTACAAAAAAGTGAAAAAAGACTACGGTTTAAGTTTTACAACTAAAAATGCTAATTTTACAGTCACAAGTTATAGAAATATTGGTATATTTATCGCATTATGGTAATATAATTCAAGTTATTTTGTAGTTTTTTTTTCTTTTCATTATGTCCATCGAAGTTTCTCGGCGAATCGACAAACAAAAATCAGCAAGCATTGCTGCTGACCATTTTCCATTGTAGCGTCTTTCAATATGCATAATATTATATATAGAATTAGTTTAATTATGTATTATACCCATTATCCTCACAAACAGGTGTAAACCTCTGTGAGATCTTTCTGTTGATGTTTATTTTGAACATATATTCGATGTACTTACTTGATACTTATATTATTATTTTTTTTGCAAAATAAACTTCTATTCTATTCTATTCTATCCTAATGAAACCTTTCACCATGCTCATCTGATACAGCACCGATATTTTCCGGAAATAAATCTGAATGCCAGTTCAAAAAATGAATTTTAAGTGACATATTGCATCTTAAAGCTTTATAAGCAGAAAGAAGCTTTCGAATGATTTGTCGGTAGTTGTCAGCTTCTGTATTACCAACAAAACTATGACAAGTTTCACAAAACTTTTTTTTCAGCTTTGTTGAACTTCGAATTGAAAACTTTATCCATCATAAGCTCTCGTATTTGCGGACCTACAAAAATCCCTTCTTTAAATTTTGCGTCACTGATTCGAGGAAATTTTGTTTTGAGATATTGAAAGCCTGCACCATCCCTGTTCATAGCTTTCACTGAGCTTTTCATGAGTCCCAGCTTTATATGAAGTGGTGGCAGAAAACTTTTGTCACTTGGCACTAGAGGTTCTTGAGATACATTTTTAAGTCCAGGTGTCAAGCTTTTTCTTTGTGGCCAAGTTTTCACTTTCTAATGTTTGTCTCTTGCGCGACTGTCCCACTCACATAAAAAACAGCAAAACTTGGTGTATCCTCCTTGCAATCCAGTAAGTATAGCGACAACTTTTAAGTCAGCACAAATATTCCATAGGTATTGAGAATATTTTATTTTTTCAATTAATACCTCCAGATTTGCATAATTTTCTTTCATGTTTGTTGCATGTGCTAGAGTGACTGATGGGTATTTATTTCCATTATGGAGTAAAGCGGCTTTCAAACTAATCTTCGACGCATCAATGGAAAGTCTCCATTCATCGGAATTTTCTGGAAAACTCAGTTCTCCGAAAAGCCCTGCAGCATCATTAAAATATACTAAATAATTTTTTTGGAAAAGTAACTCGTAAAATCTTCTTGTCTTGTGCGAAAATATCGTACTTTCATCCAACAAATGCCACTGTTTCAATCTTGATTCGAGTAATTGAGCCTTAGATTTTGATAACCTCAAGTCTCTAACGAAATCATTTAAATCAGGTTCTTTTAATAGACTTGAAGATCCAGATAAAGTGTATGATGATGAAGAAGTACAGGTAGAAATGAAACTCGATTGAGGCTGTAGACCAGAAGTATTTTTATTTTCCATCTTCTTGCTATTTTTTGGAGGTATGGGAGGTAAACTGCCTTCACCACGAGGAAGTGGTCTCTTTGCAGATGCGATGTTTGGATATACAATCTTGTTTTTTTTTTGAGAATCCTCTTGTTGATGTCATGCAGAAATAACAGTCATTTTCATGATTCTGAGGTTCACTCCAAAGCATTGGAATCGTAAACGGCATAGATTTGTGACTTCCTTCAAGCCAACCTCTCAACGTTCTTGAACAACTGTTACAGCAAATTTTTGGTAACCAACTTTTATCCCTCTCAACGATAGAGAGTCCAAAATAATGCTGATAAGCTTTTTTAACAAGATCTGTTATCGCATTTTGCTGTGTTTCTAGAGTAAACTCACCAAAAATGTAGCAAAAACAGTCTGTAGAATTCTTACAAGTGCGCGGCATTTCCTAACCTAAAATTAAATGGAATTTTTTTAAAAGAAAAATTTAAATTTCTATCTTATATTTATTATCCCTGTTCATAAAAAAATGGATAACCTACACATAAAATACTTAAAATATATATATAATATGAATTTTGTGCAAAACTTACTAAAGTATTTGATATAGAACGTAAACAATTAAAAGACAAGTTTCTAACTAACTGTTGTAAAGTCACAGTGTATACTGCGCAGGCGCATATGTACTACCATAGAAATCACTTCCGGCACTTCCCTTCTTTCTCTTACGACTAGCAAAAACCTATTTCGTATGTATATACATGGTTTATAATGTTAACGCATGAAACGAATTAAAAAAAAACTAAATTTACGATATTTTGGAAAAAAATTCATTTTGAAAAATCTAGACGTGATAGAAAAAATTGGCCGTAGGGAACAGATTCAGAGCATCAAAATCTTCATATTTATGACATAATTTTTTGAAGGAGGATTTTGTTGCAGACCAGTGATATTGATAAAAATAACTTCAGTTTCATTGTATATTTCTCAAATTTCAGGAAAATAATTTTTTCATTATTTATTCGAGAGTATTTCCGTTTTCAACTCTGTAAACTCTTCTCAGGTAACGTCATAACGTAAGTGTCCTGCTTTACCTCTGAAAATTTGGAATGACAGCTATGCAAGGTGGTGAAAAGAGAAATGGGAGTTAACGACCGAATCCACAAATATTTTTTCGTAACTTCGAGATGAGGTCTACAGATGTATCTCGATAATGAACACATGCTGAACATGCAGAGATCGGTTCCCACAAAGCGGGTCACAGGTGCTCCATATTTTCTACGGTGGAATTTTTTCTCTTGCTAGGTCCTGTCTTGTTATTCTTCGTTTTATTATTCATCATTGCTTGATATTATACAGAGGGATTTCAACAAATGTTCCAGAATTATGTACAATAAAAACATCTACCACATGCTTCGTTTCATCCTGCGTTTGGTGAAATTCGGGAACGTTGGTGATACTTATTTATCATTTATGAAAATTCAAATTTACTTTAATGAAAAAATATTCCATATTGAAGTTCATCAGATGGAAGGTCAAGTGCTATTATTAGTATGGTAGACATTACAGTAATACAATTTATTTTTAGGTAGATTGGGGACGTCACAACACTGTTCGTTCGACAGTTCATATATATATATATATATATATATATATATATATATATATATATATATATATATATATATATATATATATATATATATATATATATATATATATATATATATATATATATATACAGTGTGACACACCTAAGATGTAGACACCCCTGTATTTTAGTCATTTTTGAAAGCAGATATTTTATTTTTGGTACAGACGTAGACCTTCATGGGCCGCACTTTTCGCAATACTCAGCCCGAGTGACAGCCCCAAACCCATCCTACTGCGATCCCGCGAAAAGGGCAAATTCTTGATAGTTTGCTTCGCGTTGGAGCTACCGAAAAAAATTATTTGAAAAAGTTGCTTAGAAATCGATTTTAACCTCACACACCAACGAACGAACCCGACCGACCGACCGACCGACCAACCGACCGACCGACCGACCGACCGACCGACCGACCGACCGACCGACCGACCGACCGACCGACCGACCGACCGACCGACCGACCGACCGACCGACCGACCGACCGACCGACCGACCGACCGACCGACCGACCGACCGACCGACCGACCGACCGACCGACCGACCGACCGACCGACCGACCGACCGACCGACCGACCGACCGACCGACCGACCGACCGAACGAACGAACGAACGAACGAACGAACGAACGAACGAACGAACGAACGAACGAACGAACGAACGAACGAACGAACGAACGAACGAACGAACGAACGAACGGACGAAGTTTTGAGATATAATTATCACTGATAATACAGAACTATTCAATAGTCCAACAGTGGGTACAATACTAACGCTCCACGGTGGGGTTTTCGAATGATCCGGGCGGACAGAATAATTTTTGTAATCCAACTAATTTATAGCAATTTTAGTGATAGGTACTATTTGAACATTGAATAATATTCTTTTATTTTTGATTTTTATTACATTTGATTACATGACATAGGAAAAATAAAAAACATACAGAATAGATCAGTCAGAAGATGTGATTTTTTCGTCAGAGAACAATCCAGATTCACCCCCATTTCGTACCACTGATCCACTAGCCCCGTTACTTAATATTATTTTGAAAAGGTTCGTCATCTGTGGTAAAAAACTTCTTATTTGCAGAGTTTATAACTGTTGAACATATAATCGAGTAATAATTATCACTGATAATGTAGAATAATCGAGCAGTATTTCCTTATTGAGTTTCTCTAGACATTGTTTCTTCAATGAATATTAATGAACAGGCGAAGAAAGGATTTTTTCCGGAATATGTTTTCATAATAGTCTGACTTGTTCTTTTAATTGGACATCTTCTTCAACGTTAAAGAAATTATTTAGACTGATCCCCGGTATATCTACCTATCGAGGAAATTTCAAAGGTCTACTTCACTGATTACTATAGAGACGGAGGTATTTTCATGATTGGAAAATTGAAATATTTCTTTGTTTTCCATATTTTGGGTTTTCTCCACCTGGAAGTAAGAATTATTAGTTATTTGTTGTAAGAAGGGCAAATTACCGAATTTTCCCCGATACGTTACTTCGTTTTTGATATTCTGAAATGTGGATCGGTAATGAATTTGATGTCTTACTCACGAATCAGTATATCGCTTATTCCGCCTCCCAATATTATTTTTCGCAAAAATCAGTAGTTCAATCGCCTAGTATATGTTAACCAAAAATATTCAGAATCATCTCTGGTATAGTTATTCTAATCCCAATTGGAACGGCAATACAAATAGGAGCACTACGAGGAGTGTTCATATGCACTGCCCGGCAAATGGGAAATGTATATACTACCAGTGTTTTTACTTTCAAATCGTTCCTGGTACAATCATAAAAAAGTTATGTTGTGTGGAAGAGAATTCCTTTTCGAAACTTTTTATGTCGGTCCAAATGAGATTAGAAATACTATATACCTAAAGATCGTACAAATTCCAGGATTCTATTCTAATCATTATGGAAGATAGGGGTGTTCAATTTTTTTTTCGGATACTCAAGTATTCAAGATCCAGTACCCATAACTCAAAATACTACTCACAGCAGTTTGAAATGGAATAGAATTGAGAATAGTTGAATGGTTCTCATTTCTTCATCCCAGGAGCGGCAAACGTCAATAGCTTCGAATGTGTTTTCATGAAAATGATGCCTAGAAAGAAGATATATTTAGAGTAACACATTCTGATATCGATGAATATTTCTGAAAGGGGGTCACCGAGAGATATCCACACTTGTTGAATGCCCCAACTGGCAGTGCCTTTCCATACCCGGCAGTTTTTGCAAGAACACACCCCTGTGATGGTCATTATATAAAATAATATAATACTGACGATTGTTCTGATACGAAAGAATAAAATACTAACAATTTCCAATTCCCCATGCACTATTTTCTAGTAACGCACAAAACCCGATATTTCTGAAAAAAACTATGATTATATCGACGTCTGGAATACGTAAACTACTCAATATTGGACGAAAGTATTGTAATTATTATTTTTGACGACATTTCTAGGAACCAATGGAAACTTTCGAATCATTTATCTATGTTTTGGCCAATCAAAACATTATTGTGAGAATAATCTACCTAGAAAATTGCCGCGAGAATAATTTGAGGTATTTTGTTTTTATTGTCTGACAAGGTATATTTTTAATTTGACGTCTGTAATTATTATTAATAGCTACTCAAGCCCGTTAGGCTTTCGTGTCTATTCCTGGCAACAAGTTTCTGAAAATCTGTCGAATTATTTTCACTTCATTCTCACTCTCTTGTAATACTACAACTGGAAATAACTCTATTATAAGTTCCTTTTTTTCCATTTGAATTTTTTTTGGGGGATTTCATTCAATTGTTCAGATTTATATTAGTATGTCTAATAAAAATATACGGTGAAGAAATAACATGAAATATAGCAGACAATTCAACCAGTAATATTTCATATTGCTATGCAGATATCAGGCATATAAAATCCAAATATTTCTCCTGTTTTATGAGTAGGGATAACATCTGGTAATCACGAAAATTGATGATCGATTTTTACTACGGATAAAATAATTTTATATTGCACAGGATGGAGAAGTATCTTCGATAGTACGACTTCCTATCGAAATGAAAATAAAAAACTAATATTTTTCTACAACTATATTCTTTAAAATCTGATCACAGAAGAATCAAGCAGGAAACAAATTCGCTTGTATACTCTTTTTCATTTCCGCACAGTGTTTATGTGTCCTGAACTCATATAGAGGAATGAGAAGAGTATTTTCCAAAAAGGAGTACCCAGAAATCAGAGGTAACATTGATGCAAGAGTGGCAACGCATTCACAAAGTCTCCAATGAATTTTTGTCGATGAAAATCCATTTCACACTTTTACAACCATCAGGAGAAACGTAGGAATTGGGAAATAAATTTTGAGAAGCAATTTCACTTCGCAATGATGGGTAGATGTTACAAATAGTTCTTTCGAAATAACACTTCGAAATCTGTGATTCTTGATAATTATGACCTGTCATGGAGTATGATGATGTTTGAAATATTAATTTTGAATATCTTCAAACCAACTAACTTCATTTTGAATTAGTTCATTCCAGTGCCTACCAATGGTCTTTTTTCATAAATATAAGTTGGTATAAGTTATAAGTTGGAAGCATTGAACGTCTTCCATCTGTCAACTTCATTTCTTTGACCAATCAATGATTAAAAATGTGCGGAAAATAGAATAGAATGAATAATTATTTCAAAACAACAAAACTTCCATAACAAATCAGTTTTGAGCAACTTATACAAGAACCGACACTTCTCCGTTATACAAAAATACCATCGTTCATAGATCTTGTAATTACCAACGACGGACATTTACCAATGAAAATTTAATACTAAATATGCATTATAATTATGTGCGAATAATAACGCCTCACGTCAAAAAAGGCGAATCATCTGGAAAACAAATCTAAAGATAATTGGAGAAAAATCTGCAAGAAGTTTGGCCAATCGTCTACTTCACATGAGGAATAGTGTACTCTGGTATATTGGTATATTGGTAAAAGAAAACTCTCCGGCAATTATCGAAAAGAGATCTCTACGAATAAAATTATCATATATTGAGTTTAAATTAACGTCAAGTTTGAGAAAATTATGAGAATAACTTCCCCAATACAAGATCAAAAGCGGTATATGTAGAGTTAGGTTCATAATGGAACAACATCTAAAGTGGGTATATCAAACCATCAATATGGTAATGAGCTTGTAACCAACTCACGAAGTCAATGTATTTGAGAATTAATTCACGGAAAACTTCAATGACAACGTAGCACAAGGAACAAACACTTCGAATCCTTCCAGTATCACCATTTTCATTGATCATATAAACATAAATAAAGAAACTGCCTTGTCATATCTCCAGGAGTTGAATATCTGCAAGTCCTGAAATACATGAGCTGGTATTGCGTATCGATGCTCATCGAGTTGTATCGCGGCAAAAGTAATAATGAAATAAAGTTAAGAGTCAAACAAGAAAAGAACGATATACTAGCGAAAATAGAAGAACACATCTGATATATTTTTCGCTACCTTTGCTAATACAGGCAAATTGTCTTAAATAGACAAGAAAATTGTGAAGTAGTTGAAACTTGGCATATACGTTAACAAATATATATACATATATATTGTAATGGATTTGTAAGATGATTTATTGTTGTTATGATTTGATATGATAATTATTTTCGCTCCGCTTTGCAAAGCCAATTGTAATGATGGGTTGTTTTGTTAATTATTTAATTTATTATTATTATTATTACAAATATTTTCGCACTGCTTTGGGAAGCCAATTGTTAAGATATAACAATTGTTGTTAATTTTACCCACAAATATTTTCTCTACCTTCTTTGCCTTTATGTTGGGTACCAATTGTTCTGATATGATAATAGCTAATTGTTAATTTTGCCTTTAGTTGGGAGACAATTGTTATGTTATATCAATTACTAATTTTGCCAAATTGTTATGAAATAATAATTGCCTTATTTGCCTTTATGTTGGTTGTCAAATTGTAATGAGATAATGATTGTTATTTTGCCCTTACTTTGGATGTCAATTTGTTATGATTGAGTAAAATATAATAATTTCTATTTATATTTATATGTTTTGTAAAATTATTTCTGCCACCCAATACCATAACAATTTTATTGAATATATGTGAAATTTTTATTATTTTTACTCTTTGTAATTCCTTTTCTTACCACGACTAAACTCAGTTGGAACGCCTTCGCCTCAGGAGTCGGTACTGGCAATAGAGCCCCTGCCTGTCTTGATGTCATTCGAACTATTTCAGTTCAGTGTTTATCGGTGAGATATTAGCATATCATTGTGGAAATTAAACCAGAAATTATCAAAAACACTTATTTCTTTTATTTAGGAAAACTTATATTAACCTGGCCTGCGATAGGTAACTTATAACTATGAGATATTGAGAAATTTTCATAAAATAATGAAAAACAGTAATGGATATTGTAAATATAACCTCACTTTTTTCTCTTGAGTTGGAAGAATTCTTTTATAGTTCAATACCAAATTATATAAAGTTCTTCAGATATACAAGTTACTTTGTGAAGTGATTCAGTTCGTGATGTGCACTAAAAGAGTTTATACCTGGAGCTGGAATGTCGCTGATGCATTACCTGGCCATAATCTGAATTCCTGTTTCATCCACTCCTCTCAGGAACTCTCCATTGCAAAGGAACCATACAAAATCCCCTCAATCAGCTTGGACATGTTTTCATGTGGAGGGCAAAAAAGGTAATCTTCTTTTATCCTTATTTATTTTGTGTCGAAATTATCCATTGGTTGAATGTTCGTTATTGTAGGAAAAACTACCTTATCATTATTGAAAATCCTCAATTTCTTTTCTCTCAAATTTTGTACGTGGCTTCTTTCTGAAATGTTTTTCAATCTCCTTGTTATTTTGTTTTTTCTTCACCTGGATACCATTTCTGTTTTGTCATTTTATTTGAATTTCCAAAATAGCGCACTTTCTTGTCGCACTTTCACTAATTTGGTGTTATTTGAGAAAACTCATCAACTAACATATTTTACATTTCTTATAAACTAAACACAATATTTGATCATAATTATCTTTGACGTTTCTGTGTTCATACTTTTCCACAATTTCAAATCTTTTATCTAACCATCTCTGTTCCCTGATTGGCTATTGTCATCAAGAAGTTCCTTGTTCTCCCATTGGGTATTTTAGTTAGATGCAATTCCATATACTGTATGTTTCAACCCTATAATTTTGTTGATCACATTTAATCCAAAATAATTTTGTAAATCTAGACTTTTTGTTGTATTTCAAACAATCATGTGTTGTAATCATTTTTGAAAATGCAGGAAAATGATTGCATTATAGTATTTGCATATATTTACCTATCGATGTTATACAGAGGCTTCATAAAGGAAATATAATCTCAAAAAAATTCAAAAACAATATCTCATGAACTACTTACTATTAAATATTTATTATTTTTGTGGATATTTAAAGAAATTATTTCTTTTTGACCTTTAAAATATATTACTGGTCCTTCCTAACATAACAATATATATATATGTTATCTTCGTATCTTTGAAATTCACTTTTTAAAAACGGTACACAACTTTAAATGCAATAATACTTTTATTTCAGAAAAATATAACATGTTTCTACTACTACTTGCAACTAACTAACTAGATTGAAAATATAAATGAATAATGATATCGTGAGACCACGCAGGGTCTCTTTATACCTTCTGGCCAGCGGTGTCAGCAATACAAACTTGTGGGAAATGAAATACTATATTCCGCTGACACTGCTGACTCGGATTCTAGGGAAGCTGTTATCATTGTAATATGATATTGATGGAAAGGCTTTATTCAGAATATAACAACTCCCCTTTATAAAAAAAGTTGATGCTTTTGCAACAACTTTTACTAGGCTAATGACTTGTCCAAATTTGTGTTTAATTCGATATCTTCTTCTATTGGTTCCTCGAATCGGATGCTGGGTCTTCTTCTTGGGATGAACCTGGTAATTATGTGTGGTGGCGTTCTCGTACTTGGAGGTCTTGGTGGTTGGTTATCGTTCGATGAAGCGATTCCAATTCTGATCGATTTCTTTCGACGACATTTGCAGAAGAAATATAGGATCACCAGAAGGATGATGAGAGTGATCGTAAGTACGTGAACCAGGAAATGTGTTTGTTCACGAAAGGTTCGTTGATGATCTTGTCCAGTTACTCTGAGTATTGGTTGAGCTTATGTTTGGCGATATTGAGATCGTCGGTATTGATTTTATTAAGTTTGAGAGGTTTGAGATCTGGTAGCTTTGATCTCTCTGGGAGATGGTTACAACATCAAAACGGTATCTGTACTGCATGATTCTTATAGGTTACGTTTCTGGATTCTTCGACGAAGTATTTTGAATGAACTCTGGTGTTACCAATGAACGCATTGCATTCGGGTTGGAGTGTCAAGAGAGAATTGGAATTGATAATTTTCGTGATTGCCTCTCTGTTAGCACATTTGATAGTGACAGGTAGTGGATCGGATATAGAGACCAGCCAAAGATTTTGGGAAATCACTTGCACATTGTAGTCCTTTGCGTAAATCAATGTTGGTTGGCAGGAATCTGGCAAAGTGGTCGTCTGTCTGAGGAGTTGGGCTTCGCAGATTGCGTTATTGTCTATTGGGTATGGAAGCACTTCTGAACAGATTTTCACACCGTGTCCTATCACTTGACAATTGTCCAGATTTTGGAGAGAGATGTACAACATTGAATCATCATCACGCGCAACGAATTTTTGGAAAGTTAATAGAATGTGATGAAATCCTGTTCGGTTATCCAAAATTGGTATTGGGTACAGATGATAAAGGGTATATGTTTCTGGTTCCACAAGTGGAATTTTCAAAACAAACACAACCTTATGATCTGTTTGATATGCCTGCAATTCGATAATTTCCAGATACTGAGCGACATTAGCAAGGTGTGTCGGCAGTGGTGAATTATTCTTATTGAGTGTTTGTGATATTTCCTGAAGTCGAAATATCGGTTATATCTTCGATGGTAGATTCTAGAAATGAATAGCTTTTTTCCACCAAGTCTGGAGGATATTATTGAGCTGTGAAGAATTTTCAAACGGGCAAAAGTAATTGAATCGGTTATATCTTCGATGGTAGATTCTAGAAATGAATAGCTTTCCATGAGCGATTCACATATTTCGAGAATTTTGATTTGCGCCACATAAAATGCCAGTCTGTCTGAAATGTCCATAATTGATTTTTCTATTTCTTGAATATCTCGATTGAATGTTTCTTCATCAACCTGAAGTTTTTGAATTGTTGAGTTGAAGCTCTTGATCACGGATGTGGTAACCGAAATTTGATTTTTCAATAGGTTTTCTATCTGATGTTCGTCTTGATTGATTTTATTGATACAATCCGTGAAGTATTCACCATCAGATGCATCAAGGTTTCCCGTTATTGATTTCCAAAAAGTGCCGACGCCATTTATTAGGCCGCGTTTGGTTCTTTTTGTGAATTTTTCGGTTTCCGCAAAAATTTCTCTATATTTCAGTTGTAGCGAGGATGAAATTTGATTCAAAAGGCTAAGGTGTGTTTTGACTTGTGCTTTGAAGTAAACTACTCGTGGCTCGTCTCTTTCGAGAAAATATAATAAATTTTCTAGAATCTTATTGTTATTGTCTAAAGCTTCTTTGACGGAGGATAAATCTTTGTAAACTAAAAGGGTCCATTTTTCGTTAGTAATTTTGAGGGTTCCTTCTTCATGGAAGAAGACGCCTATTGAATTGTTGATTGGGTTGATGTTGTATTGGCAATACGCTGTTGTTGACAGCAAGAGTGTCCTGAAAGAAATTAAGTTTCGTGATAGGGTTTCAATCGGTCGAAATTCACTTTGGTTTTGTTGCGAGTTTTCCAATTGACAAGCATAGCGGAATTTGGGAAAATTTCAACAATCTCAAAGGGTCCATTGAACTTATTCTCGAGTTTGTTTTTTATTTGGGATTCTTTTAGGTACACCTTGTCTCCTACTTTGTAGTCGGGAGTATTATCAGATATGGTTTTGTCGAATCTACTTTTCGATTTTTCTTTCTGTCGGTCTGTCTTGGCTCGTGCGAGTTTGTAAAATATGACATTCTGTTGTTGAGATCTCTAACGTATTTCGCAATTAGGTCCTTTTGGTTATACAGGGTTTCTGGGGGTCTACTGGAGGTATGTCCGAATACCAATTCGTATGGGGTAAAGCCATGCGTTTTATTCTTGGTATTATTATAGCAGATTACTGCGTAGGGCAAGAGTTCTAGAGGATGTTCACTGGGATTCTCTGCTTTATGAGCACGAATCATTTCAGCGAGTGTCGCATGGAACCGTTCCAGGGATCCATTTGACTGAGGGTGGTTCACACTTGAGTAAGTTAATTTGATGTCGTACAAGGCACAGAGATCTTTCAAGAGTTGACTCGTGAATTCTCGGCCATAGTCGCAATGTATCCTCAGGGGTGTTCCATAATGTTGGAAGTACACGAGGAGGGTATTTACGACGGACTTTGCGGTTTTATCCTCAATGGGATATGCTTGGGTGAACTTTGTCAGTTCATCTCTCACCGTTAAAGCATAGTATTTGCTTGGGATTTCGAATATGTCGATATTGACACGTTCGAAACATGTTCTTGGGGTTTCCGTAATGACAAGAGGGGTACTAAGATTTTTTCGGCAAACTTTGACCTTCTGGCAAATTTCGCATTTTTTCACGAAATTTTCCACGTCTTTGACAAGGCCTGGCCAGGTGTATTTTTCTTTCACTCGTCTTACTGTTTCGTTTATGCCTCGGTGCAAATTAGTTTTTCCTAAATGGCACTGATCAAGGATTATGGGGATTTGGTCGGATCAGGGTTTTGGTGACATTTTGGCAAATTTTCAGTTTTATCTCTTTGTCGGCAAATATGAATGAAAATATTTCCATTATTGGCAGTTCAAGATTATTTTCAATTGAGTATGTCTTCTTCAAATCGAATTTGTTTTGAGCCATGTAAATCACATAGAACATATGCTCTACTACTGATTCTGGATCATAAGGAAGGGGAATAATGAAGTATTTCCTGTCTTTAACTGATTTGCTAGCAAGTATGTTTACTCTATTATGATGAAATTTGGGTTGCTCTTCGAAAAAATCTTCAATGATTTTGTAGTGAAGAGATTCTAATTTGTTTTGCCAAAAGAAGCTAATGATGTATTTGTGATGTTTGTCGAGGAGTTGTGAATTGTCGAACTCGATTTTGGAATAGTCAATAATTGATTTTGATTTGTACAAATTTGCGAAGGTGTCGAACTCTTGTTGTAGTGTTTCGATAGGAATTTCGGGGTCGTGTTCTGTATCGTTTTCGATTTCGTCAATATTTGTTTCGTCTTCGTCTTCTTCTCCATTTGAGGTGAACACAGATATTTTCTGTTGAAAATTTGCACATTCTTGAAAGTGATTTATTTTAATGCGAGATAGCGCGTCGGCATTTTTGTTAATTTTGCCTGGCTTGTAAACTATCTCATAGTCGTATTCCTCGAGTTTTAGTCTCCAACGTGCCAGCCTACTTCCTGGGTCTTTTATCGAAAAGAGCCAAGTGAGGGGTCTGTGGTCGGTGACTAATTTAAATTTTCGTCCAAAGAGATACGGGCGGAAATGTTTCACTGCCCAGACGATTGCGAGAAGCCTCTCTCAATGGTAGAGTATTTTGATTCAGCATTGCAGAGCGTTCTGGATGCAAATGCTATTGGTAGGTCCTTACCAATTGGTCCCTGTGATAACACAGCACCAATGGCAAAAGCACTAGCATCTGTCGTGAGAAGAAAAGGTTCTTCAAAGTTGGGGTAAATGAGAACAGGGCTAGAAGTGAGTGCGTTTCTGAGTTCGTCAAATGATCGTCCGCATTCTGTGTCGAAATTGAATGGTGTGTCTTTTTGTAACAGTTTCGTTAGTGGTTTAGAAATTTTGGCAAAGTTGTGAATGAATCGTCGGTAGTAACCAGCTAGTCCTAAAAATGACTTGATTTCTTTTTGTGTTTTGGGTTCCGGAAAATTTTGGATGCATTCTACTTTAGAAGGGTTCGGTTTAACTCCATCTTGGGTGATAATGTGCCCAAGATAAGCTACTTCCTTTCTCAAGAATTCGCACTTATCTGGCTGAATCTTGAGGTTGGCCTTTCGAAGTCTTTTGAACACTTCTGTGAGTCTCATTATATGTTCATGGATGGTGGGTGAATAGACGATGATGTCGTCCATGTAGACGAGGCATCGTTCGTTCTGTATACCCAAAAGAATGTTGTCCATCACACGCTGAAAAATTGATGGAGCATTCTTCAGTCCGAATGGCATACGAACGAATTCATAGTGGCCATTGTCAACGGAGAAGGCTGTTTTTTGTATGTCCTTAGGTTCGATCTCTATCTGGTGAAATCCTGATGCCAGGTCGAGAGTCGTGAAGTATTGGCATTTGCCAAGCTGATCTAAAAGATCTGATATGTTGGGCAGAGGGTATTTATCGTCTACCGTCAGCTCATTCAGTTTTCGGTAATCGATGACCACTCTCCACTTCTGTTTTCCCGAGGCATCCATCTTTTTGGGAACTACCCAAACAGGTGATGACCATGGTGAAATTGAGGCTGTATAATGCCTTGAGTCAGCATTTTGGAGATTTGGGTCTTTACTTCCTCTTTATGTACCTGCGGGTACCTGTAAGATTTGGTAAAGACTGGCCTAGCATCTTTTGTTTCGATACTATGTTTGATTTCATTGGTAAATGTGAGGTTATCACCTTCTAGATAGAAGATGTCCTCAAATTGCAGACATAAATCGGTAATCATCTGATTTTCCTCTTCGTTGAGGTGATCAGTTCTCAATTGGTTTTTTATTTCTTCGATTCGATCAATGGGAGGTGAGTTGTTATTTCATAGTCTGTCGGGTTGAGATTCAATATTGTTTCGCTATTGAAAGGGTTCTAGTTTGATGTCTGAAAAGTCAATGTTTTGGGATTGCATTACTGTTAATGACCGAGGTGTAGAATAATCCATCATTGTCAATTTTTACTAGAGCATTTGGTATTCTCACCTTTTCTTTCTCCTGCGCTAGCAGTATAGCGTCAGTATTTCTAAGATCGCATTTAAGCCTAAAAATTTTCTCTATGCGGGGTTCAATATCGATTTGGTTTGGTTTTTTGATGTCAGGGTTTGATTGATTTTTTTCCAAAACTTTGAACAATGGGACAGTTTTGAAATCAGTTATCAATTGCTTATTTTTCAAGTCTACTATGCAGTTATAGTGTTCCAGAAAATCTGATCCAAGTAATCCATCAAAGTCAATATCTAAGTTGTAGATATATACCTTGTGGGGATCGTCTTGTTTGAAATTAATTAGAGTCGATTCATTTATGATTATTTTTCGTCAGTTATACCTTGTATGGTGACGTTTTCTGGGAATCTATGGCGGTATTTTTCGCATGTTTTGGGCTTGAAAATTGATATACCTGCCCCAGTATCGATTAGAATTTTGAATGTATTTGTTATGTCTTTGATATAATAAAGATTTTTGGAATTTACAGAGTACAGGGAACTCACATGAAGGATTGTTCCGGGAAGTTTATATCTGGGTGATAATCTTCGATGTTCAGGGATTGGACTTGTCTTTGAATTCCGATATTGGGTCTATCGGTTGGTTGATTTCTGATAATTGATTCGGTGGGTGGTTTGTGCTCGGAAGTGACAGAAAATCCTGATAAGTTGAGGGGTCATCTAGCATTTGTGTTTGATCGTATTGGTTATATTGATCATATTGGTGACTTTGATTGCTATCAGTATAGTAATCGTTATTGGTGGAGTAATAATCATTGAATTCCTGATTTGAGTTATCATCGGTATGATAATTCTGGTTTTCATGTCCCATGAAATGAGCTCTTTGCTGTTGATTGGAATAGTTTGAATAATTAGGATTTCGTTGAATGACAGTTGGTCGAGGTTGGGCTTGATTCTGGAATTGGGGTCGCGATTGGGTTTGGAAATCGTTTTGGGGTCTATTCTGTTGTTGGTTCGGTTGATAGTTTGGTTGTCTTGAAAAGTTCTGATTAAAATTTGGAGAATTTGGTTTTGAGAATTCGGTTGAATTCTTTGCTGTCTGGATCGACATTCGTTGGAAGTGTGACCTACACGACCACAACTATAACAAGATCTTTGAGGTGAGGGTAATTGATTTCTTCTGATCGTTGGTTGAGGTTGGCGAGGCTGACTTGGTTTTTCATTTTTCTGATTTTCGAAATAAGATAACTGTATTTCTCTCCTAATTCTAATGTGGGCTTCAAGTAAATCAGCCGGATTTGAAGCACGTACGACTTGACCTACGTGGTTCGAGTCCAGTTAAAGCGTATTTAATGCCATTGTTTCTATTAGTCCGGATTGCGCTTGTTTCTGTTCTATAGAAAGACCAGATTTTTGAATACAAGCGTGCATTTTTGCATTGTGAACTTGAAGGCGATTGAAAAGTGTCAGAGGCGATTCATTTGGCAGTTGTTTAATGCGTTGGAGGTCGTGAATCAATGACGTGAGATCGCGAGAATCTCCAAAGTATAGATTCAATAAATGTTTCATTTCGTGATATGTTCCAGGGTTCCTAGAACTAATTAATTGTGCAGCTCTACCTCTCAATTTGTTTTTTATGTGAATCACTAATAAGCTCTTTGATCTACTGTGGCCATGCGGTACGCATGGTCACATGCGTTCAAAAATTTATTCAAAAATATTTGGTCTCCTTAAATTGGACAAAAACATTGAAATTATAGGTTTTTTTTTTAATTAAGGTTTTCAAATTATTGAATTGCAATATCACAAGTCTAAACAATCGAACAGTACGATTCTACTTTGATTATTGGCTATAAAATTATCGAAATTTTCTAAACAGGGAATAATCAATCGATACGATTATTATTGGAAATAGATTGTAAATCGGCAAACGAGATGATTCAAAATTGACTTACAATAATAGCACGATGCACATTCTGATCGGTCTTGTTCTTGAAGTTGTCCAACCAGGGGCTTCACGAGGTGTTCCTTCCGTTGTTTTCTTCAAGTGATGACTTCTCTGAGGGTGCTCGGTCCTTTTTCTGTTGAGGGATTGGAATCCGCCGCCACTAGTTAGGGTGTCCTTTTTCTAGCAACGTTGTCAGATCCTACCGACTGCGCCAATTGTTATCTTCGTATCTTTGAAATTCACTTTTTAAAAACGGTACACAACTTTAAATGCAATAATACTTTTATTTCAGAAAAATATAACGTGTTTCTACGACTACTTGCAACTAACTAACTAGATTGAAAATATAAATGAATAATGATATCGTGAGACCACGCAGGGTCTCTTTATACCTTCTGGCCAGCGGTGTCAGCAATACAAACTTGTGGGAAATGAAATACTATATTCCGCTGACACTGCTGACTCGGATTCTAGGGAAGCTGTTATCATTGTAATATGATATTGATGGGAAGGCTTTATTCAGAATATAACATATATATATATATATATATATATATATATATTATATATATATATATATATATATATATATATATATATATTTAAAGAAACAAAGGCGTCCTTAACCCCAAGGGGTGCGCCGGAGATTCCATGTTCAGAAAACGTGGGGTGGACTGGATTTTCACGTGTATGATAAGAATTGGCAATTGAATCATATTTAAAAATTGTTCACAATTAAGAATCACCCATCATATTGTAATCACAGTTATCAAAACCAATTGGCAGGATGATCTAATGCTCAATTTCTTTTGGTGGAGCCATTATTAGTTATGCTTCTGAGATTTGTACGTCGTTATACCCAACCTGAATAGCATTAGCACCGAATTTTTTGAACTAATATTTTCAATAAATGAATGAAGCAATTCTTGGTTGTGAAGGGCTTAAGAACGGCTTAACTGCAGATATTATAGAATGACCTCTCGTGAGACATGTTGTGGCGTTTAAAAGTGCTACATTGAATTATTCTTTTATTTTGGTATGGTATTAAATATGACTGTTGATTTATTTCATCATCGCGCTACACTCTGTTTCAGGGTTATGTCAGTCTTCCATGGAACCTGGTATTCGGTGTCGAAGGCAGAAACCAGCAGTGGAATTATTTGAAAGTATCATTCAATTCAAATTTAAAGTATACTTTATTATCATAAGTGAATAACCCTTGTTAACAAAGCTTGTTAACCTAAAATTGATAATAATATACAGGAGAACAATACAAACTATCTACATATTAAAGAAATTAACTTTACTTATTACATTACTACATAGGAGTATGATACACTACGGATATCTAAAAATATTTAAAAACATTTCCAGTTACGTATTGAAATCTTGGATTACCCTTTTGGTGACAAATTCAAATCTATGTAAAAAATATTCATCCAAGTTATAAAATGGGGTTTCTGTTGATAATGTCTCAACATAAAGTCTGAAATTTTTGCTGCTTGTATATATTTTGGTTTCGTTCGGCAGGTGGTTATATATCTTGATTCCGGTATATATAATTGAGTCCTTAATCATAGTGGGGTCTTATCAACTTCATCTGACCAGTCTGCCTTGTGTTGTATTGGGACGATACAAGTAGGAATGTATGTCTATTTTTATGAATCGAACAAGCAGTTTCCAGAAAGAACAAACAAATTACAGTGAGGATGCCACATTTCTTGAATAATTCCTTACGAAGGTCTCTTGGCTTTGCTTTACACATGTATCTCACGGCTCTTTTTTGCAAAACAAAACCCCTCTGGAATAAAAGGTTACTGCATGTCCCCCAAAAGGCTATTCCGTATCGTAAGTGCGATTCAATTAGGGTAGAAACATAGCCTAATTCAGTAGCAATGTTTCTGAGAGCGGAGCTTCCAGATGCTAATTTTTTGCACATATTCATTACATGATCACTAAACATCAGTTTGTTATCAATGTGTAGCCTAAAACCTTGTTGTTGTTTTATTTACAATCACCCCATTACCATTGTCTGAATTGGGGATATTGCATTGAAAAGATAATATGTTTGTTTTCTTAATATTGAGGAAGAGGAGGTTTGATTCACACCAATTCTCGATAACTCGGATGTCCTCTGTAACGTTCATGTGAAACCTGTTATAATTCTCTTTTTGCCATAGTATGGTGGCGTCATCATCAAATAATGTGATTGTACCTTTTACATTGAGAGAAGCCATATCATTCACGTAAAGCAGGAATAGTAAAGGTCCCAGTACCGACCCTTGTGGAACTCCATGTTTTATACTTGCGGTCTTTGACATAACATCAGTTTTGACTGCTTGTTCACGATCCGTGAGATATGACTCAAACCATTGAAGCGTGTTGTTTGTGAGGCCGTAGTGGTGTAGCTTCTGCAGCAGTATTTTGTGATTGACTCAGTCAAATACTTTGGAGGAATCACAAAACACCGCTGCAGCAACTGCCCCCCTATTTAGGCTTTAGTACACTTTTTCCATGAAGGAGAGAATAGCATCATTTGTACTCTTTTGTTTTGAAATCCAAATTGCTGTTATGCTAATATATTATTCACTTCTAAGTATTCAACCATTCGAATTTTCACCAGTTTCTCTATTATTTTTGCTAAAGTGGGTATGAGTGCAATAGGACGATAATTATTTGGGTCAGTAGAGTCTCCTTCCTTTGTAAATCGAAAAAATTAATGAATTTTTGAGAAATATTGGGAATTTCCCAGTTGTAAACGATTCATTCATTAGATGCACAAGTACTGTTATTGCTGGGTCAGAGATATTTTGGAGGACCTTTGCTGTTATATAAAAAATTCCGGAAGTATTTTTCTTTTTTGTGTTATTTATAACAGATTTCAATTCGTGAGTGTTTGTGTATGTTAGCTGGAATTCATGCTTTATTTCAATAGGGGGCATATTTTCAAAGGGAACGAGGCATTGTTATATTACTAGTTATGCGGTCAGCTAGGTTGCAATAGTTTGAGTTGAGGGTGTCGGGATTCATTGGGGTTGATGTGTGTATATTCGCTTTTCAAGCAGTCGATTATAGATTGCTTCAAATTGACATTCTGTAGTAAGTGTACTATTTCAGTTGGTTTGCGAGCAGTAGTTGTAGAATTTTTCGTTTTTTTTACTATAAAGCCTTTCATAATGAAAAGTTTTATTTTTATTTTTTTGTTTACTATTTTCAGTGGCATAACTATATACGGCCTCATGATCAGATATTCCAGAGGGAACTACTTTGGTTATCATATTATCGAGATTGCTACAATCATAATCAATTAATGATTCCTTGTCGTGCGATATACGTGTTGGTTCAGTCACGTGCACTTTTAGCTGGAAGGATTCTAAGATATTCATCAGTGATTGTGTATTATTATTGTACGCATCACTGAAATCTATATACACATCTATATACACATCTATATACACATAAAATAAAAATTCAGCTCCTTACAATGAACTAGAGAGAATTCGAATTCGAATTACAAGGATTACGTCTCTGTTACCTAGGGGGCGGTAAGAATACAATTATCTCGTATATTCCTTTTTGTATTTTCTTCTTGTCTAAAATTCCGTAAAAGGAATTTTTGACATTGGACAGAATTGGACAGAAGTGGAATGAAGATTGATTGGGGGAAGGAGTGAAGGTTATCCATGATCATCGGCATATTTTTCGTCGTTTTGTGAGAATCAAAAATACCGACAGGCCTCCTAGATCCTAGTTGTTGGAAATAATACGTTGTGTTAGATTTGGAAAACAGATTTTACAAGGGAAACATAACAGTCGCACAGACTTGTGGAGCACACCCACCAAAATTTCTATTCGGAACCCTCTACGTTTCTGAGTTATAATTTGTTCTTGCTGAGACTGAAGGAGATATACGTTCGCAAGGTCCTTTTTTGTAGACTCACGGTTATTTCCACATCAACTCTTTCCTTCGTTCATTGGGTTTCATGTTGCAGTTTTATGGTAGAGTTTCGTAGTAGTTTAATGGTGCTGTTTGATGTTAGGAGTAGCAGGCACAATCCACAGTCTGCAAGCTAAATGTGGTAGTTTGGAATACAGACCGGTCATAGTTTGTGCTCAAGTCAGGCAAAAGCAAGCAGGAAGATATTGCCCAGTCTGAATGTCGGATTTGGTTGCCGAAAGGACTCCTGTTTGTTGAGCCCTGTTGTCTAAGAGGTGATCTTTTATGCACTATCAGTAGTTCTCGAAGCCCTCGTTTGTATTAGCCGCTGCAAGACTCACCATAGAATCTTCGCTGGATATCAAGCCTTGGTATCGATAACTGGCTGTTACAATTTTCTTTTATATTTGTTCATATCTTTCAGTCCAAAAGCTGGAAGTAAATGTTTATTTCATACTTCTATCATAAACGGAACTTGTTTAGTTCATACTTTTATCACAACCGATATTTGGTTATTTCATACTTTTATCGCATGATTATTTATTGCGTTGTAGCTTGTTATTATATATTTTGTGGTATTATATGCGTGGAAGCCAAACTAATTGAATATTCATATTATTCAGAATAAGCTCATGATCAAAAAGTATTACAGACTAGATACAGTAGAATATCTCACTATATTTTCCATACTCCGCTGTATCCCAGATACGTAGTACTACGAACAAAGAGAGCTCAGAATACATAGGTCACCTAGTGTTCATTTCATAATCACGTTACTTTCACGAACTTGATACATAGGTTGTTACATATTTATTTGGTGATGGTAATTTTTTTGTTGAAAAGGGTATTAAATTTCAATCTGTGTTTCTCTACTAATTTACTCACAATCTCTCAGACTGCCAATACAGCTGCATTGAAATAATTTCAGTTTCTTGGTTAAATGAGGTAAGTTTAATATTTTTTATATAACCAAGTGGTTCTCAACATGTGATATCTTTTACTCAGAGAAAACAAAGGTTTCAGTAATTGTCAATTGCATTTTTGTTTGTCCATGATGACTTTTGCCAAAAAATTATTAGAGATTCTGGAACGCTGACTTCAATGTTACTCAAGAATTCGTTGGCCTGGGGATAAGACGGATCTTCATGAATATAATGTCAGATTTAATGATTTCAGCTGTTTTATTCTTCGACCTCATTGACTTCCTTTGAAATATATCAGGTATCACTGAAAATTACATGTCCAATATTTCGGAAGCAGATAGTGGGAGTTTTTTTATGGTTCACTGTTATAATAATGTGAACGTACTTCCATGCGGTACATAACTCTAGATCTGATTTATCAATTCTTTGAATGGAAATTGGTAATTGTCGCTATTTTTTAGATAATAATACATTGTTTCCATGGCAGATGTAAGGTCATTTGTTCGAAGGGGAATCTTCTAAACTAGTTGCAGTTAATCCTTCAAGATAAAAGTCCTAAGTGGCACCACCCAAGAATCTGTGTTCGGTCCAACTCACCTTCTCGAATGAATTTCCATCTACCCCAAGAAATCAGATCAATTGCACTACTTTTTTGCAACCGTCCTGAAAGTATATGGCTCCGATAGCTCATTTCTCACTGAACAGTCAACTGAATGAGGATTCATTTGAGGTTGCACTTTTTTAACCAGTCTTGAATTTTATATTGATCTGGGCGCCACTGGAAGAGTAAACTACTCCAAATCCAACTATTTAAAAAATTACTCTCTTCCAAAGAAACGTGGATGAATGAGGTGTTTGCTAACTATGAAGTATTGAATGAATTAAATTAATAATACTGCGAAATTTTTTTACATAGATCAAACCAAGTTAATTTCCATGATCCATAGCATTGAAATTGATGATCAGGATCAAGGAATGTAGGGTCTCTCATACATTTTCGATCTACATCAGGAATTCACATTGACTCAACTTCACTAACGACTCCGAAGAGATTTTGATATATCTTTGTCAATCGTGGTCCGAATGTTTATATAGTCAATTCAATGCTTTATTCACGACTTCACAGGACATGAAAAGTCACAGCCGGAGCATTGTACTACAGAATGTATAACTTAATGTAGGTCACATAGTGATATTGGAAATGAATCAACAGCTATTACACTAAACTAAACACTAACAATATGGGGTATTGCATTATTATATACATTACATTACCATATGGCATTTTTGACTCGAAGCATTTCTCAATTGAGTAAAATACAGTTTCTTCCAGGATTTTTCTGTTTTTTTTGTTTTGAGTAATGTTATCGATATTTTTCATTTCGTATGGTACTCTGTTGCAAATTGTCCATTTGAAAGTTGTGAGATTGAAATTTCCGTTGTGTATACTACTGGCTTTCCATGTGTTGTAATTGTGGATGTTGTTGTTGTTGTTTTTTAATGTTATTTTTTACGAAACAAGATACTTCCAAAATGAAACCTTCAACGATACGCAACAGAACGTACTTCAGAACCGCCGTACGGTAAGATGTTCAAAAACCCTGATGCTTGCACTTATACCTGTAGGAGTTCGGGATCGAGTTGGCGACACATGTCCTACTTGATAATAAAGAATACTAGCGTTTCATATGGCGCCAATGTCGTTTCAAGTGTTAATTCAGTAAACTCTCGACAACACACCACTCAGGGTGAATTCATTTCCTCAGCTTTCTGTAATTATTGATGTAGAATCATAAAATTTATGGAATCGATAGATATATCAAAGATGCACTAAACTACTAGGTGAGTGTCACTCGGGCGATGTACCCTTCATGAGCAATAGAACAACTGACAATGCAAAAAAACAAAATCAAGAGAGAAGTCAGAACAACGCATGTACTATCTGTACTATCCTGACAAACACTTGAAATCTATAATCCCTCCTGTATCTTCTGTGATTGGTAACGTGGAATTATTATGAAATTTAGAGAATCAAGAAATGGAGGACATCTTTAAATATGTATACTCAATTTTTTTCACGGGTGGAAAATTCTTTATAGATCTACACCAGGTATTGGTTCTGCCTTCTCCTGGTAGTGTGAGTCTCCGGGGATCCGTATACGGACTAAAAACCACCCCTATGCCACACCCTTATCCGAAACTATCATGCGGACATCACTTCAGATATGGGCGGCTACGTTTCTGTACTGTGTCTTACGTTTCAATTTGCTGGTTCAGCCAGTCTTTGATGTTTTCTCTCCCCCCTATCCTAACCATCCATTACCTGGCATAGGCAGCTGTAACAATTTTCCCAAGCATGAGTCCGATGAGGTTTTCTGGGGAGGGTTCCTCTCCAGTGGCGAGTTCAAGGTTTCTTCTCTCTAAGTGCCATCTTCTGCAAACAAAAATTGTATGTGGGGGATCGACACGTTCGGTGCAGTAGATACACCTGTCGTTCATGGACCCCATTTTATACCTGAAGGACCTGAACAAACCTTGCCTGCTCAGTGTCTAGCTTACATAGTAGTCTATAGCCGTGTATTAACAGTCCACCCATGCCTTAATATCTGGGATGAGCCGCTTGGTCCATTGTTCTTCAGTGGTATTTTCATTCCATCTAGTTTACCATAGGTCAATGGTTATTTTCCTCTCCTCCTTCTCGGTTCTTCGTGTTGCTTCCGGACTGTTGTGTATTCAGATCCTTTCGCCGATCATGAGGTCTATAGGAGGTATCGCGGTGATCATACGAAGGGCCTCCGCGGATGACGTTAAATATGCCATGTATACACTCAAGAGCATCTTCCGTTGCTTAGATATCATACTCGCCCCATACTTCTTTACCCTCATAACCTGTCCCCAAACTGGGGCGGCGTACAGTAGGACAGAATGCACAACGCCTTACATATCTCTCCTCTCATATATGCCTGGTCCCTAGTATTTGGGGGGATTCTTGTGAGGGCTGCAACTTGTCTGTCGGCTCCCTCACAGGTCTTCCTGACATGCTCGTTGTGAACTTGTTTGTCATCGATCCATTCTCCAAGATATTTCACACATTTTTTCGGCTGAATAGATGCGCCGACCATCCTAAACAAACGCCTTTTCTTTCCCTATCACCCTTTACTACAATGGCTTCAGTCTTGTGGGGGACTATCTCTAGCCCGTGATCCGTAATCCATCCCCCAATCTTCTCTTAACTCTGGTTGGCCGTTCTTATCAGTACTTCCTTGCTGTTTGCCACGAGCATGAGTGCAAGGTCGTCTGCATAAGCAACGGTAGTGTAGTTCGTTGGTAACTCAAGAAGTAGCACGCCTATCACCGAGTGTGCCAGGAATCACAGCGTTGCCAAGAGTTATTCATAATATTTCTTTACAATGTGAGCAGGACCAAAAAATATTGACATAGCACTCGGTATACATACATATTATTCAAGAATAACTTAATCAAGAACGGCTATCAAATACGAAGTCTTCTTTCCAATATCACATATGCATATAGGATGAAAGAGAATAGTATTTTCTCAGAAATTCCACGAAATAGTGACACTGGCAACTCAAGTAAATGCGAAATCATTGGACATATGACGTCAAAAGAAACGGCAATAACGCTGTTTTTGAATGTCTCGCTGAATTTGAGGGTTTTGCAGTAGCGTTTATTCGAATATTACACAATAACTTCTAGGAAAACTATGCACACATAATATTCCATCACTATATTTCAGCTTCAAGCAAATTTACGAATTTGTGATCTCGCCTATTAACCGCCCCAGGTGCTAGCTGATTTGCGGGTGCCATTTGGCAGTATTGAGGGCGTTCTTCACGACAATCATGATAATGTCCCCAAGTCCTGCGGCTTCCATTCATCGTATCCATCAAAGCCTGAATTGCACCAACGGTTGACACTCTAGCACTGAATCCAAACTGTTTGTTGCGATGACTGTCATATCATCCAGTTCTTCAACCAGTCTTGCCTTGACCAGATCATACAGTCTACTAAGCTCATCAAGGAGTGGTTATCAAGGAGATCTTGGAGAGTGTCTGATATCATATAATTTTCAATTTCACCGATTCCGGTAGGACTCCGCCCGGACCAGGGAAACTTCCATTTTTTAGTTTTTGTACGGCTTCGGTGAGCTCAAGGATGGTGAAAAGGGATATGGGGTCTCCGCAGTGCTCCTGGTAGTCCTCGAAGACTAGGTTCGCGTTGTCTCTTACAGGAAATAACTCTCTAAGCAGAATCTCCTTGCGCCCTTGCTCAATGTCGTAGGGGGCCCCGAAGCCCTCAAGGTCCCTCATTGCGATCTTGTTATCCCTCCTCTGGTCGATCGCACAGTGCCATCTACTCTTCCTTCTGGGCCTTGTGTATCTCTTTCCTTATATCTTCCCTCTTTTCCCTGGTTCCTTGGCGGTGGTCGTCTCAGGAGGGGCGCCCGTTCACTCTCTCCTGTTGCGGTTGCAGGACGTTCTTAACTCTTGGATGTATACTGCACGTCAGAAGCGATGAAACAACCTATTTTTCCAAAAACCACTGTTAGGAGGCAATATAGATGTTAGACAAATTTGGAACTTTCAGAACAGTAACTTTTTCAGGAAAAAAAGTGTGGAGAGAAATTTGTTGTTCTAATTACTAATCCAAAGAAATTTCCAGCCTATCTCACCCTCTGTTTCCTGGAAATGTCGGTGGCGTACAGTGTACATCTTCCAAGATAACCTCTGCCTTCTAGGAATATCTATCGATCCTGTGAATATTATAATTCTGGGTTTCAATCGACAGTTACATAAGATTTGAGGGTGCTTCTATGAGGAATGAGATACACCGTGATTTACTCGTGGCATCTGTTTCAAAATATATTTAATTTTCACATTGGGAACATGAAAATGTTATTGGATAACTATGGTAATATTGGCGATGCTAATATTTTTCAGAAAGATGCGAAGAGATTGAATTACTTCAGAATAAACAGGATGGCCACGGAGTTCATAAGAAAATAAAAGAGGTAACGCATTCTAACAAAAACCAACCCGTATTAGGCATACTAAATGGAAAACAATGAAATGGTAACAGAAGAGCAAGAATTATTAAAAGTATGGCAAACATATATACGGCAAACATTCGCTAGCGATACGCCACGAATATTCGACAGGAATAAGGAATGTGAACAGGCTCCAAAAATTCTAAAATCAGAGATAATAAAAGCACTTAAATTGAGTAAAAACGGAGAAGCAACGGGCCCGGACGAAATCCACATTGAAATGATAAAATTGTTAGAAGAAGAGAGTTTGCTACCATTGTTTCAGCTACTACAGAAAGTTCATGCAACAGGTAATATCCCAAGAGACTGGCTTACCTCCGTATTTATTCCCTTCCCTAAAAATCAAAAGCCAAGAAATGTGATGAGTTCAGACTGATGAGCTTGATGAGCCAAGTACTTAAGATCCTGCTTAAAATTATACAAGCTAGAATCTACCACAAATGTGACGCCGATCAAAGCGATACCCAATTTGGATTTCGTGAAGGTCTAGGAACAAGGGAAGCACTAGCCAGCTTATTAATACTCTTCCAGAAATGCCGAGACATGAGGAAAGAGGTATATGTCTGTTTCATGGACTACGAGAAAGCCTTCGACCGAGTTAATCACACCGTCCTTCTGACATTACTACAGGAAAAAGGGTTAGACCAACAAGACATCGAGTTTATTAAAATCTTTATTGGAACCAAGAGGCAACGGTTAGGTGGACAAACGACATCGGAACCGGTGTGTATAGAAAAGGGAGTACGACAAGGTTGTGTTCTGTCACCAATACTGTTTAATATATACTCTGAGCACATATTTAACCAAGCAATAGGCGATGACGCGGATGGAATAAAAATTAACGGCAGGACATTAAACAACATACGTTATGCAGACGACACGGTTATCATTGCAGACAATCCAGAAGCCCTTCAACGCCTAATCAACAAAGTTGTAGAAGTGGGGATCAATTAGGCATGAAAATTAATGTAACAAAAACAAAAGTAATGGCCATAACAAGATTTCCAAACCCACAACTGAACATAAACATCTACGATACCGCAATAGAGAAAGTAGAGAAATTCAAATATCTTGGCAGCAACATAACGACAAATGTAGACCCTGACGTCAAAGTAAGATCACGTATAGAACAAGCTAGAGCCATATTCCTAAAGATGAAAAGCCTATTATGTAACGCAACCCTTAACTTGAACTTGAGATACCGTTTTGTTAAGGCATACGTGCACTCAGTTCTCTTGTATGGAGCAGAAGCATGGACATTGAAAGTGGACACCATGAACAGAATCGAGGCGTTTGAAATGTGGATCTTCCGCAGAATACTAAAAATATCATGGACTCAACATATACCTAACGATGAAGTGCTTAGACGTATGAAAAGGGAGAGAGAGTTAATTACAGCAATAAAGCGAAGACCGCTTATCTGGGCCACATATACCGTAATAACAAGTATAATATACTTAAATTAATAATAGAAGGAAAAATCGAAGGAAAACGTGGTCCTGGACGCAGACAACATTCATGGTTAAGAAACATACGCGACTGGACCGGTATGAACACATCATCTTTAATTCGTACCACTCAGGACCGCAATAAGTATGCCGAAATTGTCGCCAACCTTCATTAAATGGAGATGGCACCTGCAGAAGAAGAATATTTTTCAATTAGGTATTTCAATTTCCATTGCAAATTATACAACTGGACTGTTTTTTATTTCAAATCGTGATTTAGGTTATTCAAATTTTTTTTGCAAAATCGATGACAGTCAATATTGATTTGTTGATGAAATCAAAAACTCAAAATCATCTCATCGAAATTTATTGATATACGGACATGTTTCGGAGCTTTCAGGCCCCATCTTCAGCTGGCACCTAAAATATTGTGAAGGAATAACAACCTAAAAGTTTAGTTGTTATTCCTTCCCAATATTCAGTGCCAGCTGAAGATGGGGCTTTGATGCTCCGAAACTTGTCCGTATATTGATACATTTCGTGGAATTGATTTTGAGTATTTGATTTTATCATACATCCACTCCACTTTTCCACTTTGAGCACAATGGACTTCTACCTTCGTTTTAATATTGTTTGTATTAACTGATTAAACCGATTATTTTTCAGTCATTAGTTATGAAACGTTCTATCTCTGGTTATTCAAAAAATTTATTTTTGTTGAGAATATGTTATTGAAATGCTCAATACTTTGTTTAGTACATACCATAACTGTTTGGGTAATCAACCGTGGCGTTTCCATCCATTATATCTCAGAATCAACGAATTCTTCAATTTCACACCCTATTATGATCACCTTGAGTTCAAACTCACCCAGTACGGGCTTGGATCTGATAGTTAATCCAATGACTCCGTCCAACACTAACACACAATATACGTTACTACAATGTTCATATTCTTCTCCAAACCTCGGAGCCATTCCCGTAGTTTTTTCCCCTCTTTATCCGTAGAAGACATGAAAACTCCATTCATTGGGTTTCTTTCATTTAACCAACAAGAAAGCTTTTTTTCCGAATCCATTGCATTTCTTATTCACTTCATAATCCTCTGCTAAGTACGAAGCTTAAAGTCAATGGAACTCCATTTTATGGTTCGAATTATTAAATAAAGCCTCTCAACAGTAACAACATTATAGGTGAGGGGTGTGTCCCTATTTCTTTCCGTAATGGTCCTTCAGTGCCTATAGATTTGAACTCAATCGTTTTTATATATTGAATGGAAGGAAACATTCGATTAATGCAAGAAATTGCTGTTTGAAGTGACTCTATATACTGATATTTGCCGTGTTATATTTCCAAGTATCCGAAGAATTGACATCAGTTTCATTCTGAGAAATTGTTTTTGTAAAACAAGCGGTCGATTTCATTATTGACTAGGATTACTAATGGAAAATAAATGTTTATATTGTTATATGATGTAAATTATAAGAAACTATTCGACTTTACTGTTGAACGTTTACTGAAGTTAATTATATCAGAACTGTCATACTTGACATATTATATTATTATATTATAAGAAATAGTAAGGGAGCAAATAACTGAAATACTAATACTATAACACGTCCTTTTTCGAGTTTGCAAACATTGTAACAAGAAACACAAATAAAAAAAAGTCAATTTGAAGTATATCAAAAATGACAAATATAATCTTTATATCTGACAGGAGGTTTTGTTTGTCTTTTCCTTGGGGAGTTCAATAGGTTCCTCTCTTGATATCGAGATATCTTCTGTGCCTCCTTCTGCATGAGACACTGGAGATTGAAACACTGGGGATGATCCTTGATTCGATAAAGAGTCTGGTAGTGATGAATCAGTGGCTATCGGCGGCTCTATAGCGGAAGATTCTGGCGGTATAGCAGAATATTGTTCTTGTTCACCATTTAAATTCAATTACTTTGAAGTAGGTATGGGTCTTAAGTGAATCCTATTTCTACGATATATTCCTCCATCATCTGTTCGAACTATGTAGCTCTCGGGATTTCCATCTCTGCTCATAACTTCTCCAGGTATCCAGTTCCTTGTAGATTTTTGAATCATCACTGGTTCGTCAACTACTGCTTCTGATAATGGTTTTTTGTTCCTATCGTAATAGTTGTTTGTCATTGCTTGACTCGATTGCAAAATTTCTACAATTTTTTCTGTGTTAAACAGAGGTTTCAGTTGAGCTCTCGAACGCGGAAGAGTAGTATTCAATTTTCTGCCCATTAACATTTCAGCAGGAGATGGCAGGTATTGTTTAGGAGTACTATTATATTCCAAAGCTGTGAGGTGAGGATGTTTGTCAGGATTTTTGATTAACATTCCTTTTAATGTTTCAATGTGCCGTTCAATCAAGCCATTGGATTGGCTATAGGTGGGGCTGGACGTAGTATGGTTTACATCAAGTTCTTTGAGGAAAGATTTGAAATTTTTTGATTCGAATGGTGGTCCATTGCAGACATGAGGACAGCAGGTAATCCATGTGATTTGAAAATGCCTAGGAGTGATTCTTCAACAGAATAGAAGTCCTTCTTCATGAGTATGGAAATCTCTACAAATTTTGAATGGTAATCACAAACCACCAAATAATTTTTATTTCCAACATTTAGGAAGTCCACCCCAATTTTCCCCCATGGCAGATCAGGTATCGGATGAGGGTGGAAGAGTTTGTTTTTTATTAGACCTTGAATATCTGAGACAAGTTATGCATGATGATAGTGAAGCAGTTATTTGTTCATTAATGTGAGGCCAGAAAACTGAATCTTGAGCACGTTTCTGACAGGAAATTACTCCTTGATGAGTTGAATGAATACTATTGAGAATGTCCATCCTATGTTTTTTGGGAATTATCAATTGGTTTTCTTTCAAAAGAAAACCCTCAATTTCAAAAATTTCATCCTTATATGGATAATATGGCTTCACTAATTTTGCTATGGACGTTATTTGTTTTGGCCATCCATTATGAATGTAATGTTTCAGTATTTTGAATTCTTCATCCTGTTCCGCGATTTCCAATAGGGCTTGACGTCTCTCCTCAGAAGCTGATATTATTGATCTTACACGAAAATCGTCAAGAAAACCAGTTTCTTTACCTTCTTGGAAGAGGTTTCCTTGAGAGTAAATCAGGAATATATAATTCTTTCCCAGGGAGATATTTCAGTTCAATGTCATATTTCATTAAACGTATGACTAGTCTTTGTAAACGTGGGGACAATGAATCAATTGGTTTGTTTATCAGGCCTAATAATGGTTTATGGTCCGTTATAGCAACAAATTTTCTGCCATATAAATAATAATGAAATTTTTCACATCCAAGCATAACTGCAAGTAGTTCTTCCTCTATTTGTGCATAATTCTTTGGGCCTGATTTAGAGACATTGACCAGAAAGCGATGGGATGACCGTTCTGACTTATATGCCCCCCAAGACCATATTGGCAGGCATCTGTGGCTAAGATAACTGGTATATTAGGATTGAAAAAATTCAGAACCGGTGCCTGGCTTATGAGCTGTTTCAATCTATTGAAAGCTTTATTTTGGGGACTGTAGTCTTCCCATGACCACACAGTATATTTTTTCAATAGTGACCTTAGTGGTGCAGTTTCTTCAGCAAATTTTTTTATGAATTTACCCAAATATGATGTAAATAGATAAGAAACTATTCGACTTTACTGTTGAACGTTTACTGAAGTAAATTATATCAGAACTGTCATACTTGACATATTATATTATTATATTATAAGAAATAGTAAGGGAGCAAATAACTGAAATACTTAATACTATAACAAATATTATTAGTAGTAGTTGAGTCTATAGAAAAATCCCTCTTATTCCAAAACATAATGAAATTTTAGGAGAACACAGATTCATAGGACCAGTAATATTTTGATGAAACTCAGATTCATAGAAACACGGCTAATACATTACTGACTAGTAACCAAGGAAAAATGGTAGTAAATAAAATAAAGGAAAAATGGAGTAGCTGTGAGAAGGTGTGATAGATACTGTATTCTTGATTCACTATCATTCTGAAACTGATAAAAATCTATTCAGTTTTTGTAAAGCAGGCAGTCGATTTCATTATTGACTAAGATTACTAATGGAAAATAAATGTGAATATTATTAGTAGTAATGAAATCAACTATTAAAAAACATATGTCCAATCTGTTGTATTTCCCAAATGACGGGTGTATAATGCAATTTTTCAACGTAGGACAGAGGTTATAGAACAAATAATAAATATTTGTGAAATTTATTCAGATTCATAGGAACCGACTAATATCCCGCTTGTCCGAGTAGATCATAAGAAAACAACGGTACAACAATACCACAGTTGATTACTGATAACTGAAAGGAAAAAGGGCAGTGGCTGTGAGAAGTTGTGATAGCTACTGTATTCTTGATTCACTATTATTCTGAAACTGGTAAAAATATATTATTTTTTTTTTAATATTCATTCGAATAAGTGGTAATTCCAACTTATTGTTTGAGATATGAGAAGCAAAAAACAACGAACATTCCACCGACCATATGTATTCAAACCTTCAGTTGGGTTGATTATCGATCAACATTATTCTATATGTTCTTGTCTCTAATTGCGCTTTTGCAAAAATACTAATGTTCCACCACATGAAAACAAATGAATGACAAGAAATGAAATGAAATAAATGAAAGCGAATGTTAACATTGAACAAATTCTACCACTGACATCTATACCAAATAAGTTATTTCCAGATGTATACATGAAATCTATATCTCAAAAATAAAAAAAATGCAAGGAAATCCGACTTTAGTTTGAATCGAGAGTGAATTGGCATATGGCTCTGAGAGTGGAGCGCGGCATGAATTTCTTCAGTAGTAGTCAAATGCAGATTTTCTCTAATGTACAAATGACATTTTGGGAATTTGATTATTGAAAAAAAATAAATTCAATAGACTATCAACCCCTAGGGGTGGTGCAACAAATCACAATTCATCCTGTATATTATTCTTGGGTATATTTTTATTTGAACGATATTTTGAAATATCCATGAGTACAAGGTATTTTTTTATTAATACTCTGTAGTTGTTACCGTTATTCCAATCAAATGTAGCCGTGGGACCAGACACTCCAAGTTAAGCTTATCATAGGATGTTCCGATGTTCCAGCAGAGGTTCTAGGCAGTTGAAATCTCGTTATTTCACCTTCAATATTCTTTTTCAAAAATTTGACTGAACTTTTGATGAAATCGAATGCTACAAATCATTTATTGGCTTCTGCTTGATATATATGCCTATTTATGAACATGTCTTCATGAATAATCATCATATTTTCAAATACATAGTAGTTTCTTTTGATAAAAGTAAAAAAATACACACCATATGGCTCAACCCATATCAAAAATAGTTTTACTGATGTACATCTCTGTACGTACTTGAAGACTCAGGATTTGTGTGAAAGAAGGAATACGTTTTGATTCAAAATGTACCGGAAATGATACAATAATATTGTTCCAGCTTCCAAAGAGAGCACTCAACAATTGTTTATTGAAATTCCAGATTCCGTGGTTTTTCTGGGGGAAAATATGAAAACATGTGACTTAATTGAATAATAAATAAAAACCTTTTTCAGAAAATTGAGAAATCTACGGCGATAATGAAGTAAATTTTTTATAATATCTGACACAAAACAACTATTTCTCCAGCTAAAGCCACGCTGGACATTGAACTATATCTGATAGATATTGTGAGAGGACCCTAAATAAAAAAAAAATCTAAAAGTGAAAATTTGCATTTTGTTCACATAGTTATTTGATATTTTTTTAAGTTAATTTAAACATCATATGGATGAATGAGGCAAAGGAGAATGTTCTCCAAAAAGAAGTACCCACTAGAAATCATTTGTAACTTTGATGCAAGAGTAGAATCGCATTCACTAGGTCTTCAATACATTTTTGTCGACTAAAATCTATTTCACACCTCTATGATCATCAGGAAAACCGGAAGAAATTTTTTTCTAATAGATATAAAAAAAATAACTCAACTTAACTTAACATTAATTTGCGGCTTTTAAGATTTTCTGAATAATCTTTCTATCCAATATTCAATTCAAAATGTTCCATTTTTCAACATGAATACTTCCCAAGAGGTTATCTTGAACGATGGAAGATAGTGAAAATTAATTCTTTAAGTCGCAAATGATTGCACATCTGATTTTATGAACATTCTGTTCATACTATCAAACACATAAATGTGACTCACATTGTATTACGTTTTCATTTTTGTGTAAATCAGGAAATCTGTAATTATTGATATTATTCATGTCATCGTCAGACACTCTGAAATGTTCATGAAATTGATCGAACGAATGCATAAAAAAAAATCTTTGAATCTATTTTTCAACACATTGATACAAGAGAATATCACTTTCGAATAGGTCCACCCAGATATTATTTTGATTTTTTGACAAAATCTTCTTGATCCCTTGACAACAGAATGTTTTTGGTCAAATGAATACACTTTCTTTGTTGAAGTATATGGATTGCTTAAAGCAAGGATATTTTCATTTTATTTAGAAACAATTCCTTTCAATTAAATTGATTTCCCAACCTATACGAATAATGATCATTTTGACTGAAGAGGTTTCACGTTGGATCTGAATAGAAACACTTCTCACAATAATTATTGGTTATTTTTGCTATGAATGCTTCATACTTTCATTCCAAGATGTTAGGCAGCTGAAGTAGTCAGCTTGGAGATGGATTCTTTTTGGGCCATCATAAAATATAATTTTTGCGAAAAATATCGTTTTTAATTCGGCCAATTTTACCTTTCAAATCATTCATCTGATTTCCTAGAGGATAAGATTTGTAATGATTTAACAGATATTTGACTTTATTTCAAATGATTCTCGGAAAACAGTGCCAGATAGCTCCATAACGTGATCATATACCTACTGAAACGAGGCCAGAATTAAAAACGGTGGGGTGAGACCCACATATCTATCATCTACCTACACAACTCTTCCAAATTATTCATGAATATTTATTGTCACTGAAAACAACCCTGGAATCTTACACTGGTACAGGTACGTTGATGATTGGCTAGTCTTCCTCAGAGGCAACGAAGATACTGCGGTTAATCTCTTGAACAGAATCAATTCCATACACCCTAGTATTGAATTCACTCTTGAAATGGAAGAAAATGATAAATAAAATTTTTCAGATCCAACTATTTACAAAAATTGCAATAACTTAAATTCCAGCATTTATAGGAAACCAACACAGACTGACAATGTCATACCGAACTTTTCAAATCACCCACATCAACACAAAATGGCTGCTTTTAATTGCTATATACTCAGACTTATAAACATACATCTCTCTACAGTTAATCACCTAGCAGAGATCAAAACTCAGAAACAAAAAGCTTTCAATAAGAACTATAACCACAACTTGATTAATTCTCTCAGTCAGAAAATTAAAAAACAAAAAAGAATTAGATTTAGCTTTTTTTGAAACTGAACCAACAAAATTATTTTCCTCCCTTTGGTAAATGACACATTGCAAATGAAATTCCAGTTTCCAGTTAATCAAAAATTGAAAGAAAATGTCAAAGTTGTCTTCAAAACAACGAACAACTTATATAGACATCTTGTCAATAGTAAAAATAAAATTGATAAACTTTCTAAAAGTGGTATTCACAAACTAAATTGCGAAGATTGTACAGCGACATACATTGGTAGGACTTGTAGACCTCTGGAAGTTCGAATAACCGAACACCTCAACAAAAATAAAAAATCAGCTTTTGGTCATCATCTCAGATTCAAAAACACAATTTTAGCCCAATAGAAATTCAAAAATTCTACATGAAGTCAGAAACAAGAACAACACGAGGTTAGACTTCATGGAAGACCTTTACATCAACAAATAATTGAAAAACAATGACCTTAATCTGAACTCACAAGTCAATTTGAATAGATCTTTCATTTCACTTCACAGACGTCTGCAATAAATAAATAAAATGATTTCAATTTGATTGATCAAATTCTTCCTTTTTCATGATGATTTACTTCAGTAACACTCTAGCAATTTGTTTCTAGCCAACTTCCACTCTGAGAACACTTTTGTCACTCTAGAGTCACTCTTCTTCACTCCAGAATGGAATAGAACGCCATCTGCGTTTGCCACTTTCTGGCTAATATGTTTCTGGGGTTCTAAGCCATGTGTCACTCTTGTCAATGTCAACCATCCACTTCCTCGTCACTTCAACATTGACTTCCATGGAACCATGTGGAATATAATTTGAAATAATGGATCACACCAATTTATAACACATATGAGTCTTTTTTAAGAAATGTTTTAACATGTTATATGTACTTAGGGTTCTCACCTATTTTATACAAACTGGAAACAGTTTTGATAGATTTCTTGTAAACCTGACCTGAAAATCTGTATCATTCAGAATGTCAAAATATTTTTTCTAAAATTTCATCTAGGTATCACTTACTCGCAAGTCAGCACTGAAGATGACTGATATATAGTCGAAAGCACTCTACTACGATTTTGAAAATTAAAATAATTATGCACGAAATACAAAAATCTTTCACTCCTACTATTTCATTACGTGCACACAGCTCCAAAAACTTCGAATAAGATATTATGTCCAAAGATATATCATATATAATCATCTAAACACACATTATATAGAAATAAAAAAGAAACGAAAATATCTTCCATGTATTACCACTCAACGATAATATCCGACTTGTATTCGCATATATATCCTACCGCTCATGTATCGAGAGTAATATCATAGGTGGGGTTTTATCGATTTTTTTTATTTTCGAAAATGCATTTTGCCTGGAAGTTTCACCGAGTGCGATTTGCGGTCTTATTATCTGATCAAACCATGGAAGCTCTTGAACTCACTCAAAAATCTGAAATATAAATTTCCACTATCAGATCAAATATGTTTGTATCTGGAACCGATAAAAAAAAAGGTTCCTTGGCATGGAATCGAACCCGAGCCTTCCGCGTGATAGCCTCTACGAGGATTGACATACAGAAAATGAGACAATAAAATTATTCATTGCCTTACTTGAAAGCTGATGCTTTCTAACATGTATGTAGTGAGTTCAAAATCCCTTATTCCATCAATTTTGCATTTCCTATTTCCCTATATAGAAATTGAATGCATTGACATTTAATTCTGACAGGACCAAGTGTAGTTGTCACACATACTAGTATATAATAGAAAGAGAGAGAGAGAGAGAAAGTCGCATGAAGGAGGCTTAACGCCTTTTTCTTACGTTACATTTTCTATCAGTCAACACCTACCGCAGGCCGCGTAAAGGAACTCCAATCCAAAAAATCTTCCAGTGATTATGGAAGTGAATGCTTTCAGTTCTATGAGAAAGTACAAACCGTCATATTTTGTTGAGGTTGTGCTACTCACCTATCTTGGATTCATTCTGTCTCCTGGAGACAAGCAGCCAGACTGCTGCCCATAAAATGAATCCGTAATTATGAAACGGATGTCCAAATTTTTTTGTAGGAAGTAGCAACTTGAACTTCCTCTTACTCTTGATAATAAATAAATGGAATAGAAAGCATGCAGCTTTCTTGTGACTTACGATTCAAAAGCAGTGAATAAATGATTCCGGTATACTGAGAGTTTGTTGATATGGGTGTTCTATACTTCCAGATCAACAGAAATTTTATAATATGAGTCCATTATGTTTTAATGATTTAGTACATACAGAGAAATGAGTAAAAAGTTTACGGATACTTCGAAGGGAAAACAACTCTCCCCGTCAGGCTTATATGACAACATTTTCATCAAATCATTACTTATTTTCCTTTTATCGGTTATTTCAATAATTCTTTATCATTCCTAATCACAGTAATTTTCCTTTAATAAGACATTGACTCTTCAAGATGACAAATTACAGGAAGCCAATAGTTGCAGTATTTCGCGTTTTTTTTATACAGGGTTATTCATTGGGAAATGCGCATACACTAAGTGTATAACCAAGTTACAGGGTGATTTATTAATTTTCCCTATTTTTTCAATTATTCATAACTTATGAACCACCCCATATATTTCTGTAATATTTGGTTCATATAACACAGTGGTGTTGATTAACATAATAAAAAAAGTCTTAATACAGGTCTGGCCTTAAAAAAATTAATAAGTAGGTTTCGAGTCAAAACAACACCCTGTATATCAATATGTAAAAAATCTATTCACAAATTTGGAAAGAGCAGAAAAAAGTAAGTGAGACCTAATGTATTAGGTGTTTTCGCATACAACTTTTTTACTTATTAACTTGAGTCAAATCTAAATGTTTCGATAATGAGGTGGCACAAAATATTTGTTTTTCCCCAAATGGTACTTCTCCAGCTTGAATCTATGAAATCATCAACTATTTCTTGTTCTCCTGGATCCCAACCTTATTGAAAAACGAGAGGACATGTCCGTATTTGGGACAAATTATTATTATCAATGACTAACTTTCAAACACCCTGTATGCGTGAAAAAATCATCATACCATTTGTTGATTGCGCTACATTTGAAAAAATATATGAAAAAGAGAAAAAATGCCCATTCCGAAAAAAGCATAATTTTATTTTAAACAAAAACCGATATTCTAACGTGCACAGAAACGAAATCCATCTCAAAGTCGTCGACATGGCGAGAAACAGTGGCGTATCACATTATCGTTCTCTACTCATACTATGATGCTACAAATATGTCACAAGCCAAATGCAATGAAAGTATTGTACAATAAAACTAGTAAAGTTCATTTATTCCGGAGGAAAACGTTTTAATGTCAAAATTGAACGTAACAAGAATCAAACGAAATAATACACAAACTCAACAATAAAAGACACAGCTGTCTGGCGACAGACCAATGTTCTGTTGGGCGTTAGGTGCGGCAGCGACTAAGAGCCTACTGATATGATGAAAACTTTTACAATTAAATTTTAGTTGATTCATCAATATTCAACGCATTTTATTGGGAATGGAAACTGTATCAGGTTGGATATTCAAAATTACCAAAAATGACGTAATTCTCTTTTTAACGTGAAAATACAATTTCTTCATTATCACTACTTGGACTGAACTCTTTTTTATGAATTCTCCACTTTTCTCTAAATTTGTGAAATGTGCTACATTTATTGAAGTGACTTGAGCAAGCCATTGTATAGCGAAAAAAGGTCGTGGTTTTGTGAACCCAGTTTAGTGAAAATAATTTAGTAAAGTGAGTGTCTTTTGTTTATTTCAGTTCTTTTAGTGATTATTCAATGCTATTAGTGTGTTTAAATATAATTATAATTGAAGACGCAGTTGAGTAATTGATATATTATAAAACAGTCGTGGAATAATCTCTTCTTACAATATTTTATTTCAAATGATGCTAAATAATATTGTTATCGATTTGTTGAAAATATATACAGGATGTTCATGAAATCAGATGTGGAATCATCTGCGACTGAAAGATAAACCTTAGTCACTATCTTCCATCGTCAAGATAACCTCTTGTGGGGTATTCATGTTGAAAGGGAAAACATTCTCAATTGAATATTGATAGAAAGATTTTTCTGTGAATTGAAAAATCCACGATTAAAATGAAGTTATTTTCTTTGAATGTCTAACAGAAAACAACTACTTTCCCGGCTGAAGCCACGCTGGACATTGAACTACATCTGATAGATATTCTGAAAAGGCCCTAACCCAAAAGAAAAAATCTGAAATTGAAAATTTGCATTTTAATTCAGATAGTTATTTGATTTTCTATTCCAGTCCTAATTAAGAACTCATAAAGATGAATGAGGCAAAGAAGAATGTTTTCCAAAAGAGAGTACTCACCAGAAATCATTCGTAACATTGACGCAGGAGAGACATCGCATTCACTAGGTCTTCAATACATTTTTGTCGACGAAAATCTATTTGATGCTTCCACGATCATCAGGAAGACCAGAAGAAATGGGAAACACATTTTTAAGAAGCAATATCACTTTGCAAAGATGGAAAAAGTTAGAATCATTTCTTTTAGAGAGACACTTTGAAATTGGTGTTTTCTGACATTAAAACCTGTCATGGGGTATGATAGATTGATTTGTTGAAAATATAAACAGGATGTTCATAAAATCAGATGTGGAATCATCTGCGACTGAAAGATAAACCTTAGTCACTATTTCCACAGAAAAATCTCTCTATCAATATTCAATTGATGATGTTTTCCCTTTCAATATTGTTATCATTCATTAATTTTCATTGGTATTCATTATATTTCAGCACATTTCGTTGACTCCTAAAACATGATTTTCATTAGGTAAAACAAAATGTTTCCCGTCGGGCGATTCCTATTCCTCTACAAAATGATCTTTATCAAAATGAATACTCCAGTTATCTTGGGTGCTTTATGAATATATTGTTTGATCATGTATACAAATATCTGAAGGAAATATTATGAGATGAGTAGGAGGAGCTCAGTGACTACAATTATAAACGATTTAACATGAAATTTCTCATGAATACTGGCTTACTTCTGGAAACTACTGTATTCATTCGCTCCTAATAACAGTTGATATCAAGTTAGCACTGCCACTACAATAAACTGATAGACGTGATTCAAATATCACATATATTTTCAAGAATAATTGTTGAAATACATTCAACATGATAAAAATACGCCAAAACATATTTTATAGAACATATAAGAATTTATATTATATTTCAACAACTCACATTATGTATCAGTTGCACATTTTTTCTTACCTCCAAAAACTCGCCCAATAAATTCGAATGACAAAACATTTATTTCGTGCAAATTTTGAATTTCTGAAGCAAGAAAAAGGTTGAGAACGATGATTAATTAAATAAAACCTATTGGTTGGACATTTTTTCCTAAAGCTCATTATCAATTGTCAAATGACAAAATATAGTTGTCTTTCTAATTTGGAATTTCCTGAAGCAGAAGAACGGAGCATATTTTTCATCATAAGGGATGGCTGTGCTAATTTGATATCAAGTTAGCACCGACACTACAATAAATTGGTCGAATATCACATATATTTTTATGAAAATTTGTAAATAATTGTCAACATGATAAAATACACTCAAACATATTTTATAGAACATAAGCATTTTTATCATATTTCAGCAACGCTCTCTGTGTATCAGTTGAACTTTTGAAAGAAAAAGATTAAAAACGATGAATTAATTTTAAATTCCTTTTTTCTGAATATAGTTTATTCCAGCCTAGAATCCACCTAACAATAATTGTCAATTTACGAAAACAATTGTCGTTGGCTTTTGAATTTTCTGATGCAAAAGAAGGGATACATTTTTTTCTAAATGGTGGCTGTGCTAACTTGATATCAAGTATAGTAAACTGACGAAATTGGTTCGAATATCAATATATTTAGCGAAAATTTTCGAATAATTGTCGAAATACACTTAACATCATAAACATACCCTATAACATATTTTGTAGAACTTATAAGCATGTCAATGACATTACAGCAATGCTCAGTGTGTATCAGTAGAACAGTTTTTTTACATCCACAAACTCACTTGACAATTGTCGAATCACCTAAACATAATTGTCGTGTGGTTTTTGGATTTCCTGAAACAGGAGAACGGCTGTGTTACTTGATATCGAGCCCAGTAACACCTTGGAAAAAATAGAGCACCGTTCTTCTGCTTCAGGAAATTCAAAATTCACACGACGATTATGTTTTGGTTATTCGACAATTGTTGAGTGAGCTTTAGGCTGGATAAAATAATGTCCGACCGAGAAAAGGCGTGTATTTAAAAAAAAAGGGAATTTTTCTAATTGATTCCACGCTCTCAACCATTTTATATGCTTAGATAATTCAAAATTTGCACACAATTATGTTTTGGTATCTGACATTGTTAAGTAAATTTTAGGTTGGACAAAACAATATTCCACCGAGATAAAGGTGTATTTCCAAAAAGGGGATTTTCAATTAATTCATCGTTCTCAACCTTTTTATTTGCTTCGGGTCAGAAAGTGCACGACAATGATGTTTCGTTCATTCGACAATTGTTAGGTGTGTTTTTGACTGTAAGAAAAAATGTTCAACTGATACACAGTGAGCGTTGCTGAAATATCATAAAAATGCTTATATTTTCTATAAAATATATTTTATGTATTTTCATCATGTTGAATGTATTTCGTCAATTATTCGACAAATGCTCATAAAAATATATTCGATATTAAAGAGACAGAGCTAACTTGATACCAAATTAGCACAGCCACCCCTTAGAAAAAAAATGTGCGCCGTTCTTCTGCATCAGGAAATTCAAAATTTGCACGACAATTATATTCTGGTAGACAATTGTTAAGTGAATTCAAGCCTGGAAAAAAATATTTTTAAAGTATAGAATGAAAAAAATGAATTTAAAAATAATTATTTTTTTTTTTTTTGGTTAGAAATTAAAAAAAAAAAAAAATATACAATGAGCATTGTTGAAAAAATTGGAATTTTAGAATTAATCATCGTTAAAAAAAACTTCTGTCAATTCGAATTCAAAATTTTAATACATGCCATGTAAAACAAATTATATGAATGAGATGTTGTCAACAACTCCATAAAGTTAGCACAGCCACACCCTATAAAAAGAACTAAAAGCGCGACAAATGTTTTGTATTCACGACAAATTTACGACAATTATTTGTCAAATATTGGGCTAGGTTTCTTCGATTTTCGAGCTAATCACTTTGCTAACTTTTATAGGGGTAATTGTAATGTGCTTCGTTTTGGATATTTTTTGTATTTGAGAAAAACATAACAGCCTTCTGTTTCACCAGAGTTGGGTGAAAATGACTTCAACCGATCAAATTCCAAAGGGAATTTCGTTATAATTATGGGTTCGAAGAGAAAATGTGGGTATCAATAAAAACGATTCACCAGTGCTCATATTAATTGTCTCTAATTTTGACGAGTTCCTTGATGAATATTGAATTGACCACAAATGAGCTCCAGGAAAGAGAAATAGAAATAACAGTTCAACAAATTTGATGAGTGGGTATATTCGAATAATTCATGCCAGAGTTCATCCGTTTATTGGAAAAGGATGAAATAAAATAAACGAGGAATCGCTGGATTCGTATTTGACGGAACAGTTGAAATTCTCATGACAAAGCCGGAATGAGTTCGTGTATAATTGTGTTGTCTGAGTAGTGTTCTCACGATAGAATGGATTTGATATTCGTTTCAATTGTTTGGGTATTCATTTATTCATATAAAGAAAACATACAGGATTAACCTAGCTACAAGTTTCCTAACTAATACTAACTAACTAGTAAGTGATTCTATGAGAACAAAGATATATATATATATATATATATATATATATATATATATATATATATATATATATATAGAGTGAGAAAATGAGAGTTGAAGGCGAAAAAAAAACAGAAAAGAAACATGGAAAATAAAGGATACAGTATACAAAGAGTATAAAATTACTATTATTACGAATATACAACATAATGAAGGGGTTTGGCATGAGTAGTAGCATTGAAATTGAATAATTTCCATGTTCAAGTAACGATCGAGATACCAGACAGTTCCTTTCAGAAAAAACAACTGAGTGAATTTACCCCAGCGGGTGTTCAAGTATTACGTGAGCAGGATGAGGGGACGGGTGTTTTTTTTTTTACTTTTGACGACAAAGGGAGTGGGGGGACATTATTAATGTTATGCGAGATGAAAGAATAGCAAAATAATAAAAATGTTTCAAAAGTAATACTTATTGATTAAATCAATAAAAAAAAATTATCGTTATAACGAATTTCTTTGCATATTATTCCTCAATAGATACAAGCAAGTGTTCCGAGAAATCGACTGAAATCTGCCAATAAGTATAACAATACTAAGACGTGTTGAAACAAGTAAATACAACGTCCATTTTTATATGTTTTTAAATTTTCAATCGAATATTTCATTCATTTAGCTTTAATAAAAAAAAATTATAAGATTTCAAAACTTATTTAATTAATTTTTATAATTCTTAAAACGTGTTGAGTATCAAATAAAACACAGTATTCAACTTAATTTTTTTTTATTCTAATTTTGATGATTAATTATAGTTATTCATTGTATGAATCTCTTATTAGCCATATCAAACACGAAAAAAAGCAAAAAGAAAGCGCAGGTCGAGTTTCTGTAATACATTTTATCCAATCAGATGGTAGTTGCAAGTGGACAAAATTCAGATAGTCGGTTTCTCTGTGGTTCTATATGTATTTTGGGGTGCTCAATCTGAATTTGAAGTTTGCCGACAAGATTTGGCATGTAACTCCAAAACTATAAATTTTATCGGAAATATCATCTCATACAAGGTTGGAGTAGATAAAATTTCCAAATCCAAAGATGTATGTATGTCCATGTCACGGGGCGGAAGACAAATAGTGGCAATGTTGTTGATGATTTACTTGCCCTTGAATCAAATGAGAAAGAAGAAAATTCTAATTAAATGATTATTGTGAATTTTTTGTTCCAAATTGTCCATAAATATTTCAGCTAATGGAGGATTCAATTGATTACCCATTATTAGTCCATTATCAGAAGAATTAAAATTATTGTTGAATCGGAAATAATTTTGAGTGTGAGCAAGTCTGATATATCTTGTTCAGTAATTGGATTTACAGTATTCCTAACCAGAATATTCTCTACCAAAGTGATAGTTACTTCTTGCGGAATACTAGGAAACAAATTTTGGACATCAAAGGAGATAAGTTTGGAGTTGCCTGGAAGTTGTATATTCTTGATTTTATCAATTAGTTCGTAGCTATTTTTCATACTAAATTTTGGAAAAAAATTACAACATCTCCTGATCAAATCGATTAGTTTTCTGGAAAGGTGCTGTTATGAAAGATACGACAGGACGAAAAGGGTGATTTTGTTTGTGGAGTTCAATTAATGAATAGAGTTTAGACATGAATGTGGTTTTTTGTGGAGGAACAACGTTTCTTGACATGTTTTTGGGTAACCTTCCACAGTCTGAAAATGAAAATATAATCAGGAAAATCTATAAAGATCTATACTTACACACACAAAACCAAAAAACGCAGAAGAAAGTACCAAAAACTGCAGAACATATCCTCACATCCAATGGCGATCATACGATTGAATGGAATAGGACAAAGGAATGGAATGAAAATAACCACATCAAGAGAGGAGAAAATTTGAAGAAACGACCTGTATTCTTCTTTCCAATAACAACTGCTTTTCAACAAATTCATGGTTACCTCTACTCAGAGAGGAAATGAGATATGGTAGAATGCTAATAAACTGATCTGAACAACACCCCATATATCAAATGAGCAATACGTCACTCTCAAACTTTTTTGGCAGATATCAATTGACATCCGTCAGTTGAAAAAGCAAAAAAGACTCTGCAAGAAAAAATCCAAATTATTAAAACAATTAAAGGAGATTCAGAAGATTTTGAGAACGGGGGCAGATATAGTCCCCGAAACGTCAATCAAAAACTATATAGAGAAGTATCTTTTGAATTTTTTAAAACATTTTTTTGATAGACAAATTCAGAATAACGACAAGTTATTGACTAATTGAATCATTTTTCTATAGGAAATATAATTTGGTGAACGCAATAACTTATCGGGGTGAACTAATTAGTTTGCCTTTTCTACACTTGTATAGATTTTCCTGATTATATTTTTATTTTCAGGCTGTGGAAGGTTACCCAAAAAACATGTCAAGAAAAGAGTTAAGGCGTTTGTAGATTCATAATGGTGTATCGATATCACTTTTTTTCATCCAAAATACTATGAATTCTTTCACTTCTTGTTGGTGAAATGATGTCGGATCATTGTTAAGTTTAGCATATATATCTGAATTCAGGAAATCTGAAGTTCTTTTGATGTAATCGCCTTTATCAATTTCAATCACCGTTTTTCCTTTCGCGATTAATGTTTCTTTATTGTACTTCATTTGAGATTAGATTTCAATATATAGCCAAAAAATGTTTGTTAATATTACAATATGTACCTTTTAATGCTTTTTCCGTTTCAATACCTAGAATTTCCAATTTTATAATTATAATTAGATTCATATACCTGACATGACCTGCCTTGGCTATTTAATATGATATATCGTAATTGTTGATTTAGTATTATCTTCACCTGAAGAAGCTATTGTATAGCGAAACACGTATAAACCCAGTTCGGTGAAAATCATTTGGTGAAGTAAGAGTTTTTTGTGAATGTCAAACGGAAAAAAATTACTGCGTCCTTTTGATTTACGTAGTTTTAAGAGAAAAATACTTTTGTAACAAGCTTCACAAATGTATCCACCGTCAAAAATACACACCAATCAAATAAAAATATGAACAATATAGTCCATATCTAACACCAATGTTCTCGATAATCTCAAGACTCTCTCTCCCTCATTGAATGACATCTTGGACCTCAACAAATGGAAAATTCCTTTCGACAGTGGTTTTGTCACTTCAGCATCATATCCCATAATCCTCTTTCGCATTTAGTGATTGTGAATGTCAATATGTTTGCTTCGTCGGTGTATTATGTGATTTATACCAATCTGAATAGTAGCTTGATTATCGCATGACAACAGTGGCGTAGACACTTCGTTAGTAATGTCAGAAATCAGTTGTTCCATCCAAATACTTTGCCTACAAGCCAACGACATTGCCATGTATTCTTATTCAGTAGTTTACACTGCGATACTCTGTTGCTTCTTTGAAGTCCATATAACTGTGACTTCACCATATCCGCTGCTAGATCTTCTAGTATAGGTACAATCTCCGTATGATTCATCGAAGTAAACATAAATTTCAGGGTTCACCGTGGAATAATATATCAAGCTTTTACTGATGGATACTTTCGAATACTTGAAAATCTGTTGAAACATGTTCATATGATTTCTGTTGGATCAGTTTGAAACTGTGATAATTGTTTAAAGCAATCTCCGAGTGATACAGTTCTTAATCTGCTCTTTTATCTTATCCCTTGCCTTCATAGCCTGGGTACCGGGATCCATTGGAACACAACTCATTTTACAGTTCATTATTTCATATTTCTGCGGTATCTTTTCTACATAGACTTTTTGAGTCAAGCTTTGTCTGTTATTTCGTGTAATCTGTAGTGATAATAAAAATTTTGGTTTTCCTATGAAAGTGACTTCAAAATTCCTGGATAAAACATCTTCAATTCGCTGAACTTCTTTCTTATTCGCTCCGAAGACAGGTATGTGGATTATATTTTAGTGTGCTTCGTGGGAACCGGAAGACAATTAGAAGTGTTTTTCGACTTCATCAATACAATTCACCCTCCAATTGAATTTACAAAAGAAATGGAAACAGATAATGCTTTGAACTTTTTAGACCTGACTATAACAAAAACTAGTTATAAACATTATTTTCCAATTTTTCATAAACCTTCATATACCGACATCACAATACACAGTACACCAACGCATCCATACCAACTTTAATGAATAATTAAATATAATCAAACAAATTGTTATTGATAACGGTTATAGCGCAAACCTTGAGGATAATATTCTTTCAAGAAAACTTTATAAAAAAACTATAATAGAAGTGTTTCCTCCTCCAAACGGAAAACAAAACTTCAAGGTAATTACATATTTAGGCCATCCTACCGAAAAAAACAAACTCCCTTTTTGCGTAAAAATAACATCAATATCGCATATAGAACAGATAATAATTTGAGTAAATTTTTAAGAACAATAAGATAAAACTGAGAAATCTGATGAATCTGGAGTATATAAATTAGCTTGTTGGTTTTGTGCAAGTTCACACATAGGCCAAACAGGCAGAACATTAAAAAAACGGTTATCAGAACATAGGAACTCTTTCGTCAATGGAAAAACAAATTCAACTTTGCTACCCACATCTTGACTGAAAAATATTGTTTTGTTAACGATTTCGAAATATTACATACAGAAAAAAAAAGGTTATAAACTCCACCTTCTAGAAAGTCTGGAAATGAATAAATGCAAGAAGTCGCAATTTTTGCTTGATGACCAGATCAACCTAAATTATTATCTTTTGTTGAATTTGTTCTGCTGAAAATTAAACAGGTAATGATTATAATCTCCGTTATACTTGGTCTCATTTCCTAATGGAAAATCCTTAATATCATTAGTATCCACAATTAGATTCATATACCTGCTATCACCTGCCTCGACTATTGAATATGATACAACGTAATTGTTGAGTGAGTATTACCTTCACCTGAAGAAGCTATTGTGGCGGCTCCAAGATGGTGGACAAGTTTCGTGATTATGGTACGATTCGATTAAAAAATTGGTATGTGGGGGTTGTCGGGGACACAGATCCTGAATTTCCAGGCAGAATTCAAGATGGCGATTCCAAAATGGCGGATAAGTTTTGTAATTATGGTCAGATTCGATTCAAAATTGGTATATGGGGGTTTTTGGGGTCGAAGATTATGGATTCAAGATGGAAGCTCCAAAATGGCGGGGGAGTTTTGTGATTGTGGTCCGAATCATTTTATTGTTTAAAGATGGGATTTCAGGGGATTATGAATTTTTGTCAAAATTTTAAATTGAAATTTTTCAGGGTCGAAGATTATGAATTTTTTCCAAAATTCATAAAATTGAAATGTCGAATCCAAGATGGCCGATGATCTCTGTGTTTATGGTATGGTATGGCATCAAACTTCACAAATTCATGATGGCGGATGAGTTTTGTAAATATGGCCCGATTCGATTCAAAATTGGTATGTAGGGGTTTTTGAGGTCGGAGTTCATGACTTTATCAATAAATCTTAATTTCATGTATTACTGGGTTCATAAATTTCAATTTTTGATTCAGTCGAAGATTATTGATTTTAGTTAAAATTCATAAATTGAAGATGGCAACTGCAAGATGGCGGATGAGTCAATCTCTAGATGGTCTCCTCATTGGAGGACTAGATACCTCAGACTTTACAGGAAAAAAAGGCTTCATTATAACCATGCTTTAACAAAAATGCATATATTAAGACTTACTTAAGTACTAAAAAGCACGAAGCAAAATAATTATTAAAAAACTTTTTTAAAGGAAGTTCTTATTCAAATGCACTAAAAAGTGATGAGTCCAGCCTATACAGGGTGTTATGAATTAACACACCACACTAGACATTATTAGTTAGATTGCGAAAATAGGCGGCGAGAGCATCGACTATCTGAGGATGGTCGAACCGAAACCATGTTCCAGGAGCAGCCTACTGGAAAAATTGTATTTCTCGCTGTGCCTGAGCGTGAGTTGTTCATCCAGAAAGTACGTACCGGATTTCAGAAATATTCGAAAATTAATTATAAAAAAAATTAATAATAATGCACTCATAAAAATGTCATGAATAGACATATATATTCAATAAAATTTGACGAAAGTATTCCATCCGTTCTACAAATGAATGAGGGGATACAATATTCAGAAAATAAGCTGGAGTGTAGTTTACTTGAAGTTAATTTTACATCAGTCTACAAATCAATTTGATTTACTGAAAACAATAGTGACTTCAATTGTCAAAACGACTGGAAATAATTATTTTCTGAAAACTCTGGTAACATAAGATTCTGGAGATACCTTTACAGACACATGCACATTATAAATGGTCCGATTTGCCACAACATAAATACAGAAAACATATATAACTCACGATACATCAGCAGAGTCAACACCTATTCACTGAAGATGGCTTTTGAACGAAAAGTAGTTTTAATTTCATTATTGGTTTGATTACTCCCGCGGAAATTGTTATTTTAATTTTTACTCGCACTGTATATCAGTATAGCGTGTTATGGATATGGTTTTTCGAGATATGAACTATCGAATTGGGTTTTTCGTTGCCTCTCGTTCTGAAGCGTTGATAAATATAGGTAATGTTGGAAAAAATACTGTTCACTCGTGACTTCACTTGGATACTCGGATTAAACTGAATATAATTTCTATTTATGGCTACTTAAGTTCACTATTTGATAACTATATTCGTACTCTTCTCATCTTGTTTTCACTATGTCGTGATTGACTGAATTCTAGCCTCATCTTTGAACGTACTGCTGAACACCGAGTGAGCTCATTGTTCAAAAAGTCTCGCCCTTTTTATATCAAATCTGTCCCACCTTGGTGCCTCCGTGGATTACATTCCCACACGAGCTATCTTCAACCTGTCATAATAAACCCATTTTCTTTATAATCAATGGCATTGTTGTGGTCGTACGCGAATAAATGAATACGATGAAGTTCATCTATATTCTTATTGAGTATCTTCAATGGGCTGTCATCATCTATAAATTTATAGTGTTTGTCTGTTGTTATAATTACGTAAAAATAGTTTTATGATATTTCGTATCGCGATGCGATGTCAACAATTTGGAATTTATAATCCTGTTTACTCGTTCGCTCATTTGACTTTTGAACCTATTCCTATTGAACTTTCTGGCTATAACATTCATATTCAGAAATATCGCGTTGGTTCTTAGGAATGAAAGTTTTTCTGTAATTATGGAGCATCACAAAAGTAGAAAATAATTGCTTTGGATGTGTGACGTAGGTTATTCCGTGAGTTAAAGATTCAAGAGCTTGTCGCTTTTTTAGTCAAACTGAAAACTTTGGGCGCAAGCTTTCGAATCTATAACTCACGGAAAAACCTACGTCACACATCCAAAGCAATTATTTTTTCTTTTCAGTGCATTTGAATAAAAGCTTGTCTTCAATTAAGTTTTTTTATCAATTATTTTATTGATGTTTATGATGCAGAAAATTTATGAAATATCTTGTTCGGGAAGGTTCTGATATGGTATGTAACAAATAGTGTTTATTGTGTGAGTTAAGATTGTTTATCGACTTCACTTGTAATCACAAGAACAATTTTTTTATCTACAATAGAAAAAAAAGAAGTATACCACCAGGAATATTGGGAGATGCTCATGAAATAATTAATTGAATTTAACGAGTGGAGAGAGAAAAAAGGCGTTACAGTGATGGATGAAGATGCGTCGCTGGCATATTTCTTTGCTGCTAGTGAAAGGTTTGCTGCTTTATCAATTCTGAAAGTGCACAGAAATATGATATTGATAATTATGGTAACCCTAATAAATAATGAATTCCATCGATAGGACTAAGAAGTGATAAATGAACAAATCCTCGAAGTATCCTACATATCTGTCTGATCTTATCACGTGAGTAAATCAGTCAGACCCTGCTCTTCCATTCAACCAATGACAACGTAAAATCATACATATCAATTCTAACTAACATATACAACAATCAAGTACGAATAAACAATTATGTCTACAATTGAGATTTTCTGAATAAACTCAATTCAGAAGTTGAGGCAATTTTTATCCAAGCAAATCCGATAATAATTTTTTTCTGAAGTTTCGGAAGGGAAGTGATGTCATTTAATGTGAGTGTCAATTATCAAGAGAAGCAGCCACTATATGAGGGAGGTAGGTATTGTATTGAAGAGGAGAGTTGTGTTCTAAATCTCAAATTCAAGTTATGTATACAGTGAGGACGTAAAAAGTCCTCTCGTCCCCATAACTTTTGAAAGAAACAAACTGTCGAGGTCGAGTGAAATTCAGGTAAAAAGGTACCTTTTACCACTTTTTGGCATAAAAATGATTGTGGTCACGTGGTCTAGTGTCAAGAGGGCACCATCAACTTTTTTTTGAATGTAGAGGGGGGTCACGTGGCTCCTGGTTTTGAAGGCCTTCCGATTCTCTATCCAACACCGCTTCGTTTGTAAAAATCGGCCAAGCCGTTTCAAACTGACAAGCGTTTGAAATTTGCTTCAAATATTTTACAGATGAATTAAATACCTAAATAACTTTTAATTACAACAGAATTTTGAGTAACAATTGCAACTATTTCAACAAGTGCTCGAAATATTCACCGTTCACGTCTTGACAGAAAAAAAGTCGGTTGTGAAATTCATTCCGAACGTTATTAAATGTTTCCGGGGTACTACTGTAACACACATCTGTTATTCGGTCCATAAGTTCCTGGAGGACTGTGGCTGCGTGACGCACACCTAAGATTTTATGTACCCCCACAGAAAAAAGTCCAGAGGTGTCATATCAGGTGACCCAGCTGGCGATTCAATCGGGCCACGTCGGCCTATCCACTGTCCCGGAAAATTCTCGTTAAGCCATTCTCGGACAGGTCTGTAGTAGTGAGGGGGTGCACAATCTTGTTGAAAGGTAACATCCAATGTGAATTCATTTGGGTTTGCCCCAACTACTTCTTGAATACTGTGATGGATCTGATTTTGAAGCATATTTAAATACAGATGCCCAGTTAAATTTTCTGCCATAAATATTGGACCTATGATATGGTCACCCAAAATACCAGCCCATACGTTGATCTTCTCTGGAGTTTGAGTATGACCCTCTCCAAAAACGTGCGGATTAACGTCTGACCAATAACGCACATTTTGTCTATTTACTAGTCCATTTAGATAAAACGTACTTTCATCACTAATACAAATAGAGTTAATGTAACCAAGATTTTGGGTTATGCGGTCAGACATGACCTCACAAAACTGCAGTCTTCTATCCGTGTCGTCTTCTGTTAATTGATGCAAAAAAATTAATTTATATGGGTGAAATTTGTGTTTTTTAAGATATTTTCCCACAGTGGTCGTAGATACGTCACAAGTCGTGGCTACCGTTTTCGTTGTTTGTTGCGGATTATTAACAACAGCTGCCAGAACGTCGATTTGCTGTTCTTCTGAAATAGATTTTCTTCCAGATCCTTTTTCCCTCGTTACGCAACCAGTCCTCAGAAATTTACTAACCAATTCCCTCAAGTAGATACGAGATATTGGATAATTTGGGAAGCGCTCATTTAATATTCTTTCTGCTCCATGGTATTACGCCTAGCTTCAGCGTAAATTGAAATTGTTCGTTTTTTTTTTCTAAAGGACGAGAACGAGGCATTTGAAATTTATAAAGAAATGCTGAAACCTATGACAACTGTCAAAAGTATTGATATGATTAACGTCACTATTAGACTGAGATTGAAATGAAATGCTATTTGGAGTCTCCAGCAAAATAACTAAGGTATAAAAAAATTAAACAAAAAGCACATTATAAAGTACAAATAATATGCGAACCTTTTTTTCCACAAAAAATCTACTTTTCGACCAGAATCGGCTGCAATGAATAGTTGAACTAATTTATTTGTAAAATATTTGGCTTGGCCGATTTTCACAAACGAAGCGGTGTTGGATAGAGAATCCTTCAGAACCAGGAGCCACGTGAACCCCCTTTATATAAAAAAAAAGTTGATGGTGCCCTCTTGACACTAGACCACGTGACCACAAATATTTTCATGCCAAAAAGTGGTAAAAATGGTACTTTTTTACCTGAATGTCACCCGACCTCGACAGCTTGTTCCGTTCAAAAGTTAAGGGGGGGAGGACTTTTTACGTCCTCACTGTATGAGTTCTGAAGCTTATCTAATTTTGGAGATGGCTGGTATTTTTGTAGTGATTATTTTACATTTGAGGTTGTTCAAGTTATGATAAAAACCAGGCTCGATAGTTTCAGATACGAGTTCTGCGAACTCTGAATCATTTTTTGTTCGAATGAAGTGAAACTTAGGGCCATAAACGAAATCTGCATGATTACCATAAGATGAATCCATAGCATCACATGAAACTTTCTTGATTGTTTATTCAAGAACTACCTGTTTGAGTAAATTGCTTTGAAGTTAGTTAATACCCTCGCTTCCCAATTAGGAATACATGGGATAGAAATTTGAAACACTGATCAATAATCAGATCCAATTCAGTGGGATGTTTTGTGGAGATCAATCTTGTATTATCGAGTTGGATAATTACACAATTTTCACATCGTTTCCTCATTTATGTTCGGCCAAAAAGCAAAACAACAGTTCTGAAACAAATCGTAAAATAGTTATAGTTTCAGGTTACAAGTGAGGAATTCCAATCCTGATTGATTTTCTGACAAGCTTATGCCAGAGAACATTCAGGAAATTGTTTGTTAATTTAGGTATCGTCAGCATAACTATAAATTTTAGTATTTTATAACCATTTTTCAAAGAAACGAAAAACCAAGAAATTTTGACAGATTATTGAAAACTTTGGAGTAATCGATATGATTTGTGGGTTTTCAATTATTTCGAACAAATCTTGATTGAGATACAGAAAAAAATTTATTACTATGAAAAAACTTCTGAATTCATTTGTTGATTATTTTCCCGAATATGTGATAAAATAGCGTCGTGCATAAAACCACAAAAAAATTCACAACATAAGAACCATTCAAGATAATTCAACCAACTTTTTTCCAGTCGATTCTTAGAATTTCGAAAATGACAAATTACAAAGGGCAATATCTCGACTTTTTCAATTGCAACACCCTATATTTTATTGCATCATTGCATGTAATTTTCTATGAGCTTTTTGCCGAAATGGGGTTTCTGGGGTTTACTTTGTAAAATTTGTGAGATTTGTTGCAAAATAAAAAATATTGATGATTTTTTCGACAAAACAATTTGAATAGACCGCTATCGTAAAATTTCATACATCCATATAATTCTGAAAATAATATGTTTCAAAAAGATGGAATAATACAAGAACAGAAAAGAGTGATCAACAGGAAACAATGTAAAAATTTTGAGAGAAGGCAACTTACAAAAGCTCAAATAGGTCTCCATTATATTCCGCACGAGCTGCTAGTCTTGCTGCTAGTCTAATGAATGAACTCTGAACTCCAGCAAGCATTGTTCCATCAGTTGAACGGAAGGTCTTCACGTACCTCCAAAGGAAGAAACCTATAGGAGTGAGGTCTGGGAATCACGCAGGCCATGGAACAGTACCTCCTCTACCTATCTAACGATTAAGATAGAATTGATATAGAAATTCTCGCACTATCATATGGATATGCACTGCAGCACCATTGTGCAACCGCATGTTTCTCCTGCTGTTCAAATCCCAACAATCTGGAAAGATGTTCGCGAAGAAAATGTTAACGTTTTTCCCCCCTTCCGGCACATTGCCAAAAAAGTATGGTCAAATGATGTGATTTCCAATAATTCCTTCCCAAACTTCAAGCAATTATCGCTTTTGGTGATCAAAAGTCCTCAACCACTGATAATTTCAGATTACGTAATTATGCAGATTATGTCTGTTGACCAAACCGTTGTTCTTAAACGTTGCTTCATCAGAAAACATAATTCTGTTTGAATTATTATAATCCTCGTCAATCATGCCATTCAAAACGTAACTGTATTTGCAAAATCATAACCATACAATTCTTGATGTAGGTTCAGATGATGAGGGTCGAACTTATATTTCAATATTATTCTGTTCACAATACTTTATGAAGTAACCACATCCGCTGCTTTTTTCCTAGTGCTTAAGTGGGAATTTTCCTGTAGCATCAATAGGTAGAATAGGTCAAGAATATGAGATCACCCAGTATCTTCACGAAATTTTCAAGGGTGCTTTGAAACATGGTAAAAACAGTTATGCAATAAAAAAAATTGCCCGGAAAAGATAATATCAGGAGATACGGGCCCCCGAAGATCCATAGAGAGAGGTTATGGGATATCACTTTTCGAAATTGTAAACTGATATAAACAATTTTTTTTTATACTTAATAGTGACTGCACACTCATCAATTTAGTAATATAATCTCACTTGATTTTCGAAAAAGTAATGAAAAAACCCCGATTACTTTTATATAATTCTACAGAAGAACTATCAAAATCAAACGTTGGTGATTGTGTTATGTTTATCCAAATCTCGTGGATCTTGAAGTTCATTGATACGCTACGTTGCCTATGTCTCCAAATTGAATGCGACATACATATTTGAGCATACAGGGTGATTCAAAAGTACTTTGACAAACTTCAGTAGGTGATTCCTGAAAATATGTAGTAGTAGGCGATGTAATATCGACTCCGAGTTTGCTTCACCTGGAAACACGTGCTAAAGCTGAAGGAATCGACTGAAAAAAAGTTGGTTGAGTTATCTTGAATTGTTCTGAAAACATGAATTTTTCTGTGGGTCTATGTACGACGCTTTTTCGACATAGGAATTAACCCAAATGAAAAACTATTGCAGACAAGTCTAAGATACCTGGAATGTAACAAAATGTAACCAAAATAGGGGGTTGCCGTTCAAAAGAAAACAGAACTCAGTTGTGTACTTTATTTTGGGACATCGTGTATATAAATTAAAATATTTTCAGAATGTGCCTCATCATCGGACTTAAAGAAAACAGGCCGATAGCTTGGAAAGAGAAAAGTAATAGAGTTTGCACGCACCCCTGGGTCACTCTGTGTAACGTTGGATGTGTAGAGTAGAATGCAGAATCACTCTTATGCCAATAACATCAAATCCAACAACATTCGATTTTATAGAAAATTTTTCAGTTCTCTGGAAATGAAAGTTTCAGTCGATGATATATTGGTTGCTGGAGATCATTCGCTGTGTGCATTAGGCTGGAGGGATATATGAAATTATGACAGCGCCCAAGGTGGCAGAAGTAGGTAATGATCATGGTAATCACAAGCACAAACTGAAAACTTTCAGTTTCTGAGGTCTCTCCGTCTATCCACAAATCACTTGAAAATATTGTACCATATACTTCAGATGATTAAACATTATTATTATCGTAGTGGAAACAGTCACGGTTGGGTAGTATAACAACATACATATAATAACAATGAGCCCTCGCTATTGCTGTTTAGTCGATTGCAAAAATAGTACGTGTGAATTTCATATATTTCCAACGGCATCACATAAGCTGCAGCAAAGAGATAAGTGTTCTGTTTTCCACGATATTTCAATCTCTTATCCTGGGACGTAAGGTTTTCATTCGATGAATATTTGAGATGTTTTCCGTTTTCCATTTGATCGCCTAGAAGTGGACACAGAAGTATAACCAAGATCCGTGGGACGGTGTTGAGCCGGTGATAAAAAGCAAATATCGACTCAAACTGCGAGTTTGGGAACACCTGGACGGTGTTGTAAACTGATCGATCAGCCTTATGAACAGGGGACAAAGATACTTTTGATGTCTTTCCGAGTTGTCTATCATACACGGCATTCTATCAGGACAAATTACCTCGCAGAGGATTATTTGTGTTTTAATTTCCACGAACTGGGTTCGGTTACAAAAGCAATTGGCCTTACAAGTGAACTGATGTTAAATGTAATGCAGTTCAAGTACTAAGAGTAATAATCGTAACTTGTATTGTATAAGCAATACGCAATATTTTGTTGACAATTATACGTGTTAGAGATTGTTGAACATGTTTTTATCATTTAGGGACTGTTCAACGTTCCCACATCCTTGCAAGGGTAAACTTGGGATCCCATATTCAGGTAAAATTGTGAACTTCATTCCTTTTCTGAATATTATATTATTCGAGAATTTTATTAAATAGTTTTGCGTTGAATCTGTTGTTATTTGGTGGTTTCGTCAAGTTGAAGCTAGCCAGGGTTATATGAGTACTTTTTTCAATTTGTTAAACTACTTAGCTCCCTTTATTTTTTATGTTCTCAATACCTTATGAACCTGCGATCTCGATAAACTATCGAGCAAGCACATTACTTGCCGTACCTAGAAGTACACGGAAGTAGCATTACTTTATGATATTCAGAATATCTATAACTTAACATACATAACCTCCAGAAGCGGTGAACAATCAATACAAATATTTTTTATCATTTACTCACTTTGACAGAAAAAAACTCCGATTCATCTGGAACTAGTAGTGAGCACAAAATTGTAACATCGTGGTAGATTATTTAGAAATTGTAAAAAAATTTAAATTGTTACATGGTGAGTATTGGAAATAAACCAGGAAAACTTCAGCTATCAAGTCACTAGAGGGCACTACCAGTCTTACACAGTATTCCATTGTTAAATCTGTTGTTACATCTTTCGGGATTTTGTTGTGTGAATCTAAATCAGGAAGTTCTTCCAAAGAATGCTATTTTTCGGGGTTGTCTTGCCATTGCTGAGATTTCTCCATTGTTGTTATTGATCCTAGTGAGTAGCCAAACCACCCTTTATGTATTCACTCATAGCTTTGTCGCGTGATTTCATCGATTTTCTGTCAACTACGGGACAGTTTTCAATTTATTCGTTAAGGTCTTTATACACGATGGTCCATCACGATGGGCCTGGGATATATTTTTCATGTTTTTACAGTTAAAACTTTTGTCTTACTTTGTGATTGTGAATACCTCAATATATATGATGGAGATTGATTAATAAAAATATTTTTTCAAGTAAAAGTGGGTATATACCTTTCTATATATTTCTACTGTACGTGTGTTGTCATTGCACTCCTCCTAAACGGCTGGACCGATTTGAATGAATTTTTGTGTATGCGTTTGGGTTGGTTTATCCCCCTAAATGTTAAGGGTGGTCCATCCCTCAATTTTTTTGTATTTTTCAGACAAATTTGTTTGTGTTTTTTATGATGCAGCATTCAAAAATACATACAACCCCAAATTTTCACCCTTCTACGATCAACCCCTATTTTTATTTTTATGTTGTCATGACTCCTAGAATACTAAAAATTCAGATTACTCCTGATTTTTCACCCTTCTACGATCAACCCCAATTTTTAATTTTTTTTTATTTTATAACACGGGATAACAGGAAAACAGAAAAACGGAAATAACGGGATAACGAAAAAAACGGGAAAACGGGATGACAGGATAAGGGAATAACGGGAAAATGGAATAACAGGATAAATAGAAAACGGGATAACAGGAAAACAGGATAACGGGATAACGGGAAATTCGTCTTTGTTGTTTCAAAGTTCATCTAGTTTTTTCATTTCGTTGTGAAACTGATTCGGATTTTCAATGTATCGACGTTAATATGTCAGTAATCGAATAAACGAATTTCTCTCCATTCTTATTACACTCGCATTTCTTTTTTTAACAGATTTGTATCCCGTTAGCTGCAGATTAGTTCGAAATATTTTGATGTAGTTAACACCCAATAGTGTGACTATTGGATGTAAACTGTTAGATGTAATTTTCGAGCAAATAATAATATTTCGCAACGTTCTTTGAATTAATTTAATAAATCTCATATTCTTTATTTTCACCATTAGATGTGTAAAAAACATTAAACCAAAATAACTATAACCAAATTCACAACAAAACATTGTATCATTCATTGATTTAACTCAATAATCTCATAAAGAACTCGAATTCATCATTCAGTATGCCGTCCTTCCCGTTCTATACAAATTATAGTCCTTTCATTCACAGACTTTGTGGCATTTTTTATAAATAGGGGATTTATGTTAGCACCCCCGATTTCTCTGAATGTTCTTCGTTTGCAGATAACCCTATAGAAAAAAGTCCAATGGAGATAAGTCCGGTGATCTTGGTGGCCAATAATCTTCCCAATCTCGTCCCATCACTTTGCCCCTAAACATCTGACTGAGACACTGTTTCATTTCTACCGTTTGGTGGATCGGTGCCCCGTCAAGCTGATTCCACAAATTTCGTCTAACACTTGGAGGCAGATTATCAAAAACTTCAGACAGCCGATTCATAATGGAATTTCTGTACATCTGTCTGCGTTCAAATTTTCTCTAAAAAAATATGGTCCAATTATTTGATTATTCAATAAACCACACCACACATTTGTTTTGAATGAATATTAGTCTCGGCATTCTAGTACAGAATTTGAATCATTGTTGGACCACCAATGACAATTTTGGGAACTAACTGTGCCGTTCGACGTGAAAGTTGCCTCGTCTGTCCATAAAATCCTGTAGGGAAATGTGATATCATTTTCTCTCTCACTTCGGAACCAAAATGGAGATCCTACTCGAATATCGAAATCTATTTTTTTAATAGTGTTTATGAACTTTGACTTATAGGGATGGAAGTTATTTTTGTGCAATCTCACAGTTTCTCTGCCAACCCCTGTATTTTTCACTCCTTATATTAGTGTTTTCGTTTTCAACAACGCTTAAACAAACATTGAGTTGTTTTTTTTTATTATGCCCCATTGAATTATGTGTTTTCTTGAAACGATTGTCCGCAGAGCCAGTTTCTGTGAATGTTTTTGAAATCCTTTCCACGGTACTAGGGTGAATATTTCTTCCTGGATGCCGGTGATTGAAAATACAAGCAACATCTCGTTAAGGCACATTCTCACCACATGAAAGAACGATTTCCACATTGTCTTGTGTGGATAACATTGTACATAAAACTTATTTGTGAATTATAAATGTAGAAAAATCTGTACACAAAACAACTCTATTTATTAAACGCAATAATTTGACATTAACCAAAACGAAAAAATTTGTTTCAAAATCCTACTAACGGAAAATTTTATTTCGATTCGATCAATTGTACTAACAAAGACGAATTTCTGGAGGTGCATTAATCTTTTTTCTGGTAACAGGCCAATGTGGGTATTTTCTGGGCAAGATATGACATTGGAAGTCTCGTATTCGTCAAAATTATGAAATTTTAATCATGTTTCGTTCGACTGAATAGAGCGAAAGATTCGAAAAATAAAAAAATTGGAAAAAAGGCGAAGTGACAGTAGAGAGTCCAAATTTAGAGCAACGGTATAAAATTGGAAAGTGAGCAACTTTTTTTTTGCATTTTCCGAAATTTCCAAAAAACTGTTTTTTTGGGATTTTCGAAAAAATATCAAATTTTACAGGTTAAGAGTAGCACATGACAAAAGGATAGAGGCTGTTTTTCACTAATTTTCCAAGCACAAACTAACTGCCAAGTCAAATTTTCATTATATCTATTATTATTTTGTTTTGATGTTTAATTTATTTTGTTTTGATGTTTATTTGTGACTTGTCATAAATATGCATCTGTCTTTGGTCCTTGTGATTGAATTTATATGTATATTTTATGATAAATAAATTGACTGATTGATTGATTAGAAAGAAACTTCCATATGTTGCGAACTTTATGTGTGACACTGTATATTTATTCATTACCAACAATTCACAAACCCAGCCTTCCAGTAAGCCCTATAGTAGTTTCTATAGGAGCACCTACTGAAAACATTGCACAATTTTTGACAGGGATTTCAACTAGTGCCTACGATTTTGACAACGAATATTTCATAAAAGATTCATTTGAAGTAGCAGAACAATTTGACAATAAAAAAATTCCGGACAACTTTGTGTTGGCTAGTTTAGATGTCATCTCACTTTTTAGTAGTGTTCACTTGGAAGCTTACTTGAGAGCAATAGATAAAAAGTGGGACCTTATCAGTAATCATTGTTGCATCCAGAAAGAGGCCTTACTCAAATCGATAACTCTTCTTTTTGGCAACACATACTTTTCTTTTCAACGATAAAATCTATAAACAAACTTTTGGTACCCCAATGGGGGCCCATTTCACCTATTCTAGCAGCGTACGTAATGGACGATGTGCTAGCTTCAGTTATTCCTGGTTTATCTTTCAACTTACATTTCATAAAAAAATATGTTGATGACATCATAGTGGCTTCGCCAAAAAAAAAAAGGCCGAATGAGATTCAGAATACTTTTAACAGCTATGATCCACATATCCAGTTCACAATAGAGACTGAAAACAACGAGAATTCCGTACTACTTCTGAACACAAAATTTATCCGAACTTTGGATAACACAATAGTGATTGATTGGTACAGGAAACCATGTAGTTCAGGAAGATATTTGAGTTATAACTCGTATCACAAGCACTCTATGGAAGTGAACCTGGTAAAACAAATGAAAAACAGAGTCATTAGAATTTCGAACACCATTCTTCACACTAACAATTTAAATATACTTCAAAAACTTTTTCTATACAACTCATATTCAAAATCATTACTTTGCAAAGTTCTATCCAATACATCGGCTACCATTGATGTACATGCTAATGATAACGTAGGCAATACAGCCTTGATCAACTATGGAATTGACACGGTTCCAACTCAACCTATTTTTACCTCAATTCCATACACAAGAGAGATCACTCCTACACTCACCAGATTATTCAACTCTCTAGACGATTTCAAAATCGTAAATAAAACTGTGTTAACAATCAGATCAATCTCGAAAGTAAAAGACAAAAATTCTCTAACCTCACTTACAAATGTCATTTACAGTCAAGGTTGCGACAAACATTACACAGGCCCCTAGATCATTGTCCAATAGAATCATTCCACACAAAAATTACTGCAGATTGCATCTTGAAAGATGCGCTCTAACAGAACACGTGAACAGTTTGGATCACCAAATGAATTTTAAAAGTAAAAGTGTTAGCGACTGAGTCACATAGATCAAAAAGAACTTTCTCAGAAATGGCTTTCATTTCACAATCCAATAATTGCATGAACAAAAAAAGTGACATCAATAATTTAAGTGAGATCTACTCCTTTTTACTGTCACTAGACTCTAAACCAAATTTTTACAAGTTTTCATAATGAAACCATGTTATCCAACACGACCCAAAGGCCAACCACAATCCGATCATATATTGAATTTTATTATTAAAAAAAATCAACAGTTGGTAACACCTAACCTCAAACGTCATGGTTGACGTGTGTCATATGTCAATTATCTCTATAAAATAACATATACCAGTACCACTTTATACACCACATGGTGAGATAAACTTTGGTATAGTTTTTCACAATTTTTATGTGTTTTACAACTCTTAACTTGACTCAATTGTTATTCTTCATTTGACCTGATTCACAATATTATTTTTGTGTAACAACATGGAAGCTAACCTCAACATAGATGTAAGTTACAATATGAACTGTAATAACAAAATAAAATAACTCATATATATATATATATATATATATATATTCATATATAAATATATTACATTTGATATATACCAAAGTTCAGTCACTACAGGAATCTTAGGTTTTGCGTGAAGATTAACTTTTTCAATCTAATTCTCCTGAACTCTGATCTCCGTCATCTCCTTCATCACTCCATTTTTGTCAGGCAGGTCTATGAATATAATTGTGGATATTAAGGAAATTGGGAATATTAGGAAAATGGAGGATTTTAAGGATATTAAGGAAATTGATGATAATCCAATAGGCAATCCGAACCGGATTACATCCATTTCTTGTTTAATCTTCAATAAAACAAATTTAACGTGTTGATGCGGTACAACCATCGCTGTGTCATCTGATGAGCCATCGTGTATAAAAAACTTCAGGGTTTTTTTATGGTATTCCCACATTTGTCATTGTACGTATTTTTGTGCAGGTATTCCTCAAAGAGTCTAGTTTAGCACGTTCCACTTGGTTTGTGTGACTGGTCCACAATATCGAGACCTTGTTGAAAATTTGTGTGATTGAAAGTATCCCCACCTGGTTTTTTCATGTTTTTATAACTTCAAAGTATTTGTTACTTACTCCGAATATTTGTTACTGACTCCGATACGTTTTCAAAGATATCTCTCTGCGATATAAACACAACCTGGAAGTAGTGTAAATACTGTTTGTTCAATTCTGAATTAATGCTTTTTTACGATTTAAACATCATGAATATATGTGTATCACTGATTTGTCTGAGCGTAAGAAACATTTATTTCTGTTGTCGTTTTCGCCTTAATGTCACATATTCCGATATCATACTTTCAACTTCTATGACAACTTCATATGACATAAAATCCATAGCTGTCCCCATGAAACCCAGACCGAAGCGAATTCTCTAAGTCAATAGAAATCCTAAATGAATTCTCACTCGCAAGCAGCCGCCAATGTATATTAAAAAATGGAAGAATATTCAGCGGCGAAGGCAATTTACGGGAAAAAGTTTGCGTCTGCGGTGGAATCTTTACCTTTCTACATATATTCATGAAGAATGGCGTGGAACTTTGCAGTTTCACTCAATGTCTTTTTTTATGGGCGATATTTCTACCTTTTCCTGGCTTCCTCCGATTTGATCTCATGAAACTGCTGAAAATATTTTTTTAATGTCAAATAGTGATGAATTATTTCAATGAAGCGAGACTTGTAACATAAGTGTGCCCTGCAAAGTATGCTAATTTACCTTTTATACCTCGATGGTTGAATAAATAAACCCCATTGTACTATTCATCGACTGGAACTACGAAAAACCCATTGCTGTTTCATTTTTTTATAAAAAAGAGTTCATATTACGATATACATAAATTTGGGGTGACTTCCCGCATAAAAGCATATATTTCTACAGGAAAGAATAATTAATTTATTTCGAAGATCAATGGGAATATTAACATGGAACCGTTGACGACTTCGTGTGTGGGCGTTGGTAAGTATATTTTGATGACTACGTGGAACGCCGGGAAGCCAGAATGAACTTTGACTTGTATGCCTCACCATGAGGGGAATTTTTGACCAATCAAGATGCAGAGTGTAGCGTCGGTTTAGCTAGACGGGCATCTGAATATTCGTAGATGGGGAGTTACTCGTGATAACTGGAAGAGGAAAGTCCACCGGCAGGGTTGACTTGTTTGGAGATAATCGCGCCCTGCACGAGGCTAGGTGACGTATGATTCAATTGGAAATGAAAGTCTTGAAATCTTGTTTTTTGTAAGCCAGTTCGGGGGCTATGTGTAGATTCGTCATTTGTTCCGAGTATCGACCGGCAAATTTATAGGTAGGAAATGGGAAGATAATTTGGAATTGGGAGAGAAATGGGAGTAATGCCGTATACGTATGGTAAGTCGATGGCTTTTAATTGAAAAAACTAACTTGTTGCATAGCTCTTGATTACTGATTACGTGGTGAACCTCATGCACAGTTCAGAGTATTTATAACAATATGCATAGGATTCTTGTTTATTAAAGTTGAGACCAGTTGCGGACGGCCTCAACTATAAGAATTGAAAGAAAAGCGGATGTCAGTTACACTGGTGATAATGAATTATGGGTTCTATGGGGAAAACATATATTTCAATGATAAAAAGTGTAATATGCAACGGAAATATGACCTCTTTCATTCGAATAGATTTGAATGTTGGTTATTGGTATTCAAAAATTGTTAGTTTTCTTTCGTTCTCAAAACATGAGAGATTTTATTCTTATATTTTATTTTCTGGTCGAAATTATTCATTCGACAAGCGTTAAGCTGTGATATATTTTTTGAAATTTTTTTGTTAATAGATGTATTGAAATTATTTTTGTGTATTATTGTGTATTAGAAAGAGGAATTGAGTTCATTGAGAATAAATCATTTCAGTTGAGAAATTAAGTTTATTTTATTAGTTTTTTTCCATAAATTCAGGACAGTAATAGAAAAAGGTTATTATTTTACTGGCTGAAAAAAAAAGTTAATAAAAAAAGTCCTCGCATATTGAGCCAAAGGCCAAATCTATGTCCTAGAAGACAAATGGTGCCTAAAGAAATAGAGACCAGTGCCTTTGTCTACTATAGAAACACTTTATGATAATTGGTGCTATGTGTCGAAAAATCCAATTTTTCTTCATATACCCTCATGATATTTGAATATCATATGTAAGAAACATTCATTTTATAGAAAAAAGTGTGACTATACTTTACAAGACGAGTTGAGATAAAAAAATGTAAGTATGAAAATTGCATTATGTTACCTAATCGGGCGTACGAATTGATTTCCAGTTCGCCCATTTTGCGATAGATATTATTTTGTGGGAGAAATTAAGAAAGTTCTCATATGATTTTTATGTTTGATAAAACGAAGAACGGTCAAAAGACTTGTTACTCGTTATAATTGCTGACAGCGTCGAGAAAGTTACGAAAACATAAAGAACCCTGCACCAAATACATGGGAGAAGTTCAAATTAGTTCCTATGTCTAGTTTCGGAGATATGAATTTTTGAAAATAATAAAAATGCCTTTTTTACTGAAACATAGTAAGGTTCACTTATACAAAAGTATTACTTTTTAGATGATTAGTAACTAAATAATAGCATTGCTGGTTCAAAAGAAGTCAAATGATATGTCAATCAGTCGGTCATTGAGTCATTGGTCCTATGGTGATTGAGCATTTTTCATCAAAAATATCTTCATTGGGAGTATTTTCTTATGACACGAATCAACTGATTCTTTTAAAAAACCTTTGTTTTTTATACTTCATGTTTTCAACATTAGTCACTCAAAACAGCCTTTTTGAGACAATAAATCTGCTTTGGAGCCATAACTACTTGAGCAAGACTTATGGTAATTACTTAATATGATTAGCTCCAAAAAGCTACAATCACTTTTTTACGGAAGTGTTTATAAATATAAGTTGAAATAGGTTTTGCACCTAATTAATTATTTTCAAATCATATATTTCAGTTATATTTTGAAGTAAATTACCCTACACTCGTGTAAGTTTCATTATCTGGTTTTTGAAATATATATATATATATATATATATATATATATATTTAGAATTGATTTATATGGAAAATATTATCCAATCTCATTTCTTGATGAAATGAATATGAGCTTGCGGCGCAGAACAATTGCCCCGTTAAATCCGCATGAACATAAACCGAATGACTATTAACGGCAAGGCTATTGACACGTTGGTATGCGGTTTTCAATCTGCTTTCCGAAAATTCGGTGTCCAGATCCATATGTCGTGACCATTCCACGAATATATATGAATAGTAATTATGAACCCTTCCCGCAGAAGCCTTGATTAGCTTATAGGGTATCATTGAGCGTCCAGTTGGGCATTATCATTATTTAGTTATTAACCGCGCAGAACAATTTTTTTTCGTGAAAGGCCCTGCCAAATTAACTTAGAACCCATTAACGCTGTATTTCCTGTGCCGTTTTCTGTTAGCGAATCTTATTTTGCGGGGTTGAAAATTACGTGGGTTTTGAAACTGTAGTTTTTGAGCAGTAGATATGTCCCATTGATAATAATATAATGATGATATGCTATTATAAATAGCTTGCGTGATCCTAATATAGATTTAGCCAAAACAATGCGTGCTCGAGCTAACCTAGATAATGTTTTGGGAAATAGAGTAGAAATAATAATTTGCATCATATTCGTAGGAGGTCCGTTTGGAAAATAGAAAATCTGGGAGACATAACAATGGGAGCAGTACACCAAGTAGGCCTTGCCCCTTCATATATTCAAGATTACTTTGAATTGGAAGGAGCAAACCTATTTGAAATCGATGTACGGAGTGCTGAACCTAGACTAATGCCTTGCAGAATTGCATCCCGGTTCAGAAAGCCCGTCAAACATCAACTCTAGATAGCGTATAATTGGGAATTAAACGAACTGGACAACGAACGTATCTTGGGAAACTACTGCACATACAAAAGTGGGTCCAGAACTGTAGGCTGTTGTTCCCATGATTGCAGTGTACTTTGGTGGCTAAGTTACGCTCGTCATCAGGGAAACATGAAATATCCCAGTCAAATGCTCCTAAGGGATATAAGTGATGCAAGAAATAGGCCAGTTAATAATAATAATAACCGGTAATTTAGAACAACTGGACTGCCGCCCGTATGCGGTTATTGAGAATACCTTACTCACAACCCTATTATATTCCAAGGATGATGGGGATGATTTATGTACTTTAGGGCCTCCAAACAAAATGGTTGTTGAATATCAGAATTGCTCATGTTGATTTGTTTTTTAATAGCAGTGCGTCCACCTCTAAGTCATGTTTGTTATATTCTTCATTTGCTTGTCGTAGGTTATTTGCAAAAGGATGTTTTTCCCGGTTGACTTAGTATTTGATTTTAATAACAAGAGATTGTAAACATGGTAGTTTATAGGAATCCGTTATTTGTTTAGCATATTAGTTACTTGAAAATAACAGTAGTTCATTAGCTGTTAATCTTGTGTTGACAAAACCAGTGTATTATAGAAATAAAATGGAAGTTACATAATTTGACAATATTAATATATTATTTACCCGCAAAAAAAATCGCACTTCCAAAACACACGTAGTTTTTAACCTCACAATGAAAGATTGGCTAACAGAAAATGGCACACGTTGATGGGTTTTAAGCTCACGAAAACAAATTGTTCTGCTCGGTTAATAACTAAATGATAATAAAACCTAACTGGACGCTCAATGATACCTTATAAGCTGATTGAAGCTTCTGCGGGGAGGGTTCATAATCAATATTTATAGATATTCATGGAATCGTCTCGAAGCGTAGAGTACGACTTATATGGATCTGGAAACCGAATTTTCGTGAAGCATGTTGAAAACCGCATACCAACCTGTCAATAGCCACGCCGTTAATAGTCACACGGCTTATGGTTATGTGGTTTTTAACGGCGCAATTGTTTTGCGCCGCAATATCATATTTTTTCATCATGAAATGAGATTGGATAATATTTTCTATAGAATATCAATTTTCAATATTTATATTTCAAAAACCAGACGAAGGAATTGATTTGTTGAAATTATAAACAGGATGTTCATAAAATATTTAATTGAGAATGTTTCCCTTTTCAGACGAAGGAAATTAATGAAACTTATCCGAGTGTAGGGTAATTTACTTTACAGTATAACTGAAGAATATTATTTAAATTGACAGGTCAATTCAAGAATAATTAACAAACATATATATTAAGTACAAAACCTATTTCATTATTGTCTCAAAACGGTTGTATTAAATGTTGAAAACATGAAGTATAAAAAACAAACATTTAGTGTTTTGGAAGAAAGTTAAAACTTCTAAAGAAATATTCTTGTCATAAGAAAAGACTCCCAATAAAGATATTTTTGATAAAAATGCTTAGTCCCACTAATGGGACCAATTATAAAGATTGTCGAAATATGCTAAATTGTCATTATTTTACCCACCCTGTATAATAGGGGGCTTCTTTTGTTTTTTAACGACCGACTGACTGACATGTCATTTGACTTCCTTCAAATCAGCAATGCTATTATTTAGTTACTTATCATCTAAAAAGTAATATTTTGGATAAGTGAACCTTACTATGTTTTAGTAAAACAGCCAATTTTCATGATTTTTTTTAAATTTATATCTCCGAAACTAGACATTGAAACTAATTTAATTTCGCATTTTAAAAACTTAAAAAAAAAAAAAGGAGCCATTTTTCCATGTATTTGGTGCGGAGTTCTTCCTTCTTGTTAACGAGTTAAAGATATTATCTTTTTTTTAAACAGAGAACTGGTCTAAAGACCAATTCCTCCCTGTTACACATAATCAATTCATTGATTTGGTGAAAATGAACCACGTCTCTATTTTCTTCAGACTTGAGCACTTATAGAATCACGTCACATACATTGTATGCCATGCCGATGGATACAAAATGACGAGCGTGTCGGTAGGATATTACTCTGTTCTCTTTCACTTTTGTGACGAGAAGATTCTCCGAACTTTGCAGTTTTCAGGATGTTCACATTTTGTTTCATAATACAAGAAATATAAATATACAGGGTCCTGCAACACTGGCGCGGTGTTCCATATCTCTATTTTGGAAACAGATAGAAATCTATAGTTCTATAATATTACCTTACTGCTCGAGCTCGACCAACTAAGAAATTGTCGGTCACACAGGGTGTTAAATTTTTTTTGCGCGGATCCCGATTGTGTTTTTTTAAATGGCAACCTATATTTTTTATCGCTTTTTCGGTTTCTACCTAAAAAATAAAAGATACTTTATGTTCATCTTCCCTTCGAAAATATTTACGGTTTTCGAGATTTTTGGCATGACAGGTTTTTTTCTCCAATATTCGTCACTCAGAATTATGTATGATCACGCATAACTTTCTACTGAGAAGTCCGATTCCGATAATTCTTTCTTCAGTGGGTTGGATTACTTTAAAATTGGTCCTATCTGATTTTAAAGATCGAATCCACCCCTAAGGGCAGAAAAATTAAGGATATCGATCACTCACCCTCTGAATTATGGTCCGTTAACCATTCTATCAGGCATAACTTTGTACTGGGTTCTTCGATATGGATGATTTTTTTATCAGATAGGGTATACCTCATAGTTGATCATATTTGGATTTTGAATGGAATTATCCACCCTTACGGGTAGAAAAGTAGGGAATAATTGATTTTTCACTCGTGAACATTGGCACACATATGTAGTTGACAATGACAGATCGCTAATGTAATTATTTTTGTTCTCCAACATCAAACACAATCATTATATTCTATGAGAGGATGGAATGATATACAAAGTAATGAAATAAACTAACCAGTACAACAAAAATAATTTATATTACAACAAATAGTAAAAGTAGTTAATCATATTATTTAACTGGTAATAGTTGAAGTAAGGTGGGTAAGTAAGTATTTTGGAAGTAATCAAAAAACGAGTGGGTAGTAATTAGTAGATTTCCGCCACAAAAAATTGGAAAATAAACACTTTTCACCAGAAAATTAAGCCGACGAAATACAGAACTGAAAATTGAAAAATAAAATAAACCTTCTTAGTCTCAATAACTAAGCTCCTTAACTAATGTGAGTAACTAATTTTGAATCAGCTAAGGTGTAAAATGATGGCATCGAGTTGCGCGGTGACATTCTGATAATTTTTTTGAATCAATTTAATGATCTTCGTTGATTGTTCGTTTGGCGCCGACTCAAAATTAGCTACTTAGATTAGTTTAGGAGCTTAGTTATCGATTCTATTTTTCACTTTTCAGTTGCGTTTTTCGTTCGTTAATTTTTTTGTTATTCAAGTCATTTTTAACGAAAAATTGCTGACGAAAGTAGTTTTTTCAACGGTATTATTGTTCTTTCTGCAAGAAAAGTGTTTTTTTACGAATTTTCCACATCATGTCCAACCTAATTGAGCAGTCATACACCAAACGCGGGTCATCCTAGTCAAAGCCCGGGTGAGCGGCGGTCTCGGATGGTAACGTCCAGGAGAAAAATTAAACATTTGTAGCTCCAGACTGGCTAACGGTGAAAAACTTCAACTGCGGACTTAATTTGATTCTTTTATTGTGTTGCTCCCTGCCAAATTTATTTCTAATCCATCGGATAGATTTTGAATAATTAAATGGCAAAGTTCTGAAATTTGGCATTTTCTTATTCGACTGTTTTGGATACAGTTTTTCGAAGGCTCTCAAACGACAGACTAAAACTAATGGTCGCATTCGGGACAGGAATTGTATCTTCATACCGAATTTCAGCTCGATTGGTCAAATGGTTTGGCACTTATCGTGGAAGATTACACACACACTGTCTAATTCGTCAACTTATTTTTCGAAGTATTCGCCTTTGTTTATGCCTAGATTTTCACCTCAAATGGCTCTGTCCTTCACTGTTCAGTTGTATTAGTATATTTTATTGCATTTCGCGCCCTGAATTTTAGTTTTTCATAGGTTTACACCACTTGAATGTGTGTAATATTTTCCATTTGGGAATTTTTATGAAAAGGTGGGGTTATGAATTTATCGGTACCTAGCAGCCGGCACAAATAAATAGGATAGGTCTATGTGTGAATCCCGTTACCAATATCATACGTTATATTGCAGAACTTTGTTTCAATTCAAATTCATGTTGAAAAGGGAAACATTCTCAATTGAATATTGAATAGGAATATTTTTCTGCTGATTGAAAAATCCACGATAAAAATTAAGATGTTTTTGTGAATATATATCAGAAACAACTACTTCCCCGGCTGAAGCCACAATGGACATTGAACTACATCTGAAGATATTTTGAAAGAACCCTTACTCAGAAAAAAAAGTCTGGAAATAAAAACTTGATTTCCATTTCAGTTCTCAATCAAGACTGGAGTAGAAAATACAATTTTTACTTCCAGATTTTTTCTTTTGATTTAGGGTTCTTTCTTCCTCATCTGTCAGATGTAGTTCAATGTCCAGCGTGGCTTCAGCCGGGTAAGTAGTTATTACCTAGCAGCCGGCACAAATAAATAGGATAGGTCTATGTGTGACTCCCGTTGCCAATATCATACGTACTATTGCAGAACTTTGTTTCAATTCAAATTCATGTTGAAAAGGGAAACTTTCTCAATTGAATATTGAATAGGAATATTTTTCTGTGGATTGAAAAATCCACGATAAAAATTAAAAGATGTTTTTGTGAATATCTACCAGAAACAACTACTTCCCCGGCTAAAGCCACAATGGACATTGAACTACATTTGAAGATATTCTTGAAAGAACCCTTACTCAGAAAAAAAAGTCTGGAAATAAAAACTTGATTTCCATTCCAGTTCCCAATCAAGACTGGAGTAGAGATTAAAATTTTTACTTTCAGATTTTTTCTTTTGAGTTAGGGTTCTTTCTTTCTCATCTGTCAGATGTAGTTCAATGTCCAGCGTGGCTTCAGCCGGGTAAGTAGCTATTTTCTGTTAAATACCGGGTGACACAGGATATCGGGCCACCCCTGTAACTTCTGCATTTGTGAACGGAATTTTCTGGAATTCGGTACAGTTATAAAGCAACCATTTTGGATTTGATCACATCACAATCCGATAAGACGGACTTTCGGTTTTTCTGCAAATGCCAGCAATTTTGTTTTTTCGAATAGAACAAGCTGTATATTTTTACATATTCAAGTTCAACAGGTCAAAATAAGTCCAATCCTCATGTCGAATGTAATTTTTTTGAAACAAATGAAATTGAAATTGTTTTTTTTATTTTACCTCGTGGATAAATGAGATTTGGTTGAGGCTATTCACAATGAGTCGCACATAACAAAGAAACATAATTTTTTCTAAAAAATTATTTTTTGTGGCATTATTTATAAATAAATTCAGTCACATCACATTTTGATCAAAAATTCATTTTTTCCAAATGAAACCCCTATGGGCCACCTACCTGTCTCTCTAGAACATTCATTAAGGAAAAAAATGACATATCATTTTTGTATTTCGGTGCAGTAACAAATTTTACACATTCAAAAATCCACAACTAGTTCATGAGTTTCCTTGCAGTTGAATAATTTTTCAACTTAGTAAGCTGTGGAAAACCACATTCCTGAATCTTGTCAACTAATTGTGTTTCACTGTCATCTTTCATCTCAACTCTCAAAAATTAGTTAACTTCCGAAAATCAGTTTAGTAGAAATGTTAAATAAAAATTATAGTTTCACAATGAAGAGGTTGATATGTTATTAATTTACGGATAATGTCTTAAGAACAGTGTTGCCGCTTGTAAGTTATACGCTGAACGATAATCACACAGAAGACACCCACAAAAAAAAAGTTTCCAAAAATGTGGAGAGAAGATTCCGAAAAGAACCCAACAATGGAGAAGATGATCGTTAGTGAGGAGGCAGAAATGAACGTTTTGTTTGTTGATTTTGATCCAACCGCTTCGGCGCGGGAATTCGAATACCAATGCAATTATGTCGAGAAAAGGCTAGAGAATTTAAAAAACACCATTATCATGCTCATAAGTATAACTTACACAATTAGTTGACACGATTCAGAAATGTTGTTTTCCACAGCTTACTAAGTTGAAAAATTATTCGAACTGCAAGGAAACTCATGAACTAGTTGTAGATTTTTGAATTAATACAATTTGTTACTGCACCGAAATACAAAAATGATATATAATTTTTTTCCTTAATTATGTTCTAGAGAGACAGGTAGGAATTTTTGATCAAAATGTGATGTGACTGAATTGATTAACTAGTAAGTGACACAAAAAATAATTTTTCAGAAAAAATTAGGTTTTTCTGTTATTTGCGACTCATTGTGAATAGTTCCGACCAAATCTCATTTATCCACGAGGTAAATTAAAAAAAAACTATTTTAATTTCAATTGTTTCAAAAAAATGAAGGTTTGGACTTGTTTTGACCTGTTCAACTTGAATATGTAAAAATATACAGGGTGTTCCATTGGAAAAAACCAAGTTACTAGAATTTCCAGAAAAACTGGAAGTCCGCCATAATGGATTGCAATGTGATCAAATCCGAAATGGTTGCTTATATAACTGTACCAAATTTCAGAAAAATACGTTATCGAATGCAGAAGTTACAGGGGTGGACCGATATCCTGTGTCACTTGGTATTCACTTCAACATCTTTCTTTTCAATATTCAGTTGATAACGTTTTCCCTTTTCAACATGAATATCCCCAAGAGGTCTTGAACGATGCAACATAGTGACTAAAGTTATCTTTGAGTCGCAGATGATTTCACATCTAGTTTTATGAACACCCTGTTCATATTTTCAAAAAAAAACAATCAATTTGAATCCGTTTGGAACTCCATTTTTATTATACACTGATTTTTCGCAGACTGTACCCAGTTTCACGTGTATATGCCTTATATCTGTACAGTCCGTCGTACGACTAATGCGCATCATAGGGGTGAAATATCTGAACTTTGAGCTGTGTGCCAGACTGTATATTTTCAAAATAAATTAAAATAACTGCGTAATATCTTTTTTGGAAGTTTTGCGAGATAGTTGGTTCGAGAATTCTCGAAAAATGTTTGAGATTCATAAATTCCTTATCACACCCTCATCCACAGATCAGAATATATCTCAACACGCCGTTAGACGCAGGATTACATATTACATAGGCAAAGATTTTCCTTGTGCTGAACTGTGTCGCAATTCAATTCTCTATTGTGATTATGTAATCGTGTTGCTGGTTTCGGGATGAGTGGTATATTGCATTGTCTCATTGTGTCGTCTGTGCCATTGGTATGTCATTTTATGTCCTTCGGGGATGTGCCAATCAAGAGATGGGGAAGTCAATCTATAGGAGTTCATTATGTTTCGTTGTTGCATTTTTATTTTCGGAACTAGCTGTTACCCGCGACTTCGTCCGCGTGGAATTTGTATTTTTTCCTGTCTTTCTTTGTGTTGTTCCATCTAGCTCATGCCTAGTAACGTGGATTTCGGAAAGGTTTTACTCTTTTATTAACCCTCTTTTCAACCACCCTAGGGGATACATTTTCACCCACGTGATATAAGAAATTACCTTGCAAAATGTCATGCTTTTAGACCCACCATTGTCTGAATATTTTCAACCCCCTTAGGGGATGAATTTTCCTTGGTGTTCACCTACGTTATATAAGGAACTTTGTGCGAAATTTCATGCTTCTAGACCCAAGTATACTGTTGGTTCCAATTGTGGTAAGTCAACAAATGAAATGAGAAATCACAATTTTGAAATGGTACAAGAAGAAGGGAGAGTTGAAAAGGAAAACATTCTCAATTGAATATTGAATGAAAATATTTTCCAGAAAATTTAAAATTCTACAACTTGAATGGAAAATCAAATAATTATCTGAATAAAAATGCAAAATTTCACTTTCATTTTTTTTTTTCGGATTTAGGGTCCTTCCACAATATCTATCAGATGTATTTCAATGTTCAGCGTGGCTTCAGCCGGGAAAGTAGTTGTTTTCTGTTAGATTATACAAAAAATAACTTTATTGTCGTAGATTTTTTAAATTTTTGAAAAATATTTCTATTTGATATTTAATTGAGATTGTTTTCCTTTTCAACATGAATACCTCCAAAGAGGTTATCTGAAGGATGAGAGATAGTGACTAAAGTTTATCTTTCAGTTTCAGATAATTTCACATCTAATTTTATGGACACTCATATTTTCAAAAAAATCAATCTGTCATACCCCAGGACAGGTTCAAATGTCAAAAAACACTGTCACTCAAAAAAAAATGTTTGTAACATGTTTCCATCATTGAAATGTGATTTTTTGTCTAGAAACTTGTGTATTCAAATTCTTTCGATCTTCCTGATGATGGTAGAAGCGTGAAATAGATTTTCGTCGACAAAAATGTACTGAAGAACTGTAAATATCATGCATTGATGTTACAAATGATTTCTGGCGTATTCTCGTTTTTGGAAAACATCCTTCTTTGCGTCGTTCATCTATTTGAGTTCTTACTTGAAAATGAAATGGAAAATCAATTAACTATCTAAAGGAAAATGCATAGTTTCATTTTAAGTTTTTTTTCTCTAGAGGGCCCCTTCACAATATACAGGGTGTTACCAAAGAAGTGCGAAAGTTTTCAGTGAGTGATTCCTTGTCGAAAATTTAAGGGGGTATTTATTCATTTATTTATTTATTTAATGGTCATGAAAGATACAGACAGACAAAAGTCCACTAAAGTACCTACATTATTACATTTAATTTTACTTATACTTAAACTTATAAACTAATACTAATACTAATTTCAGACAGCAATTGAGACAAAGTAACAAAGATAAAGTGGTTTTTTGTTAGTTGTTTGCTTTTACTAATTCAAGCTGAAATTCTTTGATACATGAGTCGTTTCAAAGTGGTCTTTAATTTTTGGTGGGATTTGGAGAAAATATCGATTTGATCAGCATTTCGAACAATTCTACATAGAGGAGAGTTTTGAGACGAATTAGTTCTCCGAAATGGTATGCGGAACAAGTGGCTAGTTCTAAGTGGACGAATGGGAACGCTGATTTGAATTTGATTTAGTATATTAGCATTATTTACGGAATTTGAGATGATTTTGTGTACAAATAAAATATCAGAGATCACTCTTCTACTCGATAGTGATATAATATTGAAATGTTTTCTCGCATTTTCAATGTCGCCGTTGTAATTGAGAAGTTTCAAACCTTTTCATGTAAACAAAAGTTCTTAGGCCTTTTTTTGAAAAGTTACACGCTTCCAAACATGAGATTTTTTTTTCGTGAAATTGCTGAAGAGTTGAAGGAATGGCATTCTGTGGGCATGTTCTACCAATGAAAATGCTACCTATGAATATTTTTTTAATTTTGTTATGAACTTTTGGAGGGGTGATACATGCAACCCGTATTCCATTTTTTACCAGAACTTTTTAACGAAACAAAATATATCAATTTGAAAATATGTGTTGGAAAGAACGATTCATTACAAAACCTTTTTTAACTCCTGTGTTGTGTCCGTAAAAGCAATAGTTTCCTAATAAAAAAATTAATGCAACATTGTGCATGAACGGATCTTTTCTGTAAATGGAATCGAAAAGAATCTAGTAGGGTGGCTGTCACGTTTTGTTTGCACAACTTGTGACTTCAATCGTAGTATTTTAAAATTATTCCACTTGTTTCAACTTTCAATATAGGCATGTACCAGTACCATGTGTTGTTTAAATACAAACAAAACAAATAAACAAATGTATTACAACAAATAAAAAGGCAACAAGATCAAACGGAACGGAGTTATGAAAACTTTTCGAAATGACCACCTCCAACCATTAGACAAAGACGTTGGTGAAGATGTGCAAAAATTGTGTGATGAGGTATCACGCGCTGAGGATACATCTCTGCATAGAGCCGTCTAGCTTCCAAAGAATGCATATCGGCCATTTCAGCGTTAGTGTAATTATTCATATCGAAAATTCGAAAGACAAAATTGAACTACCACATATAAATCAAAGCGACTTGACAGCCACCTACTAGATTTTTTTTTATTTCAAAATACTACAATAGGCTTTTTCATTTAGATGACAAATGACTAACTTTGTTTACCTGTCAGACCCAACGGCATTGACGGCGAATTTTTTTTTCAAGGAAATAAAATATTTCCTATTTTTCCTATGGATAGTTGACTTGAATTTACATGGAAAAAGGAAACTCACCATTGTAAAATATTCGTCTACATCATTTTATCTACGAATGAAAGGTTTTTGGCGGTATAAAATAGGTAATAAGTACTACCTACAAAGAAAGTTACGAACGCCAATGATGCAGGTGCATTTGTCATGAAGTTGACTGTTGACATAATGTGAAAATACCGCTAATTTTGAACTAAGCCAATCTCACATTGTTATTTCAAAACTAACCAATGGCAATTCACTTTCCCAATAGCCAATCAGACTTTGGGTCTCAAAACGAGGGCATGCGCCTTAAAAAATCATCTAAATGAAAAGGCCTATTGAAGTCACAAGTTGTGCAAACAAAACGTGACAGCCACCACTAGATTTTTTCGATTCCATTTACGAAGATCCGTTCATGCACAATGTTGTATTTAATTTTATTTATCAGGAAACCATTGCTTTTACGGACACAACATAATGGTTAAAAAAGTTTTGAAATGAATTGTTCTTCCCAACACATATTTTTAATTCAAGGAATTTTTTTTCGTTAGAAAGTTCTGGTAAAAATGATTCACCTCTTTGAAAGATCACAACAAATTCAAAAAAATATTCTTAGGTAGCTTTTTATTTATTTATTTTATATATGCCCACGAAATTCCATTTCTTCAACTCTTCAGCAATTTCAAGGAAAAAAAACATGTTTTTTTTTTCTCATTTTTGGAAGCGTGTAACTTTCCAAGGGAAGGCCTAAGAACTTCTGTTTACCTACATAAAAGACCCCCCTCAATTTACGACAAGGAATGAGAAGTTGTTTTCTGTTAGATATTACAAAAAATAATACATCGTTGCAGCGAATCGGTTTGATTCTATGAAGAGGGCAAATTCAACTAGTAATAGAACAGTTTATATTTATGGTTATCTTCTTCTGCTTTGATATATGGAAAAGGTCGGGAATACCCAAAACTCACCATTTTTATATTTTGGTTTGTACCTGTACTTGCTACTTCAACTCCAGTGCAACTTGTGATTTCCCATTTAATTAGCAAGCAGAATTTCATAGTCTCCAGTTCATTAAGTATACCAGCATATTATATTTCCTTCAATGAATCCCTGTGGAACTGTTATTTTGGATAACATCGATAATAATCTCTGCAGTTGTTATTGTTGGAGCTAATTTGGTGAATTCGGTGTTGAATAATAATGAAACTGTTCTCGTGCAGTGAGGACGGAACCCGCTACCAATTAATAATTGACTTTCAGCAACTAACTTCAAATTACATTAACAAAGTTAGTTCAAACTGAAACCAAATGCAGACTATACAAATTGAACAGTGATCACACCCAATATATTTATGAATATATTTGTGTAACTTTGGTTAGGGTTCAGTGGAAATACGGCTCATGAACAAAAAAAATATTGAGTCAGTCGTCCGAAAGGACACCTGGAAAATCCATGAGGAACCAGAAATTGCGATTCTATGTAGAAGAATCGCAGATCGATCACATAAAAATATTTGAAGCAATATTAACTCCACACAATATTTTTTCATAGTTTTGCCTTCACGAATATCGATTATTCTCGACTGAATGATCGTGAAAGGCATCCAAACAATTGTGATTTCTATTGAGAGAAAGTTAGATGGGTTCCGAAGGTAATTTTCAGATATTTGCGAAGTGTAGGACTTGGTGATTAACTGTTAATATCCTGAAAGTTTTAACGGTGAAATTTATTCAAAGTTTGAAGAATTTCACCAAATAGAATTTAATCTAGTATTGTAATATTCGTTCCATCTATGAATCTGTCAACATGATATGCTTAGCCTTTCACGTAGCATCCAAATTTTATGAAAAATAAATATTTTAGAATGTTTATTGAGACAATTGAAGTAAATTTTCGATGTACTGAATGCTATACTTAATTCAAACAAATATACAACTACAACGAATCAATTGTGTTTCACCATGTAGCAATATTAGAAGAAAATAATTTTTCATTTGTATTAGTTAATAAGTAGATGAAACCTTTCGATAATTAACACTGAAGACTAGGGTTGTACCGACCATGATTTACTTCTCGATCATATTTTTCAGTTAAAATTGGAATTTTGATTTCAGTAATAGTTTAATTTTGGAGATTTTCATATCTTATTGGGTTATACTTACAATCCATGTTATATGAATATTTGTGAATTTGAATTAGGGTATGTTGGAGATAATCGACTTTTTTAATTTATATTGATTGCTTTGAATGGACAAGATTGAAATGGGTGAAAGTGTTGATTTGTTTGGGATTAAGAACAGGGTGTTCATAAAATCAGATGTGGAATCATCTGCGACTTGAAGATAAACTTCAGTCACAATCTTCCATCGTTTATCTTCTGATTTTATGAACTCCCTGTCATATTTTTAACAAATCAATCTATCGTACATCACACCAGGTTATGATGTCAAAAACACTGATTTCAAAGTGTCACTCTAAAAGAAATATTTTCAAAAACTTTCCATGTTCGCAAAGTGAGATTGCTCCTGGAAAATGTATTTTTCTATTCTTTCCGTCTTCCTCATAATCGTGGAACATGAAATAGATTTTCGTTGACAAAAATGTATTGAACCTAGTGCAAGCGTGCCAGTCTTGCATTGATGTAACAAAGGATTTCTGTGAATGCTTTCTGGGAAAACATTTTTCTTATCTCATTCATCTGTGTGAGTTCTTGATTGAGACTAGAATAAAAAATCAAATTTTTACTTCCAGATTTTTCTTTTAAGCTAGCGTCCTTTCAAAATATCTATCAGATGTAGTTAATGTCCAGCGTGGCTTAGCCGGGGAAGTAGTTGTTTTCTGTTAGATCCATTTTCATCGTGCATTCTTCAATTCACAGAAAAATATTTCTATTAAATTTTCAAGGTGAAAGTAAAAATTACATCCACCGGTTTCAGGTGAAATTGATTTTTCCTTAAAGAGGCGTTTCAATGAAACAAATCAGATGTTGATATGCTTTCAGCATTGAAAGTGAGAAGAGTGAAAATGTAGTGTCTCTAGCAGACAAGAAGGCGATAATGAAGGAAATGAAGAATCTCAGATTAATATTGAAATTATTAATATCATACTCCTGGACCGAGTGAACAACATCTTGTTTCTAATAAAAAACATTGATCTACTTTACGTTTTCTAAGAAATCTGTACGCAAATGAAGAAATTTGATGCATTTGATCAAATTGCTTTTATATCGAAAATTTCCCGGCAACAGTGTAGGATTGAAAAATTGGTCTCAGATACTCTGAAGAAGAAGTCTATAATCGATGATTGTTCGAGAAGAACGTTGGGTAGATTTTCGATACAGCATGATTTCAGATAAAAGATTGTTGATAAAGGTAACAATAATCAATGCACACGATTGATAAATTGAGGGATGAATATATCAGGAAAATTAGGCTATCGCAATAAAGCCATGAAAATCTCATTAGATGAAACGTTGTTTGATAGATACGATTTAATTCGGAGAGCTCGTACACATAACTTTAGAAATGTAGAGCAAATATTTCACATGTTAGGAATAACTGAATTAGCGTATTGTTACGGTGTTAATAAAATCAGATTTGGAATCAACTGCTACTGAAAAATAAAATTCAGTCCCTCCTCAGATTCCCTTGACGTGGTCCTAAACAGGAAAATAAATTCGTGGCAACAACATGACGGATTTTAATATATTTTATTATGATTGAACGACAAATAAAAGGAAAATCTATTTTGACAAAAAAGAGTGTTCTCCTCTAAAAAGTCGATTTAAAATCTCCTCTTTTATGAAACCCCGTACAGCTATTTTATTAAATGGGCTCCAGTCACAGAAAAAGTTTGAAAAATTAGTTATGACTTATGACAAGATATCGAAGATATCCGATCTGAATGGTCACAGGGTATATTTCGTTCTCGATGCGATAACATTCCGCACAGAAAATAATCGTGAGAGTTTATGATCAGAACCACACGAAATCACGTAACCGAAGCAGGGAAGCGGAGTGCCGGCTGCATATATCTCGCGCCTTTCCATTCATCCACCCTGTCCATCTCGTAACACTCTGGATTTCCCCTCCTACACGTTCGTTCCTAGAAAACGTTTATAATTCATGAGGAGTGTCGAAAAACGGAAGGAAAATATGTTACGTGTTTGTTTGCGAAAGTCTCCATTGAAAAATAACATGGAATTTAGAAATGGTACAAATTTTGGATCGGTTTTTTTCTAGGGTGTTACCAAATAAGTGCGAAAGTTTTAGAGGGTGATTTCTTGTCGAAAATTAAGGGTCTTTCATGTAAACAAAAGCTCTCAGGCCTTTCCTTGAAAAGTTACACGATACCAAAAATTTTGTATTTTTTATTTTTTCCTTGGAAATTGCTGAAGAATTGAAGGAATGGCATTTTGTGGGCATGTTCTACCAATGGAAAAGCTACCTATGAATGGTTTTTAATTTCGTTGTGGTCTTTTAAAGGGGTGAAACATGCAACCCCTATTCCATTTTCTACATGAACTTTTTTACGAAACAAAATTTCTCAATTTAAAAAAAAGTGTTGGAAAGAACGATTCATTGCAAAACTTTTTTAACCCAGTGTTGTGTCCGTGGAAAGCAATAGTTTCCTTGATAAAAAATAAAAGAACAACATTATACATGAACGGATCTTCAGTATATAGAATCGAAAAAATCAATCGTAGTATTTTAAAATCATTCGCTTGTTTTAACTTTCAATAGAATATCAAATTAAAAATACAAACAAAACAAAATTATGTATATTACAACAAAGAAAAAGGCAACAAGATCAAATGGAACGGAATTATAATAAATAATAGTTTAAAAAAACTAAAAAACACGCTTTTATAGAAAACCAGACTAATGGTATGGCATGGTATTGCCTCGGCCAACAATTACCTGTGATCTGAGACATTTCTTACTTTACTGCCCTAGGTGTGTAACGTACTATATAATTATTGATACCATGCACCCCACGCTTTTTTTTAAATAAAATTTTTTTTTTTCCATTTTTATAGTCTGGTTTTCTATAAAAGCGTGTTTTTTAGTTTTTTTAAACTATTATTAATTTCCTTTTTTTTAGTGTGGTTCATTTATAAAAGCGTTTTTTTAATTTTTTTTATATTTTTTCTGCAAATAAAAAAATGGAATAATATTATCAAATGAGGCAATCATAATCTCCGACCCCAAAAACCCCCACATACCCATTTTGAAAAGAATCAGACCATAATCACAAAACTCGGCCGCCATTTTGAAGCTGCCATCTTGAATTTTCCCAATTTCCACGAAAGAATCATATTATTTGACCCCAAAAACCCCCACGTACCAATTTTGAATAGAATCAGACCATAATCACGTAACTCGGCGGCCATTTTGAAGCCACCATCTTGAATATCCCAATTTTCACGGAAGAATCATAATATTGGACCTCAAAAATCCCCACATACCAATTTTGAAAAGAATCAGACCATAATCACAAAACTCGGCCATCTTGAATTTTCCAATCTTCACAATAGAATCATGATATTCGACCCCAAAAACCCCCACATACCAATTTTGAATAGAATCAGACCATAATCACAAAACTCGTCCACCATTTTGAAGCCGCCATTTCGATTTTTTCAATTTTTATAGAAGAATCATCATTTGCGACCACGAAAACCTCCAGATACCAATTTTGAAGCGAATCGGACCATAAACACAAAACTCGTACGCCATATTGGAACCGCCATTTTGTTTTTTTTTCCACACAAAAATTTCTCAATGCATTGCCACCGGAATTATGTACACCTGCCAAATTTCAAATTATTCGGACGTCTGGAAATGGGTCAAAATCGCGCCAAAAGGAGTCGGTTACAAACAAACAAACAAACATACAAGTGAAGCTAATATAAAGCGTGTAAAAACTGCTTGAAATGACCACTTCCAACCATTAGACAGGAATCAAGTTTTCGTTTCATAGACTGGCGCAAACGATGAAATATTCCTGGTGTGTTTTGGATTGTCTCGCAGGCTGCAATGGTGCGTTTCCTTAAATCATTCACACATTGAATGAAGGTCGTATAGACCAAGGACTTCAGGTGACCCCAGATGCAAAAGTCCAAGGGGTTTGAGTCTGGAGATCTGGGAGGCCAAGGTTGAGGTCCTGCTCTGCCTATCCAACGATTTGGATACACGTCGCCAGTACCGACGAGCAGTTATGCTGAAATGGACAGGCGCATCATCGTGCATAAACCACATTCGTGGTGGAAAGCTAGTGGAACATTTTCAAGTAAAATACCGACCTTCTTGAATTGCATGTGGGTTCGGCCCATAGATGATTGTTATGGAAATTTGTAATCCCTTGCCTTGAAAAGTTGGAATCATTGGTGAAAATATTACGTTTTAAAAAATTGAGCATTGACAAAAGTCCACTCGATGGGGAAAATCTGCGGAAAAATTCCTGGGCTCGTTGAATATGGTAAGGTACAATTGGCGATCCTTTAAAATTTTCCAGATCAGTGAATGACTAACATTAAGTGTGTATGCAATTTGTCTTGTACTCGGTTTCGGACGATCTTCAATCATATTGAGAACCTCTTCTTCCAGTGCCACCGTTCTTGTCACTCGTGGAAGACCACAATCAGTTGTTCGTTTTTCAAAAGTCCCTCTTTCACACAGACGTTGGTGAAGATGTGCAAAAATTTTGTGAAGAGGTATCACGCGCTGAGTATACATGTCTGCATGGAGCCGTCTAGCTTCCAAGAATTTCCATTGGCACGACCATACATAAAATGCATATCGGCCATTTCAGCGTTAGTGTAATTATTCATATTGAAGATTCAAAAGACACAATTGAACTTTCACCTACCACATAGAAATCAAAGCGACTTGACAGCCTCCTACTAGATTTTTTCGATTTCAAAATACTACGATTGTAGTGACAGTTGTGCAAACAAAACGTGACAGCCACCACTATATTTTTTCGATTCCATTTACAGAAGAATTTTATTTTTCTATAAGAAACCTATTGCTGTTACGAACACAACACAAGAGTAAATAAAAATTGAAATGTAACGTTCTTTTCAACACATATTTTTTAATTGAGAAATTTTGTTTCGGTAAAAAGTTCTAGGGAAAAATGAAATAGGGGTGAATATCCATAGGTAGCCTTTTTTGGAGAAAAATACTTTTTTTTCCTCATTTTTGGAAGCGTGTAACTTTTCAAGCAAACGCCCAAGAGCTTTTGTTTACATGAGACCCACTTTAATTTTCGAAAAGGAATCACACCCGAAAAACTTCCGCACTTATTTGGTAACCCCTTTATAACTGTGGAGGGGTATCGCTTGTTTGTCAATTGGCATTTTCCTGCCAAGGACAGGACAGCAGTGATATTCCACAGCTTCATGAACACGCATTGTTTTCGTTGAGTCCATTTCTATATTCAAAATCTACAGGAGAGGGTGTACAATGAGTAGGTTTCCTGTTTGAATAATGTAGTATTCGTAATTTACATGTGGGAATTCACATTTCACATGTACAATTCATGACTCCGAAGACTAAATATAATACATTTTAGAGGGTCATGGCACTGGAAATATGTAATATCGTAGGTCGTTTTTTGATATATCATTCTAGAGATCAAGAAAAGCAGATTTCACTTCCATAATTTTATTTTAACTTCACAAGATGACCACAACAAAATTATTAAAAAAAAAATAATAACACGCTTCTGTAGCATCATGAACTGAAACGTTGGAAATAATAAGAATTAATTCATTGACAAAAAATTTACTCATTTGAAAAAAAGCGTGGCATGCTTGATATACAGGTAGAGTCATCATGAAAAGTAAGTAGAGGGCGTCCCACGCTTATTTACTTTCAAGTTAATTTTTCATTCTTATAATTTTTTTAAAAATGTCCAAACTATTATTATATCTTCAACTTTTTGGTCCATATTGTTGGAAAAGCGTGTTTTCAAACTTTCCAACTATGGGAAAAAACTTATTCATCGACACGATGAGTTTTTATTAACTTTTGGTTGAACTAGATTTCAGGGGGGGTCGATATGGATCTTCAGCCCCTATTGATTCTGTGACGAAAATACTACCAGGAAGCCAACAGTGCCATCATACGAAAGACGGTCGGTAGTTATATCCTGTTATATTTCCTACCCCCAATTGTCATTGCTAAATTTGTTATAAACATTCGAAAGCATTTTTTTAATTATCTATCGTTTTAGACTTTCCACGACATAGTAGTGATCAATATGTACTTTATTAGTGAAAAACTGATTTTTTGAAGCACTTCATTGCAGCAGATCTGGATGCGTTATAGGTGGTCCGAATCCGATTTTCCAAGAAGATTTCGAGAGTACAAGTATAGTACCATAAAATGTATATTCTCATTTTGCGTTGAAATGCTGCAAAACAGGTGAAAAATACTTGCAAACAAGATTGAAAATGGGCGAGTGCGTGAAAGCGGCTGAGTAGTGGGGGAAGAGCAGCAGACGCGGGGAAGCGTATGTATAGTAATACAAGCACGCTGAATCTGCTGCTCTACCCCCACTCCCAAGCCGCTTTTATGCACTCGCCGGTTTTCGGTCATATTTGCAAGTATTCCGTAGCATTTTAACGCAAAATGAGAATAGTCATTCAACTCGCAAAATCTTTTAGAAGAATTCAAATCGGACCAGTTCTGCTGCAATAAAGTGCATTGAAAAAATTAAATTGCAATCATGCCAAAACTAATAATCCAACAGTGCCTCAGTTTTTCATACATGAAGTACATATCAATGTTGTGGAGAGCCTGTTTCAAAACTTAAAAAGTGATGGTGTTATGAATTTAAAGAAAACGAAGATTTTTTCCGGTTTATCTCCGATACTGATTATTTCGTCGAGTTGTGCTAGGACTCATTTTCTTTGAATTTTGATTATCGTCAATTCGCCTATTGGGAGTATTAGGATTGCTTCATTAGTTTTCAAGTTACAAGTCAGAATCGAAATAAAAAAAACTTTTAAATGTTTATAACAAATTTAGCAATGACATTTGCTAGTAGGAAATATAACAGGATATAACTACGGACCCGTATGATGGCACAGTCGGTTTCCTGGTAGTATTTTTTTCACGAAACAATCTCTATTGATTGGCCTATAATCCGTTGGCATCCTCGATCTCCGGGCCATACATATCTTGTTTTTCCTACGTGACCATTAAAAATACCATGTATTCCGTACATCCGCACCAAAGTTTCGGAAAACAGAATACACCAAGCACCTAATGCTTGAAGCATAATATCACTAGAAGGTAATCTGAAGGGGTCTGTACTTTGAACATCTGTAATGTTGAAGGTATATGGAATAGTTATTGTACTTTGAGGTTCTTTCTCACAGTGAGCTAATGAAATGTTATTCCTAATATTGAAAAATATCATATACTTTTCAAACTGAATTAATTGATGTAGAATGAAGGCCTCCTTTTCTGGTTTGGGGATAACGTTGGATTGGTATTCAATCGGTGGATAGGTTTCTTATATGGCGACCAGATTCAGGTGGAAAATAAAAAATTATACCTATCTCTGGGTATTTGAACTAAATATCGACTTTTCTCATTTATGCTTGACTCAGTAAATATTTGTCGTTTGTCACTTGATCTAGCCTAATTGATGACGAAGTAGGCACTAATCTACATTATAGCATCGATGTTCATATTTTTGTGCATTACAAATCGAAAAATTGACAGAACTATCTTTTTGTCCAATTTCAGAGAGATCAATGCATACAGTGCTCGTCTAAAGTCCGCCCCCCCCCCTTCCACTAATTTTTGAACCACCTGGATATCGCAACGAAATTCAGAGGGCTTGAATAGGAGATGAAAAATCACAGATAGAAGTTTTAAAATGGCGGCTGAGTGCCATCTTCAATAAATTTTTTGAATATATTATTCCACTTCCGAAATCTGCTCATAATTCTCAACAGTTTTCCCCGATACACTTAACTCCTGAATTCAATTGTTTTCGAAATATTAACGTTCGAAAAGTGACCATTTGGTCATTTCAAACTCAACCAAAATCACTAATATTGTTTTCGATCAAGTTTGCATTGGAAAAAATCGTTGTCGCGGTAACATCTGGTTCACTGTCAATCTGAACTGCTAACTGTCAAATACTCCGTTGAGCGCATAAATTCTTTTATGAAAAGTGTGATCATGGCTCGTAGTTTGGACGATAAATTCAAAGCAGTTTTGATATTTGGAGAAGCTGGAAGAAATTATCATCTTGCGGTCCTTATGTTTAATGATAGATTTCTCAAGAATCCTATTTCGATGTCATATTTGCGCAAACTTTCAAATGAGCTCCAAGCAACTGGTACGCTGAAAGATGCTCCAAGATCAGGAAGACCGCCTATTTCAGAAGAAAAAAAGGAAGAAATTGTTGCTGTCGACGTCTGCAGTTGCTGAATCCTGTGGAGTGAGTTCAAAAAGTGTCCAAAGAATCCTAAAAAAGAAAAGTTTCATCCCTATAAAATGAAAATTCTACATGCTCTCACGGAGGATGATCCAGGGTTGAATTTTGTGAGTGGTTAACAAGAACAATTGAAGGAGAACGATGCTTTCTAAAACGTGTATATTTCGCAGGGAGATGCACGTTTTCTCTTAATGGAAAAGTCAACAAACACAATGTACGATACTGGAGAGGGACATACCCAGTTTCCTAAAGAGGTGAATGTTTAAGCGGGCAATCGCGTTGTTGGACCGATTTTCATCAGATGCAATCTTACAGGAGTTCTTTACAGGAATCTTTTAGAAACTGAAATTGAACCTCGAATACGACAAATTGTATTTAATAATCAGGAAGCGTTTGAAAATCGTGTAATCATATGTCAGCAGGACGGGGCACCTCTCTATTTCGATCGCATGGCTAGAGAGTTCCTCGATACAAACTTTCCTGGGCGATGGATAGGTCGCAGGGAAAGTACAGAATGGCCACCAGAATCTCCGGATCTTACACCTCTAGATTTTTTCCTTTGGGGGTATCTGGAGTACCAAAATTCTACGCCACTGAATGCCAACAATAGAAGAGTTGGAACGCAGAATAATAGATACATGTGAAGAAACAGATGAACAGACTTTCATCAACGTGAGAGAAGCTATTTTCAATGGGGCACTTTATTGTCAAGATTTAGGAGGAGGCCACTTCTAACACTTGATGAAATAATGATTGAGGTTAAATGAAAGTATTATTCAAAAATAAATTATAATTTTTTAGCCAACTAATTTGTTTTGATTGTGAATTTACAGAACACATTCGTAGGCTTCGAGACTTCCCCGGTAGGTGGTACTGTTTATCCTCAATAAACTCTCTTTACGCCTCTTATTACTCGAATTCATTGAGATATTTAACTACAAATTAATAACAACGTTTAGTTAGCAAAATGTTTTACCGGAAGTGACCAAAATCCATACTCCATTTCAAACCGGAATGTCACTCTTCAAACGCTGATATTTCGAAAACAATTGAATTTAGGAGTAAAGTGTATTGGAGAAAACTGTTGAGAATTATGAGCAAATTTCGAAAATGGGATAATATACGCTCAGCCACCATTTCAGAACTTTTAACTGTGATTTCCTCATGAAAAAAGAGGTTTTCATCTCCTATTTGAGCCCTTCAAATTTCGTCGTGATATACCAGGTGGTTCAAAAATCAGTAGGTGGGGGACGGACTTCAGACGAGCAGTGTATATAAATTTTTTTTTAGTTATCATTTCACCAGTTGGATATATATAATGAGATTGATTCAAATGTGATTTTTTTGTCATCATGTCATTTGATCTATAGTTTATGGATGAAGAATCATGTTTCCTAGGCAGAGATAAAAAAAAATACGTTACTCGAAATCAATTATGAATTTGTAACTGCAGCTAGTATCTATTAAGCTTGCCTGCTGAGAGTTGGAGTGTACATGTGAGAGTCTGTTATATAATATGTTCGCCTGCCTATGGGTTCATTCGATTTCTGGATAGTGAACTGCACTAGACTCGAACGCGATGAATATAGAAACAAGCAGTCCCATACTATTCCATAGAAACCGAACGCGACCATTTCAGCTACGCAATTCTTCGATGTTCCTTGGACGGCAATCATCAATATCTGGTTCATTGAGTAAAGAAAAAAAATGAGAGTGCCACTTCATATCTGGGCAATATATTGAACTCTCTACTTATTTATTTTCATTACACCCCACACACATATGTAGCTTTCATTCTTTCACAGGGATCAATGTGATGTCTTGTCTCACTCTGACTCCAGTTTATTTCAGTCAGTCTACTTGACTATTCTCAATCAATTACATAAATTGTTCTGAATATCATCCAATTATTCATTCTCATTTTTTTTCAGTTCTAAGTTCGAAATAACGAATGAAGTGTTGTTTACCAACACATGCATGTTCCATTCGAGAAAGTGTATACAATATTAAGAGCAATGCTAGGTAATTCAATGAGTTTTTCTGCATCAAAACCTCCACCGATACGCTGGTGAGGACTCAGTTCTAGCTATTCAGTTGTGCCTATGATGTTTTCAATGCTAAACGTACGGTATTTTGAAGTATGTTATGGCGCGCTTAAAAATTAATTTCAATGATATCATTATTTACACCGTAGGAATACTGTGAGGTGATGGGGAATACTGTGATATGCAGACGACGAATGTTATGTGATCTCTTTATTTGCCATGTTGTATTGCGACTTAGATCAAAAAGTCTTTCTCCACCAATCCAGGTTTAGTTAAGTGTTTTATAAATTTTCCTATTTTCTTTCTGTTGGTAACAACCTACTGGATAAGTGAGTATTGGGTATGTTGGGGTAAATCACGCTGTGTAGTTGTGTTAGTGTTATTATATATCTGGATGAGTGAGTTATCTTTATTTAATGAGGTTGAAGCCAATGAACCCTATATCTTTTTTTTCACAAGTCCTGGAATATAATTTGCAGATATATTATAATATCAACCAACCGATTAATGGAAAACAAATTATATCAAAAAATGAAAATTCTGGCCACACAAATTATAGAATGCGTATACATTTATTTGGGACACTATGGCACACTCACTGTTGAAATAAGGATAATACTACCCCTTACCTGCAATACATTTTGTGTGGGATCATTCACTGAAACTTCTCTGAATATTCACCGTTGCAATTCAAACTTGATCCACTTTCACTCATACAATTGATTCGAAATATATGGTTCATTTGACAATGGCGTGTAATTCAAGATATCGGCTTCGAAACGGCAGTTTTATTGGATCCAGAAGTTAGGGGTGTAGGGAAAGTCCAAATCACCTGAAAGTTGATCATTCAGATTGTGAGAACTATGATTGAGATCAACAAATTCATGATAGAGAAATACTTATTCCTAACTCCAAACGTCATCTCACATGAGGTCAATAGTTATCTTTTGAGTGAAATTTAACTTATAAATCGCCAGAAAAATATCTTTCATGTTACTAACTCCCAGAGAATTTTTTTCGTGTAAGTTTTTATCTGATTATAACTTCCAATAAAATTATATAGTAAGAAAATATACAGGTCTTATGTATACTGTTCTAGAGAAGTTTTCCATACCAGTAAGTCGAAAGCAGTTTTGCTGATATTTTTCTTTTCTAGTCATGAGAGTACACAGAATGTCATGGGCTTTTCCGCAAATCACATATTTTGTTGACCTACAAGAGTGAAGTTTCAGCTTCTTGCAGGAAAGACTTACAGTTATGTTCAAAACACCATGTTTATATCATCATCACCTGCCTAACTCTCACAAATTCACAGTGAATTGAGATACCAGTGTCACCAGTTCTAAACGGGATGGGAACTCTATTTTCACAGGAGCCAAAATAGGAGTTTTTTTTCCATGAATTGAATGGAACCAATACCACGGAAGATAATTCCAAAAAACACAGTAGCTTTCGATATGTGCGTCAAAAACAGGGGGCTGCAATCTGAACCGACCATGGTATGGTGGTATGGTGGTCAAAGCTCAGCAGCTCAAAGCTCAGCAGGTCGGAACGATCCGACAACTCAGCGGTATCCGAAGATATGCTTGCCTGGGAGTCACTGCAGCAATGAGGACAACCCCAACATCCGCCTTAAGAGTCCTGCTGAACGTACCATGTATATATCAAAGGCGAAGGGAAGTCAATCATGAGCAGACTGTCGAGAGGACAAGCGCCCATCAACAGAATGTACGGAAAGGACTGCAACAAGCTAGGCAAAGAGTTTAAAAACTCCTATACAGACTGCTCACGAACCGAAGAAAATCCAGGAATATATATGCCCAAGCTGAAGACAACAATCTCACTGATCTTGGGTGAATTGGCGACGGTATCCCTAGCAGAAATTGCCCCACTGCCCGGAAGATTTATTGAGGCAAGAGTTTAAGGAGAATACCATTACCATTTCATTGCTATAGGAATAATGAGTTCCATGCAAGTAAATTCAAAACTCGTTTGGAACTGCTTGATATCCCTACGAGAGCTGGCCAATCAAAACAGCCTCACTCTAACATGGGCCAGGACACTCAGGTTACGAAGACAATGAAGAGGCTGGATCCTCAGCCCGATAATGTGAATTCAATAGCCTTGAACAAATTCTGTGGTACAGCGAAAACTCCATGAGAACTAACATCCGGACATGGATAAAAAACATGTCGCCAAGAATGTGCCAGGCAATAGAGTTCATTGAAGAAACATCCTAAAAATTCACTGAGAAACTACTAGGCCAGAATAGAAGGATACTAGATTCATAGTTGGCCTCCTAATGGGCACTTTAGACTAGTAAAAACAATCAACATAAACAACATCGGACTTGCAGAAGTAACCATATGTAGGTTCTGCTAGGAATACGAGAAAATGTCGGTGCACATACTATGCCAGTGTGAAGGCCTGTCAAAACTGAGATCCACAACGTAGGGGGAAGAAAAACTACAACACCCAAATACTTGGAAGATCTGAAGTCTAAACTGTGGACTCTATTGATAAAGACGGGACCAGATGAAGAACTCTGACAAAACATGGGGGCGTATACAAAAAATCTGAGAATGTTGCAGTAAAGAGACTTCTAGCCCATGAGCCCCAAACAACAAAATCAAAAATCCCTAGATATACGATGAATTCAATTCATGTTTTTTAATAACTTTCGCTTGTATAGCATTTTTTATTCATCCTATTTCTGCTACCATGGGTAATCAATGAGCACACTCTCTACTAGAGCTAAGGTACTTTCAATAGACCTAACATCCATGAGCCGGTGGTTCCGAGGGCTCATTATTCTCTCCAAAAGATGGCATACCTCTTGCTCTATCTCGTGTTCAATTATATAGCTGTGATATGTTACCACGCTGCAGATCTACGGAGTTGCTTGAGTTCAGATATCTATAGACATTCGTCAACATGACGTAAAATTTAACTTCTCTGGTTTGAGTGCTGACCTATTCATAGATCAAAATGGTGTTAATTCCTATTACATTTGTTGCAGTTGAATCTTTCAATCAAAATTAAAGATTTCAAAAAACTTTATAACAAAAAATTCAACCAGTGAAATACGGAACTAAGAAGTAAAAAATGAAATAAACTTCATTAGTCTCAATAACTGAGCTCCTAAACTAATATGAGTAACTAATTTTGAGTCGGCGCCAAACAAACAAGCAAATGAATTAGATGGCATGGAGTTGCGCGGTGACATTCTGATAATTTTTTTGGAGTAATTTAATGATCTTCGTTGATTGTTCGTTCGGCGCCGACTAAAAATTAGTTACTTACATTAGTTTAGGAGCTTAGTTATTGAGACTAAGGTTTATTTTATTTTTTACTTTTCAGTTCCATATTTCGTCGGTTGAATTTTTTGTTATAAAGTTTTGATTTTTCAATTTTTTTGTGGCTGGAATCTACTAATTACTACCTACTTGTTTTTTGATTACTTCCAAAATACTTACCCACCGTACTTCTACTATTACCAGTTGAATTATATGATTATCTACTTTTACTATTTGTTGTAATATAAATTATTTTTGTTGTTCTGGTTAGTTTATTTTATTACTTCGTATATTATTATATCCCCTCATGGAATATAATGATTGGACGGATTAGGGAAAACAAAAATAATGACATTAGCGATCTGTCATTGTCAACTATACATGTATATGTGTGCCAATGTTCACAAGTAAAAAATCAATTATTCCCTATTTTTCTACCCGTAAGGGTGAATAATTCCATTCAAAATCCAAATATGATCAACTGTGAGGCATACCCTATCTATTGAAAAAAAAAATCCAAATCAAAGAACCCAGTACAAAGTTATGCCTGATAGAATCGGTTAACGGACCAGAATTCAGAAGGCGAGTGATCAATATCCTTCATTTTGCTACCCATAGGGGTGGATTTCATCCTTTGAATACGAATGGAACCAACTTCGAAGTACACCCTATCCACTGAAAAAAGAATTATCGGAATCGGACGTCTCAGTAAAAAGTTATACGTGATCATACAAAAAAAAATATATGCGTCGACTAGAGAACCTCCTCCTTTTTGGTTTCGTCGGTTGAAAATTAATATCTATGGGTTGATAAAATCTGAGATTGTGAACTTTCCCGACTGACTCGATTGGTTTGATAGCTCAATCTTTCATATTTTGTACCATTTCATTGTCCAAATAACCTCTCATTGTATTTGGTGAGCAACTTATAATTCAATAAGATTTTATTCATAATTCTGCATTTCGAGATCTCCAAAATTATGAGAAATTCACAACGGGATAACTTCTAAGGCGTACATATTAGAATTTTTCCAGAGTCCATATGCATACCTCTGGATCTGATACTGTTAACAAAAGATGAACTCTTTGGCAGACAGAGATGAAAATCAGGACAACAAACAGGTTTATAAGTATGCCAAATTCACACTTATCAGCGGTCTGTCCCAACATATATCCGCCCTCTTCAATAATGATAACTTCACACCTCCACCACCAAGGTTGGCAACTTTTCACCCAAACTGAAGGATAAAACCCCGCTTTGGTTAAACTCTGAGGTAGTATATTCTGTACCGTGTGAATGTGGTAAACAGTACATCGGCCAGACACAACAATACCTGAAAAAAAGAGTAGCACAACACAAAAGTGGCTGTAATAATAGTAACAAACAAGTGAAAACGGCTTTGGCAATACACCATTTTAACACTGGACATTCATTTGATATTGAGGAAACCTGCACACTAGATTATGAATCAAATTGGAAAAAACCTTTTAACAAAAAATTAAACCGACGAAAAAATCAACTGAAAAGCAAAAAATTAGTCTTCTTAGTCTAAATAATAATTGAGCTCCTAAACTAATGTAAGTAACTGATTTTGAGTCGGCGCCAAATAAAAAATTATCGAAGATCATTATCTATGAAAGAAGTCATCAAAACGCAGCCGTGCATCTCGCTGCCATCATTTTACGCTTCACCTAATCCAATTGCTAGTTTTTTTGGCGTCGACTCAAAATCAGTTGCTTATATTAGTTTAGGAGCTCAAGTATCATTAAGACTAAGAAGGATTATTTTATTTTTTGCTTTTCAGTTGATTTTTTCGTCGGTTTAATTTTATGTTGAAAAGTTTTCATTTTTTACTTTTCAGTTCCGTATTTCGTCGGTTTAATTTTTTGTTAAAAAGTTTTTATTTTTAAATTTCTTGTGGCTAAAATCTACCAATTACTACCAACTTGTTTTTTGATTACTTCTAAAATACTTACTTACCCACCTTACTTCAACTATTACCAGTTAAATAATATGATTATCTACTTTTACTATTTGTTGTAATATGAATCATTTCCGTTGTTCTGGTTAGTTTATTCCATTACTTTGTATATTATTCCATTCTCTCATGAAATATACTGATTTTGACGGGTGGGAAACAAGAATAATGTCAGTAGCGATCTGTTATTGTCAACTACGTATGTGTATGCCAATGTTCACTGGTGAAAAATCGAATATCCCCTATTTTTCCACGCGTAAGGGTGGCCTTCCGGAATCCAAATATAAGGTATACCCTATCTATTAAAAAAAGAATCATCCAAATCGAAGAACCCAGTACAGAGTTATGCCTGATAGAATCGGTTAACGGACCAGAATTCAGAAGGTGAGTGATCAATATCCTTCATTTCGCTACCCTTAGGGGTGGATTCCATCTATTAAATTCAAATCGGACCAAATTCGAAGTACACCCTATCCACTGAAAAAAGAATTATCGGAATCGGACGCCTCAGTGAAAAGTTATGCGTGATCATACATAAAAAAATATGATGGAAAAACATAAAATATACGGGTCGAATAGAGAACCTCATCCTTTTTGGTTTCGTCGGTTAAAAAACGAAATATTAGTAAAATGATAATCAATAATAAAAACTCAAATCATGTCAATTTTAGGACCGACGTTCAGAATTTGAGCCAGAATTACACTAACATACTAAAACAAATTGGAATTTCATGTGACTCTTCCACTTATATGTATAGTAAGTAAGTATTTATCGGCCTCGCAATACATACTTCAGACGGCAAGTCAAAAAGAAAGAAGACAACATATATCGGATGAAAATACGAATTGTGTGAAATGACAATAAGCAAACTAAAAATTATGAACACAATAAAAGAAATATTGACTAGAAAAACGCAAATACATAAACTCGAATATAACTTTACACAATACTTTGTCCATAAGATGTAAATCTTCGGACAATTACGGATATCTTGGTTGATTGAAGACGTTATCAGTTACAACTGTAGGGAGAAGTATTCATCCAGATTATAAAAACACTTGGATATCTAAAAAATGTTTGACACTCCTTTGGAAGTCCTTATAAGAGGACTGATCACTGATGTTCATTGGTAGTGCATTGTATAGAGTAACACAGTTGTGAAAAGAAGATTTTTTGTGAGTGGATGTTTTGAATTTGGGTATTTCTAAGTTATTTGTTCTCGTGCCATATCCATGGCTCCGCTGGATAGTAAAATGTGGTAGATGTTTTTTGTGGAAGTAACACATTTCAAGATGTAGATGAAAGTAAAGGTAATAATATGTTTTTCTAAGAAGATATCACGACAGTTTTGGTTGTAGCTGAAGTCCTATATTTTTCTGGTGATTCGTTTCTGTGATATGAAAACCCTATTCATACCTGCAGCTGAGCCCCATGCCATTATGTTGTAAGATAAATGGCTATACACGAATGCGAAATAGAGACTCATCAACCCGTTTTCATCCAAGTCAGGCTTCATTTGGAGGATTGCATAGAAGGCTTTGTTCAAATTTCCACAGACGTAATTGATATGGTGATCAAAGGTCATGTTTGAATCGAGCTAGGTTCCAAGGAGTTTGAAATGCGAAGTCATGTTCAGATTCAGCTCCAACATGGATGAATTAGGTACACATTTTTCTTAGATGAAAATTCGAGCAAACTATCTTATTTTTGTTCAAGATAAAAGAATTCATCTGGCACCAAGTGTCCATCTTGTAGCAAAAACTTAGGGAGCACCCTGTAAGAATATCGCCGGGATCCCAGAGCAGGTTCTCACACTTGGATCCGCAAGTTTCTCTTCCAAGGGTCATAAACAGTTGGATTTAAGAGATTTCAACAATAGCAGTTTTCAGAAGCATTTCCATCTGGGGCCCAGTGCTGGAAAAAAAGCCAAAGGCAAGAATGAGTATTTTTCGTAGAATTGTCACATCTGCAAGCTTTCGTTGACCATCTCGAAAGCAAATTGGTGTGAACCCAGAAAAACAAACCCCTCGTAAAACAATTCGTATTGTTTCGTCACGTACGAATCAAACCTTCGCAGAATGGGAATTTTGCTAAGGGATGTCGTATAGCTAGCCTGAAAGTGACCATTTGTAATCGATTTTTATGCGACGGGAGATTTTGTTTGATTTCATTGGCGAAATGAATTACCACTCACATGAACAATTATTTGTATGTAGATAAAGGGCTTATTAGGCTGCAACGAGTTAAGAGTAGGGTTTTAGATCGATTTCCCTCCAAATGAAAACCCGAAACTCCAGTTGTACAGGGCGATCACTTTTAGCAGTCTAAAAGAGAGAATATTGTTCAACCACGAAAAATAGAATTCAGAATTCCATAGTCACCTCTCGGATGGCAGAGATCCGTAATAGCCCCACCCACGTCTAAGATTCAGATTGGTCGACAGAGGCATAACAAATTGTTTCATGATTTTTGCAAAATACCACCCCATTGGTTCGGTAGTTATGCCCAGTACGATTTGATTAGACTAGGGGTTAAATTTATTTTTATTGCCAGCCAAAATTTCACGGTAGTAGGGATTTTTCAGGGAAAATCTGGTAGTTGAAATTTGACGAGATAAACTCGCGCAGAAAAATAGTCAGTTGGTGTTAGTTGACTTATCAGAAATTGTAGTCGAGTCCATAGTTCCTTTCTTCGGTCGAACTAGAGACAAGCCAAAGATACGTGGCGAATTCGCATTAACGGGTCGGGTTCGGATAAATTCCAAATTTCGTTCATCGGTAACTGTGGAATTCTTTGTTCTTACTAGAATTGTTCAACTGTTGAAGTAACTGAGCTTCGTGAGATTTAATATCATAACCTATTGATTATAGAGTGTCATTCAATTAACTTAGTTTGCTCACAAGTTCCCTCAATTTGTTTAATGTGTTAAATATTTTATATAGTTTCCATTCCATATATTTTATTCACGTATTTATTTCATTCATAAGAATATCTCTCAAATAAAAGACATCATTCGAATCAGTGCGTTTTATTGGTCCTGGGCGGAGGATTGACTAACTGGAAGATAAGTACCCCATATGTGCTATAACACGTTCCTAGTATACGCTGAGATAATCACCTGTCGTCCTTTTGAAGCAAAGTGGCATATTTAGCAGGAACTCTGGCAGTTCCAAGTTTGTTTGGGCCGCCCGGTATCTTTCAAATGAACTCACATAGGGCCAACCGACAGATGCGTGAGTTATTCAATGAAGTCAATCAAAACACAACGGTGGGTTACGAATGAGTTGTGTTATAATCTCATATAGAAGCATCTAACTTTTTCTTAGAGCTGCTCAGGGGATTTTCCGGATATTGTGATAACTTTTCCGTTTGTAATGAATTGAGGAAGGTCGTTGACATAAAGCAGGGATAGCAATAGACCTAACACGGAAGACTGAGGAACTCCAAGAGAAACGGGATGAATATCGGATAGTTCGTTTTCAATTTGTACGATTATATTTCTGTTTGAGATATAAGGTTTTATCCAGTCAGAAAGAATACCCTTTATTCCAAGAGTAGATAATTTTTCAATTATGTTTTCACTATTCAAGCTGTCGAAAGCTTTCGACAAATCGAACATCCGAGAAATAACATAATTTCCTTTGTCGATTTCTTGGTATACATATTCGTATGTATGTAATTAGTAAGTTGCTGTTTCAACCGATTTTATTTTTCTGAAACCATGTTGGCTCACTGTTAGTATATTATATTTCTCAGCGAATTCGGATATTGTATTACAAACTGATTTCTGAAGTAGTTTCAAGATTTTCGATATTGAAAATATTTGGCGATAGTATTTCCTTTTTTATGTAATGGGTACACAAGAGCCATTTTCAATGGATCTGGAAAAACACCATTTTGTAAAGAAATATTGGATAAATGAGAAAGTGGGGAAGCTATATTATCCTTCACATGTTTCAGAAGTTTTGGTGATAGTTCATCGACACCACAGGAGTTTTTGTTTTTTTTTTGAGCTAAGTAGTACTGAAATATCGTGTTCCGTAATATAAGGTATGAATGAATTTTGGGAACGGTTTCCAGTTGTGCATTGCAGGGAGTCATTCTGCCCAAAATGTTCAAGTGGTTTGACTCTACAGATAGTTGAAAAGTGAGTTGCAAAAGAATTGCAAATCTCGTCACTGCCATTTATGATCTTGTTGTCAATATTTAGAGAAATATCAAGTTTTTGTTTCTGGTTCCTACCCAAATTCTCGTTGATTATCTTCCGAAACTCTTACACTTCATTTTAAGCGGAATCAATTTGTTTTGAGTTGTGTTGTTTAGCCTCTTCCAGATATTTCATTTTTGAATCAAGTGAGTTTGAAATCATCATCGAATTTATCACAGGAATAATATAACATCGCATCTAGGAGTCTATTACCTCAATATGTATTATAACTAGCAACCTGACATGTACTCCTACGCATAAAAAATATATCGACATCATGCATCAAAAATCTGTTATATGTAACATTGAAACATACCTAAGATGTCAAACAGTGATTTGGAAATCGATGGATGTATTAATTGTCCACTTTCATCATTGTTTTCGTCTCCATGTTCCATGTATATTTCATTTTTCCACCCAACCCAACCTTACCTAAATGTGTATATGTCAGCCTTGAAAAAATTAATAAATATTTCGAAACGTTGGCAAAAGTAAATAGTGTTCAACTATTGGTCCCCCAAACCCACAAAAACAACTATGTTAATTGATTCAGAAGGAGCGCAAGATCCATATGATGGTTAACGAAAGCATCTCTATGAATTCCAACAAGCAGCGATTTGCATCTAGAATCGAGGGGCTGTTGCTTCGAAAAACAACAAAGGAATTCAAATTCGGATTTACCCAATGAGGGAATATCGTAATATGGGAAAGAGCCGAAAGCTGAAGCAGAACTATATTAAAATGGAATTAACATAAATCTTTCTACGAAGCAATTTGTTGAAGTGCTATTGCAGACAGATATTAACATATTGTTTGGAGGAATCTACCCGTATCAATTTGTCTTTGCGAAATAACCACTCAAATGATTGATTATAGGGTTGAATACGCTGGTGAAATGTATTAAAAATGAAAAAATTGGAGTGTAATAGAATTGCATAAACTCCACCGATTTTTTTTTTCACGCGAACCTAACCTGGTTTTGTTGTTTTAGCTTTTTGTCCTTTTGGAGTTCTTCAATTTATTAGTATGGCAAGGAGTAATTCGAATAAAAAAGTGCAAATATTTGTCCAGAATGGCATAACAGAAATTCTGCTCCTGACGAGAAAGCCCACTTTCATTGGAATTTGAGAAGAATTAATGTTGCGTGGAGTGGATTTTTGGAATAACAAAGAATTCCTTTATGATAAGGAATTCATCAATTTTAATTGAGCCGAATTGACACCAAATGTGCCAGCGGCCTTTCTAATTGAGAACATTATCATTAACAGCTGAGCGGAAGCCACTTTAAAAATTAATATCTTGTATGGACTCAGAAATATGGACAGAAGATTTTTCCAGAGAATCATGAAAATATTCCCACTTACCGGAGTCAACTGAATCTGGAGATCTCGATATTTGAAGAAATATGGAATCTGGTAGTACTTTCACTGACTCTATTCGTTTTATTATTCTATCAAACTTATATACTCCTTTAGTCATCTAAATATATATTTTGTCTTTCAGAGAGATTGTGTTCATAATAATAGGAAATAAAACAACTTTCTTGAGCTTTTCAAACATAGACAATGAATTCTATTGAGCTCTTATTCTGAATGAGAATACTCTGTGAATTGAAATTCCAACCAATGTCAGTCAACAATATCTGAAATTAGGAGAATTTCAAAAGATTTCTTGATTTTATACAAATTCTTCAGTTAAACTTGTGTTCAAAGTTACTAAAACAAGTCAAGAGAACAGTGACTATCCTCTCGCCTCTCACAGAAGCCCAGAGCAAACTACTGAAACTACTTTCGGAACCCTCTGACGAAGGCTCAATTTTTGGGCGCTGAAATGAAATTGATGCTGTGGTTCATTCTAAGAATGAAAATGAATGGTCCTCAACAGTGTCAAGCTGAAAACGAAAAATTCAAACAAATGGTAAATTGATAGTCCCTGAGCTGATATAATATATATTCCATTTTTAACATAATATAAGTAATGAGATTTATATATTTTTTTCATATAAAGTTGTATTCTCATTCTCTGGGACGTCATTATATTTCCAGGGCCTATTTGGCTATATGATTGCCGGAAAAATCCATAAAGTGCAATCACCACTGTTTTTAACGTAATCCTAATAAATTTATCCCAAGTCCTATATTCGTCGATGCATAAAATCCCTCATGGCAATCATATTTCATTAACATACATTCTTGAATATATTAAACACATATTATTCCCTTCTTGAGAACTAAATTATGCTCATCGACTATCTTTAATATTAAGAAACCTTTTGCCGAACTCATATTACGGTCGAATAACCTTCAATTCTGAATAGACTTATTCACATACATTGTAAATATAAAAATGAACAGTCTTCAACTATGACCGTTATCATGTTCCTTGGGAAATTGAGGAAAGAGCACTGTTTTGAATATGATTTTTACATAATTATCAAATAAGAGCTTTCACCGACTTCAGTGTGCTCCTTACTCTCGACCGGCGGACATGCTCAAAGATACCAGGAGTATTTCTAGTAATTTCGCATAACTCTTGAATGCGATTTCTCAGATCCTCGCTGCAGTTCGGTACTTGGAGATTTCAGATGCTCCCGGAGGGATGAATATCTGAATTCAGGATGAGTGTCTGCGGTGCAAAAGCTTGTAGTCTGGTGCATAATATTTTTTCAAATACTGACATGAACTGAGCTCAAGTTATGCATCAGAAAACGATACATTTTCCTTGAGACTCCTCTGGAAGTTTCGCTAAGAAAAACTCAATAAAGTGTCTTTAAGGGTTATTATTGAGTCTGGAAAATCTCCCACAACTCCAAATCAAACTTTTTCAGAAAATCTTTTTCTCTGCACAGGTGGGGTGTTCCTAGAAACCGCTCTACTTGGGCCCATTTCACCAACAAGTCCTGTAATTCAGCTGGGCATGCCACTCTCCCTGAAAAAACTCAGCAGCTTTTACATTGGTGGAGCACTTAGTAAGGATGTGCGATGATCTCTCGCCATCTTTCAGGCTCCATTCGCGAAGGGGATCATCTGTGATCCCGATGAAGAAATTTCCCCAGCTTAATCTCTTTGGCATCATCTGGGTTCAGAATCATGACACCAAAGCACGACAGTCTAGAGAGGATGAACGACGATGTTTCACTCATCTTCCAGGCACCATCTGCATAGAGGATTGTCCTCATAAGTATCATGTGTCTGTTCAGGTAAGTGTACCTTGTAAGGAGCCCAGTTACAGTCCTTGTATCTCTTCTATTGAGTGACAGGATCTCTATTGGAAGTTTATGTGATTGCTCCTTCATATGATAGCCCATGCATTGTGTCGCTTGCCATGTTTTGATGAACTGCTTTTGTAGAATGCTTTGAGATGGCCATGCTGCAAGGTATCCTCAAGATTTGTTCCGATCCGACTGTGTTTTTTGTTTATCCAACTTTGGCAAATCTGTCTGTCTCTTCGTTCTAGGAGACACCAAAGTGTCCTGGGACCCATAAATATGAGGCCGCTTTCCTTGTTTTCGATAAAGTTTCTATGACGTTCCTGCACTCGCTTACCAATTTGAATATGATCCTGTTTGATCCTTACGCCATAATTGTAGCTTTGCTGTCCGAGTAGATGACTTGTCTTTTGAAGTTTTTCCGGATGTAGGTGAGTGCTGGTACACTGAGGTATATTTGCCTAGAGACACCGACATTTTTTCTTTTTTTTCTTTTTCGTATTCTCCTGTGCCGAACATTCTCCCCTCAAATCTTGATACTTCTGTATACCAGTTTGATCCATGGAGTGGGGGGCGCAGCGCCTTCCCAGTCTTTTCCCATGGATTGTCTTAGCTTTCTGTCGTTTTGAAGTTCGTCATTCATTAGTATGGCAAGGAGTACTTGAATGAAAATAGAAATTTTAAAAAACCCACTTAGTGGAATTTGAAAGAATAATGTTGCATGAAGTGGATTTTGGAATACCAAAGATTCCTTATGAAAAGAAAAGACTTGAAGGCTCATACAACAAAGATTGCTACGCCTTATAATTGTGCCGAATTGACACCAAATGTGCCAGCGGCCTTTCTAGATGAGTACAATATTATCAACAGATTGATTGCTACGGCCGAGCGGATGCCATATTTAATTCAACTCTCAAAATCATATCTTGTATGGACTCAATACAGACAGAAGATTTTTCCAGAGAATCATAAAATTTTCCTAATCGGAGTCAACTGAATCTGGAGATCCCAGAACATCTCGATATTGGAAGAAATATGGATTCTGGTGGTACTTTCACTGACTCTATTATTTTTATCATTCTATCAAATTCATTGGTCTCTCTTATGAAATTCAGGGGTGTTCTTTCATTCCGTTGATAGGATTGAGCCCTCCTTTGGCCCTGTTCCCAATAGCGGAGTGTCCATGATTCCTTAGTCCCATTGGCTTGCGTTTTCGAGTCTGCAGGCAGTACGCATGGCTTCATGTCAATGACAAGATGCAGAGGTGGTAGTCCTAGTAGAACTGGTGGGCGTCGCGTCATCTCTATGACATCTGTCATCCCAGGCAAGCCAGTCGTTGTACTTTTGAAGTTCATTTCTGGACTTGCTCATAGGGGTGTCGGTTCACCCAAATGATGGATGCGTATGTTAATGTCGGGCGCATAATCGCCATATATATCCCGTGTAGAGCTTCAGATGTCAGGCCCCACGTGTTGCCGAAGATTCTTCTGCATATTCACAATGGGCAGATAGCTTTCTTGGTGCGATTTTCAATCTGCTCGTCCCAGGTCAGCTCACAGTCCGTGATGTCTCTGAAGAATTTTGTCGATCCTTTGTACGGAAGCTGTTTTTCCATTTTGCGTTTCTTGGTGAAAAGTCCACTTTTTCCGGATCCACTTCGAGCCATCCACTATTTTTCTCCATCAAAAACTTTCAAAATAATGTATCTCCTAGCAAGTTTACCGGTTGGTCTTGAGCCAGCTTGAATCGTATGCATGTGCTTATGTATACAGTTCCGTGTGAAGCACGTTGACTACCAATCACCATAATAGGGTTGACAAAACTCCCCTGTGGACACCATCCTGATACCTTGGCAGCTACGGCTCTCCCGTTTAGTTCCGCTGTTACCACTTGCTGTGATAGCACACTTCAATGGGCGTTGGATCGATCACATGCGCCCCCGCAGTATGACAGGTAGAGTCGAATGCTCCTTCTATATCAGTCTATTGGATTGTCCACTAGTTAGTACTATATCTATCCATACATACATAATTGACCCACTGATTCACTGACCAGACCAAGCCACTGGACCTAAAGAGCTGAAATTTTGACATCATTTCTATGATGTTATGGATAACCACTAAGGAAGGGTATTTCTATATTACCCCCCTAAAGGAGTGGAAAGAGGGGCGAGAAGGAGGGTGGAAGTGAAAGTAACCCTAGTTTCAAAGTCACATTTGAAAATTCAAGGCTAAAGGGGTAAAAATGGGGGTTGAGTACCGTTTGTTTTGAAGTTGATGTCTTGATAAAATTAAGTTTGGAAGAACCGAAAAAACATGCATATATGGCAATACGGACTGAAAAGTTGAAAATAATAAAAATAAGGTGACCAACAAATTTTAGTTTATGTAAAAAATCGTGAGGTGCTTGATATCAGTTATCTTAATATCATTTCGAAAAGTGAGCAAAGAGCACCTCACGCTTTTCTTCACATGAAAGAAAGTTTTTTGGTCAATGACTTTATTCTTATTATTTTCAACTTCTTAGACCTCATTGCCATATATGTGTGAGATGTACGTTGTAATAACAAAATTTCAGTGAATATGTGAGAACCAGTGCATTCGCCATATCTTTGAATTGTGAATTATGCTGTGAACGGCATCAGTGCATTCATCACATTTTACTAGTAACCACTGAAGAGTTCCAATAATCACCTCCTGGCTCCATCATCAGATCAGCTCCAAGATACCAAATTATAGTATAATTATCCAAACTACATATACATATCAAGTTTTATTTTGATACGACAATCAGAAGTAGGTTAAAATTGACTTCCAAGATTTGATTATATTATATTTAAGTTATAAGTAAAGATAATAAAAAAAAAAACTTGTTAAAAATTGGTATGAAAAACGTTGTCACACATAAGGGATTGCGTGTTTGAGTGTTTTTGGAAATTCAACTCCTATTCAGTTATGCCACCCAAACAAAATAATGGAAAGACGGGCAAAGCCACCGGTATGAGCTAGATGGAACAAGCCAAGGGAGAACATAGGAAAAAATACCAATTCTACGGGAACCAACTATTGCATATATTATTATATTCTGACTGACTCACGATCAACTCACGGGCCAAACCGCTGGACCTGAAGAGCTGAAATTCTGATGACATTGATAACCACATTGATATTCCATACCTAAAGGGGTGGAACGAAGGTGAAAGTGAAAGCAGTCATGGAAATAGGTATTTGTGCTTTTCTTTCCAATTGAAGAAACAATTATATCATGAATTTTTTTATATTTATATTTATATATATATATATATATATATATATATATATAATTTTTTAATATTATATATTTATTTTTATATATTATTTTATAATATATTTATATATATATTATATATAATATATATATATATATATATATATATATATATATATATATATATATATATATATATATATATATATATATATATATATATATATATATATTTTATATATATATATATATATATATATATATATATATATTATATATATATATATATATATATATATATATATATATATATATATATATATATATATATATATATATATAACAGTAATAAAATATCCGACTATGTTGCTTACTCTTTCTCGAATACTCTTCTACCTGTATTTTTTACCTTATCCCAACTCAGTCGGTACGCCTATGAAACATTTTATTACTCCCTCTCAAAGCAGGATTCGGTGGTGCCATCTAGTTGCTTGAAGTCAATGTTCAATGTACTGTTTTATGGAAATATTGGTTGTAATGTGATCAACAGATAAATAATGAATCCAGAAAATAGTCAAATAGTTATTCTTTTATTAAATCGAATGCTTAAGTATACCTACCCATAGCTATCTTATCTGTAATACTCTGATCAAACAGTGAAATGTGAAAAGTGGTATACCTTGTTCATGTGCAATCAAGTGACTTTGAAATATAATAATTCTGGGTTATATTGAATTATGAAAGCAAACAAGAAATACAGTTTGAAAAAGACAGTGAAAAAGTGTCATAAATGATCTCAAATAAGTCACTTTGTTCAGATTCTTTTTCGAAGAGTACCTGTGATTCGTTCAGTTCGAGACTCCTCTCGACTCCTGGAAGTGTTCTTTGGCTATTTGCGTTTGCAGTTCACTGTGACAGGGCCCCTTTATTGTCGGCCACGTCTCGGATAGGAATTTTGGCTGTGCCCTGGAGGTGAGTGGTTTTCCTCGACAGTTTCAATGCCTATTTGTCTCTGGACAAGGCTTATATTGTCAAATGGCTGATTTTTTTCCGTTTTTGGTGTATTTTCGTAATTATTGATTAGCAAAATTGTGTTACTGTGTTCTTCCAAACATAATTTTTTATCTCCTCAAAAACTTCGTTATTTTTCTTCATAGTAACCATCAGTTTTTTCTCACTTTCTAAGACACTTTTCCTTATCCTAAACTATGCTATGGATTTTATATATAATTTATATTTCTATACCTCACATAATATATACAGAGTAGGTTAAAATTCATATTTGACATTTTTTTTTACTCAAAATTTTATATTTTATCATTTTCTATCGAAATGTTTTGACATGTTGCTGTCATATTTCCTTCTGATTTGATTTTGGCATACAGGATGTTCCAACTTAATTATTATTTTTGTCTACTTGAGATCTAAAGTTTTATTCATGAATTTTTACTTCAATATTTTTTTTAGGTTGTGCAAATTAAATGAATTGTTGGCAACATACTTATGACAATAGAAGAATTCCACTGCCAGACTCTTGAGACATCTGCTTCGACTACAAAATGGTACAAGGTTTCAGAAAAGTAAAATGTACAGTAAAATTGCAAATAAACATAACAGGTATTTATGTGATATATAAGTATCAATATATCACTTTTTATTCTTTTTACATTGAACAAATATTTCTTATCATAATTATATATATATATATATATATATATATATATATATATATATATTATCGTGTATTATTTTGTGATTTAATGATGAAATTTCTAGTATTTCAATATATCATTTTTGTATTCCCCATATAAATACGTTCAATGGTTCTGTTCCGTTCTGTTCATAGTAATTGAATTCATTTTCAAATCTATCTGTCCAACTGGCTGCGACATCAAGTTTTTTTCTAATGAAACTGATCCACGAGATCCACAAATAATATTTTCATTTTTTATCCCCTATATAAATACGTTTACAGAATTCAATAGTTCTGTTCCATTCTGTGACTGAATATTTGTTGAGAAATCATAAGAAATGGCGAAAGACTTTCTTGATATCATATAATTCTGATATGGAAAAAACGTTCACATTCAGATTGGTGAATTTGATGAAAGTGAATGAATCCATTATTTCCTGGATATGTCTACCTCGCAAGTCACTTCATGCGATCGAGTTTGTCTGCTTTTTTTGATATGTATAATTCGATTCAGGCAGAGTGGCTAGATGTCTGTGAAACGGAATGTAGAAGTTTTCACAAACAAAGCCAGTTAGGAACTCGTGCTAAAGTGGATTTCAATGCCGTGTTTGTTTTTTCAAGTACTGACAAAGAAATAAGTTCGCTAAAGTTTATCGCATGTTTCCTAGAAAAGGAGCTCTGTATTGATCTATGATAACACTGGACATAAATTATCACATGTGTTGGCATCGAAAGGTAATCGCTTGAAAAAAAAATTCCGAAACGTTTTTCTTTTCATGGTACAGTGAAACATCGATCAACCGTCACTCTTTTAACCGATGCTCTCTGTTATATGTCATCGACTGTACTGAGAGTGGGGGGTGAGGTTTGGCGATGTTAACAAAGTGCATTCACTGGTTTGAGAGACAAGAAGAGGAAAATACTACGCAGATCCTTCTTCTACAAAAAATATGGAACATTGCCACGCAAAAAGCTCGCGCTTCAACGATACAGAAGAATATGAGGGATAATTTCAAAATGTAAACTTTAATATAACATAAGAACATTTAACAAGTATGTACATAATACATACCTACATGTAGCAGTTCTGTACTACTGTACACTTACATATCAATATTTAAGTAAAATATTAATCTCTATTATTCACTTGTAGACTGTTTGATTTCTGTCCCAAACCACTTGAAATCTAGTTATGTACTGTTATCCGTCTATTCAGTTAACAGGCATGGTCCCGGTGAAGGTTAATAGGGTCCCACTGTATCCATGAAACGTGAAAAATATTCTTTAAAAATATATCAGATTCATGGAAATTGCGTCGAGAAACTAAGAAGTCAAAACCAAAGTTCAAACTTTAATGCACATATATACGATTTGGTTGAGATTGCCCTCCTTCTCCGATTATCTCATGTGGGGTGTTAATGAAAACTGAAAGAGAAGCATTCAGATTATTGTTTTCCCTCCTCACCTTTGTTAGTAGGGCTCACCTAGACTGTCGCACACCAGGATTCATCGATTTCTCAACTTCATCAACATATTTTATGATACCTACAATGAACTTTCAGATTTCGTGCATATCAGAAGGTTTCAAGAGAGGTAATACTCCGGCAGAGATGGGCAGTGGATGGCTTGGTAATAGTTTGTATCGGAAAGTTTAATGGAGCAATGTCATCGGGGACATTTTCCAATCCCCTCAATTTTCGAATTAATTCATCATCTAGAGACATCAGTCCACTCTCCTACCTTTCCTCATTACTTCGTGGAAGTTTCCCATGATCCCAAAAAGGCCAATTTGAGGAGAAATCACCAGGTAGACTTCAAGAAAAATCTTATTTTTGACGGACAGATGTAAACATTGTAGTAAGTTTCGAGGATTTCATCTCATTTCCGCGCCAACTGTTCTGAGCGGGATCTTGTTCGTAGAGCTATAATCTTTGTAAACTATTAAATTCACAATTTTTTGGATGAAGTAATGTTGACAGAAAAAAAAAATTCATAGGTTTTGAGTTTGACATTTTGCGTGACACAAACAACAAACATTCCTTAACCGCGCCATCTACTTATGAAGTTCTTAGCAGAATTTAACGTTTTTCATCTGTTGTCCCCCAAAAATTCTAAACAGAATCGAATCAGTGAATACACCAGGGTTCTTAGGCATCTCACTATAGCTGCCTCCGTGGTGACGTTGGTTGATGTCCTAGAATGCAGTGACTGCCAACCGAATCCCCAAATGTGCGGCCGAAAGCCCGAAACACGTGACTACGGTTACCACTTCTCTCTCAGGGCTATGTCCATTAAGTTCCTTCCATTATATATATATATATATATATATATATACAAATATGCCTGTATAGTGCACATCAATCAATACATTCTATGTTAGTTTATACGAAATGTACTATTTTATTTCATTTTATTCAGACCAACTGTATATTGTTATATATTATTCGTGTTCATAATTTTGAGATAACCTCGAAATACACCTTTTACAGCGGGTGACTGACTTGTTTGTAATGTCACAAAGGATGAATAAATATTTCTATTTCTATATATATATATATATATATATATATATATATATATATATATATATATATAGAAGAAAGAAGGGTAGTCTCGTGACTGGACTAGTTGAAAATAACTATGAATTTGAAATAAACTTTGTAGAAAGGATATTCCTTGAGGTTGCAGTCAAATTTGATGGCCAATGAGAAGAGAAAAACTCTTTCTTATTTAGTCAAGCTTTCGAAAATGTTTATTTTCATTATCAAGACAGTAAGGGGAGGTTAAGTGAAGACAGCGATCTAATCACCATTTTGTGATTGAGGTAGTTTTCAAAATCATATCACTATGAAACACTACTAGTAATTTTTATATATATTACTAAATGTGATTAGATCGCTGTCTTCACTTAACCTCACCTTACGTCTTGATAATGAAAATAAACATTTTCGAAAGCTTGACTAAATAAGAAAGAGTTTTTCTTTTCTCATTGGCCATTAAATTCAACTGCAACCTCAAGGAATATCCTTTCTACAAAGTTTATTTCAAATTCATAGTTTATATATATATATATATATATATATATATATATATATATATATATATATATATATATTATATATATATATATATATATATATAAATCGGAGTAATATTCGGGTATGCAGTCAATAGGGCTGAAGTAAAGTGAACTCTTGTTTCTGTTCAAGCTTTCGAGTCTTTATTGGCTCTTCTTCAGGAACTCTACAATTGTTATATTACAGTACAATGGATATGAACAAAAATCATTGTTTTAACTTACGAAAATTCAGGTTAAAAAAAAGCTTTGCTTTTTACAAACATGTAGCACTAATGTAAAAACATAAAATTTCTGTACGGTAACTATACTTTGGTAAAAAAGGAAAACATGAGTTTTCTTTGTAAAATAATCATTTGATATGAGAAAGAAATTTTTCATTAAAACTTGACCACTAAAAGTCAGAAATGTGCGGAAATGGCATAAAATGATGGAACAATGCAATGCTACCAACTGTTATGTGGGTTGACAGAATTGAGAAAACCACATAACAGTTGGTAGCATTGCTATTGTTTCATTCTCTTGTTCCATCATTTTATGCCATTCCCGCACATTTCTGACTTTTAGTGGTTAAGTTTTAATGAAAAAGTTTCTTTCTCATAGAAAATGATTATTTTGCAATGCTTTCTTTTAACCTCAATTTTCGTAGGTTAAAAAAATAATAATTTTTGTTCATATGAATTGTGATATAATAATTGTAGAGTTCGTGAAGAAGAGCCAATGAAGACTCGAAAGCTTGAACAGAAACATAGTTCACTTTACTTCAGCCCTATTGACTGCATACCCGAATATTACTCCGATTTTTCCTTAACTTAGACAGTCGTCTAACCTTCACAAATCTATATACATTTATATATATATGTTTATATATATATATATATATATATATATAACCAAATACCAATATTATTGACTTGGGTTCAAACTTCAAAGTTGAAATCAATGAATTTAAAACAAACACCCAAAAAAATTTCAATCATAAACTGAGTTTGAGATTGATTATTCTTTGACAGTTCTAGGAAGCAATGGAAACTTTCAATTCGAATCATTCATGTACGTTTTGGCCAATCAAAACATTATTATAGTGGGAATATTCTACCTAGAAAATTGCTGCGGAAATGATTTAGAATATTTTTATTTTTTTTTTCTGACAACGTATATTTATGATTTGACGTATGTCATCAATTCGCATGAAAAGTGATAAAAGAATAAAAACCGGTTTAGTGCATTGTATCATTATGCGAGAAAATGTGTTTATGATCGTAACATAAAAAAATAATCTATAGAATACTACACGAGAGTTCAAAAACGTAGAAAATATTTCTCCAGATTTCTTTCTTAAACTTGTTGCCATTTGGCAATAGCCACTCGAGCCCATTGGGCTCTCGTGTCTATTGCCTGCCAGCATGTTTCAGAAAATCTGTCGAATTATTTTCACTCTATTTTCACTCTCTTGTGGTATTACAACTGAAAATAAAATGTGGTTTGATGAATTGTTGATTGTACCGATTACTGCGTAAAGTGAGGTAGCGAAACTTTTACAAAATCCTCCAAGGAGAGGAATCAAGATAACGATAAATCAAGGTCGAAGCCCTGTTCAGAAAGTATTTCTGGTAGCTTTCCACAAGAATTAATAAGTGATCAAAATGTATTGAAAAAATACTCTAATAACCCTCTAGAAAATTTGCAAGTTACTTGACATCGATCTCAAAAGATATGAAAAATTGTCAATAAATATTATTTGGAGGTGGGTAATCCCTTCTCAAAGGATAGGCCCGATAATTCTTCCTAATGGAGAAAGATAAGAGATATATTGATATAATTCTATCCGCTAGATATATATATATATATGTGTGTTGTTATGTTATGAAGGACCAGTAATATATTTTAAAAGGAAGAAGGAAATAATTTCATAAAAAACCACAAAAATAATAATTACTTAATAGTTAGTAGTTCATGAGATATTGTTTTTACATATTTTTGAGATTCTATTTCCTTTATGAAGCCTATGTATAATATTGATAGGTAAAAATATACAAATACTATAATGCAATCATTTTCATACATTGTTCAAATTTCAACAAAAAAGTCTAGATTCCCAAAATCATTCTGAATTAAATGTGATCAACAAAATTATAAGCTTGAAACATACAGTATATGAAATTGTATCTAACCAAAAATAGCCAATGGGAGAACAACAAACTTCTTGATGACAATAGCCAATCAGAAAACAGTATGGTCAGATGTAAGATTTGAAATTGTGGAAAAATAAGAACTGTGAAATGTCAAATATTGTATATAGTTTTTAAGAAAGGTAAAATAATTCAGTTCATAAGTTTTTTCAAATAACCCCAAAAGAGTGATAATGTTACAAGAAAGTGCGGGAGTTTGAAAATTTAAATAATATGGACAAAACAGAAATGGTATCCAGGGGATGAAAAAACAAAGCCAGAAGGAGATTGGAAAAAATTTGAAAAGAACGCCATGTACAAAATTTGAGGAGAGATTTCTTTCACGAATACATGGTATTTTGTCTATAGAAACTAACCAATTCAACCTCAAGAGAATTTCGACACAAATAAATATGAGAAAACAAGATTACCTTTTATGTACTCCACATAAAACTGTTTCCAAGCTGATTTCTGGGATTTGTATGGTTCCTTTTGTAATGGAGAGTTCCTGAGAGCAGTAGATTGAAAAAGGATTTCAGATTCTTGGTGTATATTGTAACAGCGACAGTTCCAGCTCCAGGTATAAACTTTTTAGTGCACATCACAAACTGAATAACCTTACAACATAACTCGTATCGTATCTGAAGAACTCTATTTTATTTTGATATTGAACTATAAAAGAATTATTCCAACCTCAAAGGAAAAGTGAGGTTACGTATACTTTATCCATCACTGTTTTCCATTATTTTCTATGAAATTTTGTCAATTGATTATAGTATAAGTAATCTATCGTAGGGCGGGTAAATATAAGTTTTCCTGAATAAAGAAAATAATTGTTTTTCGATTCTTTCTAGTTTATTTTCCACAATGATATAATCATATTTCTCTGATAAACACTGAATTGAAATAATTCAAGTTTGACATCAAGACCAGGGCAGTGACTCCATTGCCAGGACCGGCTATCTGAGACAAAAGGCGTACCAACTGAGTTTAGTCATGGTAAGAAAGGGTAATAACAATTGGCAGCAACGTGACGAGAAAACAGCGACGTTAGCTAGCAATTATTATTACATTACAATATATTATACAGGGCGAAAATAGTTATCTATCACATATCATATCAATTTATACCCCGAATCAGGACAGAATAATCAATTCATTAATTTTACGATTCAAATTTTATAACAAATTAGTATCTAACGCGGGACAAAATTAATTAATTAATTGTTTTTTACAATTATTATTACATTACAATATATATACATACACACATATATAGATAAATCTTCTAACCGAAGAAAGATAAGATATGTGAGAGTAGCAAGTCACCTGTTTGAAAAAGAAATGCCCAATATCTCTTCGATACGGGAAAGAGTGAACGGAGAACGAATTTATTACCATTGGTAGTGCTCCCAAATAGAAGTATCACTGATAACTGATTGAGTTTAACGGTGAAATGAAATTTGGAATGATTAAATTATGCTTGAGCAATACAAGTAGCATTTCTTTCTCACAGAGAAAAGGCCAAAAAAATCTTACATATCATAATATTGAAAGAAACAAATGCTCACCAGGAAATATTTTTTTGGAAGGGACCCTCCTTGTGATAATCACACCGAGATGGTTAGGTTGTCACCGAGATGGTTAGGATTCACCAATTATCTTGTACCTGAAATGGGAAGAGCGTAGGAACTGTTATTACCAAGTGAACGTAGAATGTAGAATCAATCGAATCATCAAATCGTCAATGCTTAGGGATTTTGAGAGCCTGAAATTAGGACCCGTTACTCCCACTCCAGCCCTTCCGTCCATTTTGAAACCATCACTATACCATACCAATTAGAAGGGAATGCATCACTTCTAATTGAGGCCCGTTCGTTGTGAATATATATAAATCACTTCAAAGTCATGCGTAGCTGGCATAATATATGATCGCTTGTTCCTGGATTCTAGGAGAATATTTTCCAGAATCTACAGATGTCCATTCAGATTTCCAGCCTACTTCTCAGAGTCAGGTATGTATTTGAGGCAGAATACTGCATACAGTGGGTAAGCTAGCATAACTCGATATTATCTGGTTAATTTCCTCAATAATTCACCATCGATGAGACCGAACCCTGGTGTTCTTTGGAGTTGAAATGACTTTTATTTCTAAGGTTCTCTTCCTCATGTGTTAGCGGATTATTTATGGATACACATAGACTGAAGTCGCCGTCTATCTCAGAGGGCTGGAAGGTTTCTACTAGGTTTTCAGTGAACAACTTCACTTTATGGGGAAGGGGGGGGCGACTCTCACTATTGGTCTTCTGATTTTTTAAATTGTTTCACATAGATTAATCAATTCTCATATGTGCAGATACGTTTCTGGAGTTATGGTTTATTGCGTTTTCTTTGAGGTCATGAATTTTCCTCTCCAATTTCCGAAATTTGTTGTTCAAAATACTTTTTTGTCAGATGAGTCTGTGCTGAATGATTCTGATGCTTTTTTCAGATCAATACTCTAGTTTTTATTCTGTTTTCAGCTTGATGTTCGAATTAATAATGTTCTGCAAATGAAAAATTAACCCAATCCCATTTATTAATGAAGTGGGTCAAAATTCCTTCTTGACAATTACTTCACTTACAATTGAAATGACTTCAAAATGGTTGAATTGAAAACTCTCTTCTACATCAAGAGATAGATGATATTCTTTTACTCATGAACAAATCCTATAAGTCTGGAATACTATCGACGTCTCTAATAGACAGTATGTGGGTTTATCTGCTGGGTGATAATGGGCTGTCGAATCTTCCATTACCTGTCTCAATAAGTTACCCATTTCATTGTTGTTCTTGATCCTCAGTCTGTAAGTTTCGCATTGAAACCCCCTCCTATAATAAACGTTCCTGAAGGTTGTTTCAAAAGTCTCCATATTTTTGTGTTCTGAGATTATATCTCGTAGGCCAGTATATTGCAAATACTAATAACTTTGGTGTTTTGTCTAATTAAAAACATTATATTTCCAGTTTCCATTCCATAGATCATACTGAGCCAGGAGTTAAAACACTGAAATCGAAAAAAGACCTCAAACCGATATTATATAGAGGCGGTAATACTCAGACTAGGGCAGTATAAAATGATGAGTTCTTCATTTGAACACAGGGTTTCTCATAAGATATATATTCCTGGAATACTTTGGGTCATCAAACTTTATATAGATCAAATTCAGTACGAAATACTAACAGTTAGTTAGAATTGGTGATGAAAACGGTTAGTTTGAATTGGTGTTATTCGATTACTGGAAGACATTATACAGGTTTTCCGTCTATTCTTGAAGTAATATCGATTCACCATCTCGGGATGCTGACTTATCCGCTGTCAATTTCTCATCGAAATATTTCGGCATGCGAGATCAAATTTTCGATAAATGTAGCTGCGACAGATTGAAAGTAGGTATAAAATATGTAAAAATATGATTTTCTTTCCGAACGTCTGCAATAAAAATAAATATAATATCCCACGAATTTTCTGTGTGGCTTGCTGCCATCAGTTTCTGTTTACGATTTATTTCAAGACGTGAAATTTCGAATGTGAATATGGAATTCGGATACAAGTGCTGAACGATGATTCGCACATAATTTAGATTCCAGAAAAGTTCGCTAGATGGAAAAAGACAGAGTCGCATCGAGGGGTAAGTTTCTTCGTCTTACTTGTGAGTAAGAATAACGTTTCTTCTGTCAAGAGAGTACTCCCCTCCGTCTCGACTTCCTTCAACTCCTCGACAAGAGAATGACTTGTTAATAAATCTAATTTTCCAATCATAGAGCTAATTCGGACAGACAATATTCACTTTTCCTTGCTGAAGACAATGGGTCCATTCCATTCGAAACGATTCTCGTCGCCTGTTGTTATACAGACGATGGTCTGTTGGACGTTTACGGAGAAGGAGACATAGGATTATTCTGGAATTTTGGTTTCTTGCTCAATTAGTTCTGCTCTATCGATATAAAATATTTTCAGCGCTGCGGCATTGCCGCTCACATTGAAAAGTAGCAACAGCTTTCGATATTTTGGATAGACATGAGTTAAGCTTTCGAATAAGTTAATAATGAAATACTTCCCACAAAACTGGTGATGTACGGTATCAGAGAGGAAGCAAATAGAATGGTTTGAATATCATTTGATGGACAATATCAATATGTTGAGTTGAACGGTATCAGGGCAGTACCTAAAATTGTATCTATTGGGGTACCACAATACTCTATATTGGGTCCACTCTTTTATATAATATATATTGATGACTTCCATTATGATCAGTGATGGAAGAAGATAATACATCTTAGCTGATATATGGGAGAACTATTCTATCATTCAGGGGAAATGAAGGGGAAATGAAGAAAACACAACAGCAATTTAATTATATGGAATGAAAGAAAAACAACACTCTGACATTTCCAATATTCGAAGATTACTTTCGGTCACAGTTTGTTGGTGAAATCTGTAAACGGACCAATTCAACAACAGGGAGTTCAGAGTTGTCCCAAAGCACTGTGCTTAGTGCTCGTGAGTGCACTTAGAACACTTTTGTGCTCGTAAGCACTGTGCTCCCGAGCACTTTTTTGAACCAGTTCTTAGTGCTTAGTGCTTCGATCATTTTACGAAAAGGCTTAGTGCTTAGTAATCCCGAAAAGTGCTCCCGAGCACTAAAGTGCTCCCGAGCACTGCAGTGCTCGGGAGCACTTTTCGGGATTACTAAGCACTAAGCCTTTCGTAATTACTACTTGTCGAAACATGAAAACGTGGCCGGTAGCGTAGCAGCCCCACTCAAGACGATTTCTTGATCGCTTCTATATGCATCTTCTACAGATCACAGTCTTGTTTTGAGTGTTGCGGAGTGTGTCAGGACTCGGCGCAGTACGCAGTATAGATAGGTAAGTTCTATAAAATAATATTTTATCGCTGCATTGAAAAGTGAAGGTCAAGGAGACTCATGAAGAATTGGGCTACAGAGAAATTTCCCAAATTTTCGTTATGATGCAGTTGTCGACTTCTTGAACAATAATATCCATTGACACATTTCAATCCTTTGTCTACTTTCAGAAACACAGGGTATTGAACAACGAATATGGTTCTCATTCTCTTATCGTCAAAATTTCTCGATAAATTCTTTGATTTTGATCCTCAAGGAATAAATACACAAGAGGGTGCCCAACAAAACACACCACATCTTTTCCAGTCCTTACTTCAAGAAATTGACGTTTCTAGTTTGGAAATATTGAGATATCTGGAAAACCAGAGAACAGATATAATGGTCTTGAATGAGTTCCCGACTATCAAAAAACTTTTCATAAAATATAATACTCCACTTCCATCAAGCGCGCCTGTAGAACGAATGTTTTTTTTTGCCTCCATTATGAATGCGCCCAGGCGTCATGCTCTCAGCGATAAAAATTTTGAAAATCTAGTCTTGTTAAAGGCTAATGGCAATTTATAGCACAACCGTAAACTTCTACTTTATTCGATTGATGTGTAACATTTGGTTTGTTAGAGAATTGAAGTTAAGTTTTTCTGTATTCTGTTGGAGATATATATTTTTATTTATTTTTAATGATATGTAAATTGAAAACCTAGTCTTGTTGAAGGCTGATGGCAATTTGTAGCAAAACTGTAAACTTCTACTTTATTCGATTGATGTGTAACATTTAGTTTGTTAGAGAATTGACGTTATGTTTTCTGTATTCGTTGGAAATATATTTTTATTTATATTAAATGATATTAATAATAATAATGCGAGTTCATTCCACCTCCACCACATTAGTTCATTTAATGCCACACTTATAAATAATGAATCATAGGCGAAGCATTGCGTTCAACATCATACACCGTTTTGTTGATGTTTTGGATTGAATTTGACGTGATTCATCTACAAAACATACGAAAACCATGTCAAGAAGTAATTCAAGTGTTTAACAGTATCATCCTTTTGGAAAGTGCTTAGTGCTCGCCATGTCGAATTACTTTTTGAAAGTGCTTAGTAATCGCGAGCATTTTGTGAATAAGAGTGCTTAGTGCTCGAGATTCCGGAGCACTTCTCAAGAGTGCTTAGTGCTTAGTGCTCGAAGCACTTTTCGTCAATGCTCGGCACAGCACTGAGGGAGTTGAAAAAAAAATGGGTTGAAAGTGACTGAGAATTAAAAATGGAATAGTCATATTTGTTAACATATTTCCAATATACTTTTGCACCTACAACTATGCTGCAGTGTCGATAGCTCACTATTAAATATCTATCATGTGAATTTCCGTATGAAATTATGATATAGAAAGCACCTGATGATTGTTCAAGAATATACTGAATATACCGCTGGAGTAAGTGGAAAAACAGTTGTTAAACAATTTTCGATAGTCTGAGAATATCAACTTGTAAGTACATACATGTTGACCTGTCAATATGTCAAATCAGATATCACAAATTGAACCCAAAGTGGGGGGGGGAAGTTTGTATGGGGGTTCCATTAGTTTTCAAGTGAGGGTCTTTTTTACGGATAAAAATACGTGTTTTGGTGTTTTTAGAAATTCAAACCCTAAGGGGGAGAAATGTGGGTTGAAAATTTGTATGTGGGTTCCGTAATTCATTGAGTTAGGGTGATTAAAATTGGTATTTGAGGTTTTCGTTACAAATAAAGAAATACGTATTCCAGTATTCCTAGAAATTCGGTCCCTAAAGGGGTGAAAAGGGGTGAGTGAATTTGTAATAGTCATCGGAGAACATTACTTCCGCTGTCAAATCAATTATCACACACAAACGAGATAACGCGATAACGGGAACCGAAAAACGAGAAACGGGATAACGAAATAATGGGAAACGGGATAACGAGAAAACGGGAAACGGGTGAAGCCTTAGACATGAGCTAGATGAAACAACATAAAGAAAAACATAGGACAAAATAAAAATTCTTCGTGGTCGAAGTCGCAGGTACCTACTAGTTATAGTATATAACAGTTAATAGTTATAGTAAGGTAGGCAGGTAAGTAAGTATTTTAGAAGGATCCAAATTGAGTTAGGTAGTAATTAGTAGATTTAAGCCACAAAAAAATTAAAAATAAAACATTTTTAACAAAAAATTTAAACCACGAAAAAAAAAACTGAAAAGCGAAAATAAAATGAACTTCTTTAGTCTTAATAACGCAGCTCAGAGAACTGAGATAAGTAACTAATTTTGAGTCGGCACCAAACAAACACTCAACGAAGATCATTAAATTATTTTAAAGAAATGATCAAAACAAAATGATACAAAAATGCAACTTGAATCTTCAGCGATGAACGATAAGATTCCAAAAATGCGCTCTCCTTACGATCACTTGCAACGACGTGTGCCCGTTTGGGCAGCTCTCTCACTGATATTAACTTCGGGAACCCCGGCATTTTACGCTTTACGTAATCAATTTGTTTGTTTGTTTGGCGCCGACTCAAAATTAGTTAATCCTCCTAGTTTAGGAGCATCGTTATCAAGACTAAATATGTTCATTTTATTTTTCGCTTATCAGTTTTTTCTTTTAATTCGTTTCGTTAAAATTTTATTTCTGAATCTGTATGAGAAAATCATCTGAACTATGTTAAATAAAATCACAATATCCCCATCTCGTTTTGTTGAGCTGTGCCTGGATTCAACAGAAAAAATTGTGATTCTTCTTCAACCTACAATAAAAATGATAATGTCATATATTTCCGAGTGGATTATTGGAATGTATTCGTTGTGTGATGAGTGGTGAATTTTTTGTACAGCCTTTCATTTTTCATTTCACCTCGACAAGCCCATCGATTCCGACTAATCTATCTAACGAAGCTCCGAGTTAACAATGTTCCTTGTCGATGAAGAGGCGACCCTACCAAATTTGTATTTTTTATATTTTCATACATTTGATAACTCGTCACGTTGATATTTTGGGCCGTTGTCGTTTTTTATGGTTGTTCAAACTCCGTTCACAATCTTTCTAGCCGTGATATGTTCGCCTCTCTAATTGCCAACATTTTTCTAGATGTCAGAAGATATTTGTATTTGCAGCCAGTTTATGTTATTTGTCGTTCGGACAGCGGGTGATATGATTGACATAGACAATTTTGATCACTGGGTGCCCATAGGGAACTCTCGAGCCTCCGTCTACTGGAAAGTAGATTAATATCGAGTCAAGTTTGTCCTTTTGACTGAACATAAAAAAATACCAATCAAATATTTATACTCACGCCCAGGTTGATTTGAAGGATCGCAGAATCCCTGGACGATAATATGTTACTCCATAGCCGTGGATACACCATATAAATTCAGAGGACACTCGTGTTTTTTGGGAATGACTCCTTTCTCATTGTAAAAAAGAAAGCTTCAATAAACCCTATTCCTCACTTCAAGAAACAAGGGTCTCTCTGTTTGTGCACATATTATGATATCCTGAAATATATTATACTAGCTGGTACCCGCGTTTTCGTCCGCGTAGAATTTGTATTTTTCCTATGTTTTTCTTTGTGTTGTTCCATCTAGGTTATGCCTGTGACTTTGCCCGTTTCCCGTTATCCCGTCATCCTATCATCCCGTCATGCGAGTTATAGCAAAATAGATAGCGCCTAAATGATATCTGTGTATACCAATTTTCATGGCGTTCGGTTTAACGGTATAGAAGTAGATGCGCTGCAGCGCCATCTAGTGGCGAGTTGAAGTAAAATGGATAGCATGAGAACCTTCTCCATGAAAAAACACTTGTGCTAACTGTCACGGTGATCGGTCAAACGGTGTCGGAGTTTATCAATCTCATTCATACAGTGCTTTTGTAAAGAACTGAATAAATTAATTTTCAGCCAAACTATCCATTTCTGAGGAATCTCCTGAAACAAGTCAATTTTCAATCTCAATTTGCCACATTTATTGATGAAAATTAAATATACAGGGTGATTCACGTTTGACTAATGACGCCCTCGACAATTTTTCAAATTGAACAACCTATATATTATTCTATTTTTTGAATCCCCATGGAAAGCTGATTTCAAAAATATATCACACATAGGGTTTGTATACAGTGCGTCTGTTGAATTCAGTGGTCTCGTGAAGTAGTGAATGAATTCGTAAACAATTTAAGGAATAATTTTTGGAAAGAACGCTCCCAGCCGACAAATTTAATTTTCATTTGGGCATTCTTTCAAATTCAATTAATACATACAGAATGATTCATATAGAAGAAATGACGTCATCGGTATTTTTCAATGGCAACTCCATTTTTCATTGCGGAATGTGAAAGGTGATTATGAGTATGGGTGAAATGAAAATAAAATTAAAAAAACTGTTTTGAAATATGAAAATACTAGATTTATTTGCAATGATAGCTTCAAACAACGATCAAATTGAATGTTCAAATTATGCAGCGTTTGCTATCTGACAGTAGCCAAGACGATGAATAAATTATTTTTGAACATTGTCAATAACGTCAGGAGGTATACATTGTATCTCGTGACAAATTCTTGCTCTTAAATCTTCTGAATTCTCCAGCCTATTAACAAACACTTTACTCTGTAAGTATCCCCACAAAATGTAATCGAGGGGTGTCAAATCTGGAGATCTAGCTGGCCACTCAATCGGTCCCCTATCCAACGAATCGGAAACACCACATCTAAATAGTCGCGGACAGCTGCTGCATAAGGAAGATGCACCATCTTGTTGGAAGTGTGAATTAATTTTCGGAAGATCAGGTTCCTCTAGATCTGGTAACGAAGCTATCAGTGCAGGAATAAGTTCGAATCGAAGAAATTCCAAATATATTGCACCAGTCAGGTTCACGCCAAAGAAATAGGGAGCCAGAATTCTTCTGTCGACTATGCCACACCAACCCTTCAGTTTCTGTGGATTTTGAGTGTGATACTCCATCATCCATCGGGGATTTTTGGTAGCCCAATAACAGCAATTTTTCCTATTGACGTGGCCATTCAAAACAAACGTAGCCTCGTTAGGAAAAATTATGATTTTTACAAAATCATTATCATTATTGCATAGCTGTTGCAGTTGTTCGCAGAATCGATTTCGCCGATCAAAGTCGTCTTCAATCAACCCATGGATGAGGCGTACCTTATAGGGATGGTGCTTTGCTTTTCTTAGAATTTTGTGGACTGTAGACACTGCCATATTGAAATCAGAAGCCAATTGGTTGAGTGTTGTGTGATGATTTTCATGCACTGCCAACACAACATTGAGCTGATCGTCTTCTGGTGCTGAGGGTTGACCAGATTTGGGAAGATCACGAACATGTCCAAATTTACGGTATTTTCACTCAACTTTGCTCACCATGCTTTATTTAATAGGTTTCCGATCAGGATGAGTTGCATCATACAATTCAACTACTTCTCTTTGGATGCGCATTCTGTCTCCAAATCTTATCATGCAAAGAATTTCAATACTTTACTTGAATAATTTTCCATGAAATGACGAAGTTACTACTCAATAATGTATCGACCAACGATAAGATATGTTATCCTTTAAAGAAATTCCTTCATAAAAACTATTCAGCAATGAAAACAAAATTCTGGTCGCTATGTCTACTATCGAGTAATGGAAATAGTCAGATAGCAAACGGTGCAAAATTTGAACATTTAATTTGGTCATTGCCATTAAATTAAGTATTTTCATATTAGAAAATAGATTTTCTTATATTATTTTTAATTCACCCATACTCGTAATCACCTTTTCACATTCCGTAATGAAAAATGGAGTTGCCTTTGAAAAAATACCGATGACGTCAATTATCCTACACGAATCATTCTGTATGTATGAATAAAATTTTAAAGAATTCCCAAATGGAAATAATATTCAACGGCTTCGAGCGTTCTTTCAAAAAATTATTCCTCTAATTTTTTACGAATTTATCCACTACTTTACAAGAGCACTGAATTCAACGGACGCACTGTATACAAACCCTATGTGTGATATATTTTTCAAATCAGCTCTCCATGGAGATTTCCAAAATCCAATAATATATAGGGTGTCCCATTTGAAAAAATTTTCGCGGACGCCATTACTCAAATATCCCTTATAAATGTGGAAAATTTAGATTTAAAATCGGAGATTCTTCAAAAATGGATGGTTTGGCTAGAAATGAATTTATTCAGTACTTTACGAAAGCACTGCATATACCAAGATACACTTTTATACAGGGTGACCCAGGGTTGAACCTCCAAACGTTCAAGTTTGTTTTCAGGCAGAAATAATATTTTTTTCCATAGTCATGTATCCTAACTTGCTTCGTTTTCAAGATACAGGGTGTCAAAGTTTTTATAAAAAAAAACAGTTTTTATTAATTACTCAAAAAACTTGGGGCTCATTTTGATGAAACTTGGCATGCTCTTTTGCAGTAATAAGGAACTCCTTCAAGTGTGATAAGAATGAAATTATGATTCCAGTGGCGCGCCAGGGGTAATCTTGTTATTAGGATAAGTCATATTATGCCACTGAGAAAAGTTTCAACATATTGAATGAAAATCAACATGGATTCGGAAAACGTCATTCTACAGAAACGGTGACTATTGACTTCATCCTGATAATAAATGGAAAACTAGAAATGAAAGAACACGTTATCGGACTATTCTTCGATCTGTCTCGAACGTGTGAAACCCTGAACTTTTATTTCAAATTACTGAAAATAAATGAACTCGGCCTTTTTGGGGACCATTATTGAGGAATATTTAGATGGGAAGACGATTTGCTCCAAATCAAATAAATATTAATTTGCAATATTTTTTGCTTTCAGTTTCTTTTTCATCGGTTTGATTTCTTGTTAAAAAGATTGTTTTTTTTTATTTTTTGTGGCTAGTATCTACTAATTTTTACCCACCCAATTTCTGATTACTTACCTACTTCACTTCAACTATAAACTGTTATATACTGTAATTATCCCAAACACGAGGTAGCAGCTGTGAACCCTTGATGAGTTCCTTCGACTATATTTCGTCCCCATCATCAGATTATCGTCATGTCTCCATTATGCTGTAGTGTGTGCCACATATGTTTGTCAAGTTTCAAGTGAATCGACTCACAAGTGAAAAATCAATCATTCCCTATTTTACCCCATCCAATAAAAATAATATCATCAAAATCGGGCTACTCTCTGGAAAAGTTATGCGTTGTCATACATGAAAATAAATATTAATAAAATATACACGTCAACTAGATAACTTTCTCTGTTTTTCATCGGTTCAAAATGAACTGGTCGAAACATTTTTGACACAACGACTATAGAAACATGATGTTATTTTTGTGGGCGTTCCTTTTTTGGAATAGCTACGTCTCCAGTCAATGCACACTGAAAAATATCTTTCAGTTCTTTTCTGACAGCATTAGGATAATTCAAAACCAACATCTATTTCCGCAAACCGGGGTGAGGCGAAACTAGGCCTACTGGGGCAACCACCGTTTACTCTACCTGTGGTGGCGTGAAATTATTTTGAAAAAACAATTTATACCTTCAATCCAAGATGGGAAACCGCTGACACCCCCCTTCCTCCAAGATCTGAAACTTGGGTTTTCCATCGGGGCTCGGAACTGATTAACATATAACATTTGAAAAAATCGATGCAACCCCACCTTTCGTAGGGCCAAAACCCCCACGGACTGAACTATAATCTTGCACATATTTCATAGTGAGAACTCTAAATTATGGTGATTATTCCATGGAAATGGAAAACATCGCATACGAAATAATATCATACGTGAATATGCATCTGTCTGGATTTCAGTTCGACAGAGAAAGAGAGAGAGAGAGAGAGCCACACAGAAATTCCACATGTACAAATTAGTATATGAAACGAACAGAGGATGAGGATCAAAACAGATGCTTGGAACATGTGGTAGTAATATATTATCTAGCTTGTAATCGAACTGCCTGAACTAATGAGGATGAGGTACATAGAGTGTAGATTTTAATATTAGTCCAATTTTCCTTGTCGATGCTAACCGAATTTCTCTCTGCTTCATTATCCAATTTTCCCGAACCCAGACTGCGAGTTGAAATATCTGTTTCAATTGGGATTGGGTTTGGCACATATTTTAGAGGTGACTAGTCGTTGGTCGGGTATTAGATTCGATTTTGGTTTGTCTAATCGTATATCAAATGAATTATGCTGGAAATAAACTTCATTTATGAAAAACTTCACTCCACTTTGAGTAATGAACTAATCTATAAACTTGGAAGTTCGTTAATTATGATTCTGGAGGTGGTAAAATTTGCAACTGAAGCGAAGTGAAGTTTTTCGTTAGTTATATTTCGATGTTTGTCATTAGTTCTTTCAAGATTCAGATCCATGTTTTAAAAGGTCATATATTGATCATTCTGGACAAATTTCATTTTGGTTACTCTAGCAAATGTTTTCTTCATGTTTATGGTGGAGATGATCAATTCAAATTTTGTATTATAGTAAACAAATTATTTGAGATAAAACTACCCGATAATTCTCAGGAGACTCTTGATTTCCCAAGAAATATTATTTTTACAGATTGGGCCAAATCTTCAAAAAATAGCCATGAAGCCAAAACAGTAATTTTTTGGGGCGGAAAATACAAAAGTATAGAATCCATGAAATTTTGGGTTTACAAAATCACGTCACGTGCTTCGCTATACAATAGCTCAACTCAACAATCACGTTGTATCATATTGAATAATTGAGAATATTAAGGATATAAGGGATTATCCTATAGGTAATTATTAGGACTGAGACTAACTAGACTAAGTAAGTTATATTCATTATTTGTGTAATGTTCATCAAACAAAGGGAAATCATTTGAGTTGATCTGGTTATCAAGCAAATATTGCGACTTTTTGCATTTATTAATTTCTAAACTTTCTAGAGGGTCGAGTTCATAACCGTTCTTTTATAAATGCAATATTTCGAAATCGGTAACAAAAAATGTTTTTCAGTCAATAGGTGAGTAGCAAAAGTAGAATTTGTTTTTCCGTCGACGAAACAGTTCCTATGTTCCGATAATCGTTTTTTAAAGTTCTGCCTGTTTGGCATATGTAAAAACTTGTGCAAGAGCCACAAGTAAATCAATATACTCCAGATTTCTCAGTTCTATCTTAATTGTTTTGAATAAATACACCTGAATTATTATCTGTTTGAATGCGATATCGATGTTGTTTTTGCACGAGAAAGTAGAAATTTTTCTGGTAGACTGGCCGGCTATTAAATCGATGATATTGCCATTTTCACCGCATATTACACGTCAACTGTTTCTAAAACCCTCATTACACTATGCCTTATCCTAGTTTCATGGCTATTCCTTGGCCGAATTTCCCCAAATGACTGACACTATTACACCTTCCTTTTTTTCAATGATAATTTCAGGTAGTATTTTCGGAGCTGAAAACATGGGGAAAATTGACATTTACCTCAAGTGATTAAGTAATTTAGTACACCTGGGATATTTTTTCAACTTTTTCTCACTGGTATTTGTTTTTCTTTTTTCTGTCTACTAAAAAACAAAAATTATTAATGAATTAATCAATTAATTTAAATGGGAATGTCCTAATATACAAATATATATAATACTTTATAAAATAGTTGATATAAATTAATTATATTAAATTAAAATCACAATTAATATTTACCTTATGTAGTTTGTACGTGTTCAGGCCGACTGAGACGTGAGAATTGGATGGGCAGTGGCAAATCTGAGAATGGTGGGGTCGGCTGACCAGCGATACGATTTTCTTGTCTCTATCCTAACATATCTCTCTTTCTATCGTTTGCGCATCTCGCGTCTCAGTTCTGGCTTTTCGGCCTGTAAAACATACTGAAACAGATTAATAGTAGAAAACAAAACGAATATGCACATATAAATGATTAGTGTTGACAGATGGGAAATAATAATTATCAAATACGAATCTAAAATATAATATTTTCAACATTACTCTTGAGAGATCCTTCACAATCAATATTGATTCACAATATCCTAGATTGTTATGAATCTATACAATATCACAAAGTGGTTCTATATGGGTGACCAAATTGTTCTTAAAAATTTGCAGAGTTACTGTGTTTTTCACTTCATATTATCAAATATGGAATATTATCATCAGAATCATCTTCCATTGCTTTACATCAATAATCAAAGTTGAATGTAACTTAAGTGGATTATTGCTGACTACACAAGATGGCCAGCAATAACTATTTTTCAAAAAAGTGACTGCTGCTGACCGATTGCTATTTCGCTGTTACTAAACCAAACGGCTTCATGACCTTTGTACTCGGACTCATATATCCTTAATCACTTGAGTTTCTGGGAAAGTTCCAGTTCTCCCAGATCTAACCAGGGCCCGCTTGAGCACCTGTTCATTGAATATGGGGGATTGGATTACTTCATATCTCCATAATTTTGCTCTTTCTCAAATGTACTGGTTATATTTTAGTATTATCTAACATTCACCAATGGAAAAATTGAACAATTTACGATGAAAGGACACATTTCTGTTGGAAATCTGATGTGATCTTATCGCGAAGTTATTACCGATAGAAAAAGTGTTTTTTTTTCGAAACTCAAACTTTTCATCTCATAACATCAAAGCTCCATTTTTTCTTGACTTCGTAGGGAGGCTGCCTCTCACTAGGGTACATGGTCACAATATTTTCGTGTGGGTATAGTAACATTAAAAAATTAAACCGATGATGTGGCCAGTCGGAAGGGTAGATTTTACAATTCATTCATTCAATCTGAAATTATGAACAATCAAGTTGACATATCATGAAACATATTTTCCATTAGAAAACACATAGTTTATTCGAAACGAAAGGCAATCAGTTTTGTTATACTTATTTCTTTTGATTTGGATCAAAGTACAAACATCATAATTTTAAAAAGCCTTTGGGTAGATTTGAGTATTCTTACAACTTTTGATCCTCATGGCTTGAACAACCTAGAAATATTGTTTGTATCTTCCATTAAAATTATTCACCTTTTTCTCTGACAAATGATTCGTTAGCTTACTTCATGGTTATTTCAGTTTCTGAAATTCACCTTTCCGACTGTCAACGGTTTTTATTATTATATCACTTCTTTTCCTGAATGCTGTATCGTTCAATGAATAATGAAGGATGTGTGCTTCTTCGGTTCATAATTAATTTCCTGACCGTGATTTTCCTTGTATTCTTCTTTCTCAGTTATCTATATTTTCGAACTCAATTTGATCTGTTTTGATTATACAATGCTTCTCAAAATTCCCCTTTCCCCCTCTTATTTTTGGAAAGATTATACATAAACAAGTGAAATTTGGAAACTGAATATTAAAGGTTGTAAACTTCCCTACTAGTGATGATAGATGACGAAATCGTCAAAGATGACGTCACAAGGCCATTGTGACCATAAATTTCAGATGGAACCCTACGGCAAGCGACACTTTGAAGGGTATCGAAAAAACCTATTCAATGATACTTATTTTGTTTGTGTTTATAGCAGTTTTAATGGCTCATTAGTAAACATTAAGATTTAAATTCCATTTAGTATGATATTAATTACAGATTCAAGAATCAGTATCAACTTGAAGAAATTGCTCGAAGTGACCTCCATTTACTTCCTGACAGTGAAATATCCTATTTTTAAACTCTTCTCGTACTTTTGCAAATGGGTCTGCGGACACAGCCTCACATTCTGCAACAACACGTACGATTTGAGGTATTCTCACAGAAAAAATCCAAAGGTGTGAGGTCTGGTGGAGGAGCACCATCCTGTGGGAATGTTATTTCAAAATTGCCGAATTCATCTGGATTATCTTCCAAAATTTCAAGGATTAACGGTTCTATTGCGTTTTGCAACAGCTCGAGATAAACCTCACCAGTTGAATTAGTATTTAAAAAAAAAAGCCCAACGATGTGGTTTCCCAGGATACCTGCCCAAACATTCACCTTCTGGGAAAATTTGGTATGTGTTTCACGAAACAGGTGAGGATTTGCGTCACTCCAATACCTTACATCATGTGTATTTACATTTGGATAGAAAGTACTTTCGTAACTAAAACAAATTGTTTTGACATAGTCTGACTGTTGGTTAATTTTAGTTTCCATATTTTCACAAAATTCTAGTCTTCGGTCTGGGTCGTCGTCGGAGAGTTGATGAACCATTTTTAATTCGTATGGATGAAATTTGTTTTTTTTTCAACACCCTGTGTACTGTACTTCGACTGACTTCACAGGTAGATGCAACGTGAGTTCTTGAAGAAGTAGGATTAAATATTACTTCTGCCAGTATATCAATTTTTTCTCATCAGAAATTTGTGGTCTGCCAGATCGTTTCGCATCATTAAACTACCCGTTGTTTCAAACTTACGGAGAAGCTCCCAAATAATCCTCGAAACGGGGCGATTGGGAAACCTCTCATTGAAAATGCGCTCTGCTGCATGAATATTTGGTCCAGTTTCATCAAGAATTAGGATCGCTGCTACATTATCACCTAAAGCACGTACCATTTCGCTTCTTGATTCACTTAAACGTCCGGCTCACAACAGTTTAACAAATTATTAAAATGTAAAAAAATATTAAAAGTACCAAAAGCTGCTAAAACAGTTAAACGTTCGATCAACAACACACAAATTTTTAAATGTACAAAAAATTTGGACAATTACAAAAAACGTCGAATTAGGGAGACTAACAAAAACGTCAGCTTATTTGACAACTATCCATAGGCGGAGCTTGAATTTGGAATTTTTGTATTAACTGATTTAATTCATCACATTTTTGCGTTTTTTAAAAGCGAGTTGCCAAAACTGCCATAAACACAAACGAAATAAGTATCATTGAATAGGTTTTTTCGATACCTTTTAAAAGAGGTGTCGCTTGCCGTAGGGTTCCATTAAAAATTATTGGTCACAATGGCCTTGTGACGTCATCTTCGACGATTCCGTCATCTATCATCACTAGTAGGGAAGTTTACAACTTTTAATATTCAGTTTCAAAATTTCACTTGTTTATGTATAATCGTTCCAAAAATAAGAGGGGGGGAGCGGACTTTTGAGAAGCACTGTATGTTTGATAAAATTGGTAAAAATGTTCAGTTTTGTTTTTGTATACCCAAATAACTGATAATTCTCTCAACTCATACAAATGAAGCTCTACAATTTTATTTTTCTACGACTGTCAATGAATGCCTTTATTATATGTCCAATATTAATTTTACGGGGCCGGTGGCTTAGTGGTACAAGCGTTAGTCTTGTATTCCACCGTTTCCATCCGACGCGGGTGGTTTTGGATCCCACTATAAAAGGTAAGATCCCCTGATCTTAACCTGTACAAGTTTTCATTAACTTCTCAGGGTTGATGAAACAACTAAGAAAGCGGTTAAAAACAATTTTACAAAAAAATTTTTTTACAATGTGTACATGTAGTACATTGTAATACTCCTTTTCATCGTACACTGGTTGCCTAGCAACTGGTGCACAATGTTTGAAAAACGCACTGGTATGTTTTCGTCACAATGGCAGAGGTGGCGTTGACAAAAAAGAATCACCGTAACCACGCAGACAATACAAACACAACATAAATTACAATTAAAATAATTTCGTTGGAAGAATGCTATATTGAAGGAGTTTCAAAGTTAAATTATTGAAGTATTATAGATTTGGTGCATGAAAAATCTAGAGGAAAATACGAAATTTTTTATACCCTATCCATGGACTGGAGCAAAGAACAGAAAACTAGTTATCGTTCATAGAATGTTCTGATGGTTTTCTTTGAACATATATGAAATATTTTTGACATGTTTTTTGGGTAACCTTCCACAGTCTGAAAATGAAAATATAATCAGGAAAATCTATACAAGTTTACATGAAATATCTTTGAAACTTGCACCTTCTAGGCGCAGTTAGTATGTTAAAAATTATGCTTATTATTACAAATGGCGTGGATTTGAGTAAATACTCAAAATTGCTTCGAGCATTTCAGAAGCGGATATCAGATGGATACAAAGCCTACAAATCTGAAGTTTTTACAACGCAGATGGATACGTTGATCAAAGAAACTCCAGACAACGTCTACCTTTTAGGAAAGTAAGTTTCATAATGAATTTATATTAAATAATGTAAAATTGGTGAATATCGAGAAACTTGGTAAGTATCAAATTTTTTAATGCGTCTAGCATGAATAAAATTTATAGTTTGGCAATTTCAACTCTGTTAACCAAAAGTTCCAGTTTATTATTCAATATAAATTTTATGTTTTTTTTATTGCAATTTATTTATCATGGGAATTTGAGTGCTTTCAAGAGAGATGAATGGAAAAAATCCACCAGTTTGATGATTCAGATCCCAAAACAAAAACTTGAAATTCACTATAACTGAAAATTTTCGTAAAAAACATTGGAATCTGCGACCAAGTTATGTCAGCAATGCTCGTAAATTATAAGAAAGGAAAATGCACTGTCCCAAAAAATAGAGTAACATTGATTCGCTTGAAAATATGAAAACTATGTTCATAAAATCATATGTGAAATCATCTGAGATAATCTTAGTCACTATCTTCTTCATTCAAGATAAACTCTTCGGGGATTCATGTTGAAAAGGGAAACATTGTCGATTGAATATTTTTCTGGAATTGAAAAATCCACGATAAAGATGAAGTTGTTTTCTGTTAGATGTTCACAGAAAATAACTCAATTTTCATAGTAGATTTTTCAATTCACAGAAAACATATTTTTACTAATATTCAATCTAGAATGTTTCTTTTCACATGATAGTTATATACCGACCACTTTTTCGTCGATCTTCGGTAATAATCGTAATGGATATTGGCGAAGACATAATGACATTAAAACAACATGGTGGCTGCACTCTACTACAGCAGCTGTTACATCGCCGAGTCCATAAATAATCGAAAATATTGTAGCTATTAAAAATTTGGGGTCGATCAATAAGTTGTCAGACCTTCCATCGACATCAAGTATAGACAATGAGAATAATGTCAACTCAACCCTTAAAAAAAGGTTCTAGTTCCACACAAAATGTTTTCAATATTTGTTCCCATGTAACATCGATTATTGCTAACAAAATGGGAAGATACTTTTCTGCAATTATTGCCGTATCAAATCAACCAAGTGCGATACTTTCTTCAAATAATTGATAAAAGTACATTTCTCATGAGTAAACCTTCAGTTTTTTGCTCACATTTTATATTATAACAGTCGTAGGAAAAATATATTGTAAAACTCACACAGAATGATCATTTCATACTCGTACGATTTGCAAACCATCCTGCAGGTGGGAAATGTATTTCATGCTATGTTCGTTGTACAATATACCATTTCTTGAATGATGAAATAATTAATGAAAAACCTTAATGAAGACAAATTTTATTCAAATGCACTGGAAAGTAAAAAATTATTGCTTTGGATGTGTGACGTAGATTATTCCGTGAGTTATAGATTCCAAAGCTTGTTGCTTTTGTATTCGAACTGAAAACTTTCAGTTCGAATACAAAAGCAACAAGCTCCTGAATCTGTAACTCACCGAATAACCTACGTTTATTTTTCACGTTTTGGTGCATTGATTGAGTGCATGTCTTTAAAAAGTTTTTTTATTGATTATTTTATTTTTTGCTTTATATTACTCAAGTACGCCTTAATCTATGCATTTTTGATGAAGCATCGTTATCATGAGGCATTTCTCCTGTGAGTTCTGAGCTATCTAGTCCTTCAATGAGGTGACCATCTAAAGATTAAGTTATCCGCCATCTTCAATTTAATAATTTTAACTGAAAATCAATGATCTTCGACTAAATTCATAACCTCTGACCCCAAAAACCCCGACATACCAATTTTGGAATTGAATAGGGCCATGATTACAAAACCCCCACGTACCAATTTTGAATAGAATCGGACCATAAACACAAAGATCATCGGCCGCCTTGGAGCCGCCATTTTGATTTAATGAATTTTGAAGAAAAATTCCTAATTCTCGACCCTGAAAACCCCCTCATACCAACTTTGATTCGAATCGGACCATAAACCTAAATCTCGTCCGCCATCTTGGAGCGCCATTTTGTTTTTCTATAACAGAAATTCCATAAGCCACCATCTCAATTTCCTGAATTTTGACAGAAATTCATTATCTCCGACTCCGAAACTCCCCACATACAAATTTTGAATAAAATTGGACCATAATAACAAAACCCTCCGCCATTTTGAAACCACTACACACCAATTTTGAATCAAATCGGACCATAATCACAAAACTTGTCCGCCATCTTGGTGCCGCCATCTTCAATTTTTGAATTTTGACAAACAAATTCATGATCTCCGTCCCCGAGAACTTCAACATACCAATTTTGATTCAAATTGTGCCACAATCACAGAACGCGTTCGCCATCTTGGAGACGCCATTTCGTTTTTTCCTCTAACAAAAATCTCATAATGCATTGTCACCGGAATTATGAACACCTGCCGGATTTCAGCTCAATCAAATGTCGGCAAGTGCTCCAAAAATGGATTGAAAATTTTGAACCGGAAAGAATGACATACGAACGATGCAAGTTAAATAAAAGCTTGTCAAAATGCAATCAAGTTCCGAAATCTCCTGTATATTCATAGTACTTGTATTGATATCATGACAGGTTTTTTTGTCTTGATTTCAAGACCCAGAGCGAGATTTTTAAATGAAGGCAAGAATTGTTACTAGTTATTCTTGTCAACCACCGTTATAGTTTAACGGAGCGAGTTCAGCCAAAGCCAACCCTGGCTGTAATACATGTTTACAACATTCCGAACACAAAACATGATTAAAGCGGTCAGAGGAACACCGTACAATACAATGTCTTCTGGATTTCTGACAAAGAGGCAAAGGACCCAGGCTATGCCGTCTCATTCGTATTCGATAGGCAGAGAAATATCCAATGCCAATATGACACAATCGAATTCTCTTCACGGAATTCCGATACCAACGCGAATAGTTATAACATTCCGAAATCGTGTACAATATAAATCATAGAAGGAATAGCATTTCGAAGGAGGAAACTTGGTGTTTAGCAATCTTAGGATTTAAGATTATTTCGCAGAAGAAATGTGTTGATTTAGGTGTGAAAAAATGCTGATGATTATATGGGCAGTGTAAATATAGTGGCTTGGGGTGAATTATGGCCATATTTCCTGAATTGTATGTGAATAACTTTATACTTTAAGAATAAGAAGTGACAAGTAAATTCTGACAATCAATAATAATTTATACATATATAACATGTACTGACTGATTGACTGACTGACTGACTGACTGACTGACTGATGACTGACTGACTGACTCACTGACTGACATACGATCAACTCCCAGACCAAACCCCTGGACCTAAAGAGCTGAAATTTTTACATGGATTAACCACTAAGGAAGGTTTTTTGATATTCCATCCCTAAAGGGGTGGAAAGAGGGGGCCAGAAGGGGGGTCATGGAAATTGGTATTTGGGCTTTTCCTTTCAAATGAGGAAACGTATTATCTGAGTTCTTGAAAATTCAACCCCAAAGGGGTTGAAAGGGATGTTGAAAGTTTGTATAGGAGTACCGTTAGTTTTAATTGGGGAAAATTGGCCTTGGGGTTTTTTTAAAAATTAAAAATTCAGAGATTTTGAAAAATAAACCACTAAAGGGGTGAGATTGGATATGTATGGGGGTCCGTTAGTTTTCAAGTTAGGATAAAAAAAATTGGTATTTGAGGTCTCTATTGATATTTTTAAATATTGTTCGAGTACACACACTGAGCAAATCAATTTGATTCAACCATGTTCCAAAATTAACATGTTTTGGACCTCTATAGTTCCATCTTCAATCTAACTGTAAGATATGATCAATGTAAAATATGTATAATGAGGTGTTATATAACTTACATGTGGGGAGGAAAAAACTACATATTAGGCGAAAGCTTAACCTTGGATGGTATGAACTGAAAGGGGAAAAGTTGCCCCTTATTAAAGGTGTGAACCATAATAAACTGTGCACCTTCGATAATATATCTAGTGAGTTTTGATCTCATTCGATGTTACTGCTCCACGTTTTTTGTAACCAAAATTTGGATATCAGTGGAAGTGGACTGATCCCTATGGGATCGAATAGTTTCAGACCAATTGATGATACATATTTGATTGTCAATAGAATATTAGTTTCTTTCATCATTCTTGATAGCCAGCCATAATTTCATTAAAAATAAAAATTTCTCATTCCTCAAGACAGCTGACTACAAAAACCTATACAATAGTTGTTTATTGGTCACATATCCATGAAAAAACAACTATTTTCCTGGCTTTTGCCTCGAAGGACGTTGAATTACATACGAGAGATAAACGTCCAAAGTCCTGGAAGGTACTACGCAAATATTTGTAGCGAAATGAATTGATATCAACCACTTCACCCAAGCTAACCACCTGTAGACTAGTATTTGCTCCTCATCAGTACAGGATAGTCCAAGCAAACAATGATAATAAAATAACGCAGACATTATTCATTGTCTGCTTGGCCTACTCTGTACTGATGTGGGTTTTTGTAGTCAGATGTCTCAAGCAAAAAGAAGTTTTATTTTCAACGAATTTTATTGATAAAGTATGTTGACACACCAAACAACTGCATTGTTGTATTTTGGATTATTTTGGAGATATACTTTTATGGCAATTTCAAAACGTTAGTTGGGTGTATACCACATCTCACGTCTTTATTCATTCATTTATCTATACAAATCCAAAGAGGCAATATATGCCTTATTACTTGGATAGGAAAAAATGTCTTTGATATAACTCAAATGTGGTTATAGTACACAAATACATGAGGTAAGCTACATTACTATGTGGACGGTAAAATTTTATGATTTACTGAGAGTTATGATTTTACATGGGAGGAGATGATAAGAAGTATATACTAGATGGATTTATGATGACAATAATCTGATGTGATTTTGCGGAAATTTGCAAGTGAGGTAATCCAGCCAAAATTCAGCAACAATACAACACTGTTCAATAATTTCAGCATCACTACTAGAGGATCACGTGGGTTGTTGAGATCAGGAGGGTAACGAAATGATAGATGTGTGCGCGTATTTCTCGAAGGTAGTTGATTGGTATCAATGAGAGTATTTGGAGAAATCAATTTGGTTATTGACAATCTTGTACAGAAATTGTGTACTGTTTTTTCTAGTCTCCAAGGATATTTATGAAAAATCTTCACTTACTTCATTTGATCTTTCAGGAAGACAGCTGGGCCTCCTATGATGTTTTTGAAATACACAAACCTAAGAAATTCATTTTGCATTCTTTCAATTATGTCCGAATAAGTTTCGGTTCTCCACACCAAATTTCCGAGACATATTCTAGCTAAGGCCGAATCAAAATATCATACAGTATTTTCATAGTGTGTATATATCTGAAATTTGGTGATTGTCTTATAAAACCCAACATATGATTGGCAGATTTTGTAACATTTGCAATATGCTTACCGAATGATGATTCATCACTATATCTTAGGCCTAAATCTTCTTCATTTTGCTGTCTCAAATCATCGGTGTCTTAAAGTCAAAGATTATGGGGTCTTTTGTGCGAGTTATTGACATGACACTGCACTTCGTTGAGTTGAAGTAAATATTATTGACCTGGCTCCAGGGAAATACATTTATCACATATTTTTGTAGTGCTACACATTCCCTTACTGTTTTTTCTTCATCATGAGGTCATTTGCGAATACAGAACATTTTCTGGAGAGAACGTATAATAGTGGTACAAAATTCAACCCTTGTGGTACTCCAGAATCAACAATGTTTTTTTCCAGACATGTCCTCATTATATTGATAAAAAAATCAATATTTTCTGGAAAGCTAATGAATAACTTTTAATTATCCTTCAGTAATCCAAAGTTGCTCATTTTCTTTGAAATAATATCATGATTAACGCGGTCGAAGGCTTTACTGAAGTCTGTATAAATTATATCAGTTTGTAATTTTCTCTCCAGGCTGTCGTTGACATAATGAACAAACTGAGAAAGATTATTAACTAATGATTTTTTTTTGACGTAGCCGTGCTGCCAATCCCTGAGAGAGGGATCGATATGTGCGTGAAGTTAAATAGAATTTGTTTGAACAATTCAGATGATGCGCACAATAGGGCAATACCTCGATTATATAATTTTTATTTTTGGAGCCTAACTCATGTATTGGAGTGCATATGGATGTTTTCCATTTATCAGGAAAGCAGAGTTTATCACAAATTCAAGATGGCGAAAGAGTTTTGTAATTATGGTCCGATTCGATTCAAAATTGGTTTGTGGGGGTTTTCGTGGTTGAAGATTATGAATTATTTGCCAAAATTCATAAATTCAAGATGGCGGACGAGTTTTGTAATTATGGTCCGATTTGATTCAAAATTGATATGTGGGGGTTTTCGGGATCGAAGATAATGCATTTTTAATCAAAATTCATAAAATAAAAATGGCTTCTCCAATATGGCGGACGATCTCTGTGATTATGTTCCGATTCTATTCAAAATTGGTATGTGGAGGTTTTTGGGGTCGGAGATTATGAATTTATTATCACAATTCATAAATTCAAGATGACGGCTCCATGTCAGGGTTTTTGGGGTCGTAGGTTATGAATTTAGTCTGAGATTATTGTTTTTTTGTCAGAATTCATAAATTGAAAATGCAGCTCCAGGATGACGAACAAGTAATCCTTCAGATGGTCTCCTCATTGAAGAACTAGATAGCTCAGAATTCACAGGAAAAAGGTCTCAAAATGAAGATGCATTAAGAAAAATGCATAGATTACTGCGTTCTTACTGAAAAGCGATAAATAAAATAATAAATAAAAAACAAGACAAGATTTCATTCAGATGAGCTGAAAAGTTAAAAATAATTGCTTTGGATGTGTAGGTGTAGGTTATTCCGTGAGTTATAGAGTCGAAAGCTTGTCGCGCAAAGTTTTCAGTTCGAATACAAAAGTGACACGCTTTTGAATCTTTAACTCACTGAATAACCTACGTCGCTCATCTGAAGCAATCATTTTTTACTTTTCAGCGCATTTGAATGAAAGCTTGTCTTCAAAAATATTTTTTTTATTGCTTATCTTTTGTCAACCCATGCTTGTTTATTGTTCACATACAAGAACACTTCATCATTTTTTTTTTTTGTCGCACATCAATAATATGGAATGAAGTATTAGTTTATTTTTCCTGATGTCTCAAATCTTCATACATTCAAGAAAAATTGTAATGAATGTTTCTTCATGTACATATTTTCCAACCTTGATAATTCTCTAGTGAAACCAAAACTGAAAAAACTTACACATGTTTTCATTCGATACATCATGGGCTGGAATGAAGAAACATTTCTCTAATGACTATTTCAGTCCATTTTCCGGTGTACGCTGAATTATGTAAGTATACTTTCACAATTCCTAATTTTTCAGGTAGATTTCATGGAAACACCACCTATCGCGAACCACTTCATTTTGGTATATCTTCGCCGATCATGCCCCCCAGAATCCAAAAATAACGATTTGTGGATAAACTAAATGATACATTTCATCAACTAAATTGAACGGAATTTGGCACAAACAGCAATTTATGTAACAAGTTGCGAAAAGAATTCCATACAAACTTGTTTGTGAAAGCGTTCTGCTATTGACAAATTTTTAAATTCATTAGAATTTCGAAATGTCACTTTCAGGCACTTGTTGTAACTACAAAAGTTGGGGTAGATCGGTAGAGTAATTTCAAAATGGCGGCTGTTGAACCATTGAAAAAAATTATCAATCTCTCATTTTATACCAATATCTGAAGCTGTGGAAGTCGTTTGGTAGAGCACAACTTCCAATCGAAAACTTGGAAAGGATGGAATATATTTTTCAGGTGATTTGGAAAGAGGAAGATTGAAGTCAACTCTATGATGTGCTGGACATGAATGAAACTTTCGATATTTTCTAGTACTCTAGTATTTATTGGAAATCATAGATTTACTTATTTAATATAATAGAAACGGTTCAAACCCACAAGTTTGAGTCATTTTCATGAAGGACCTATGTGTCGATAAAACGCTTACTCGACTTACTGGTATGAAAATGGGTACAAATAGTATACATACAACCTATCCATCGAATTCTTCATTCACATTATAATATTTGAGGTGATTTTTTTTTTCAAATTTTTTTCCCTTGAAGGCATTCTGCCAATAAACTTCGGGTAAAACTTCCGTAAAACATATTCAACAACCCCCTTGGACATGTATGAAGTTAAAAAAGTTATTTTCTACAATGCATTCATTTTGCCTATGGAGTTGATGAAATTTGAGATTTGTTGGTGTTAATCATAGTTTTCTCAATCTGAAGTGAACTAATGAGAACTTGAAAGTTAACAAAATGAATTTCAACTTCTTGAACACCTTCAGCCTCTGATCAGTATAATTTTTTCATATAAGTTGGGATTTCTCTATCTATTTATGGAATTCCTTGTTATTTCACTTCACTACATATCATGTATCAATTCAATCCATTCAATATTTGAAAAATACCACAGACGAAAACTGCAACAACAATATTTACGGTCGTCCTTTCAGGTAGGACTGAATTCAGTAAGGCTTGTCCACGCCTGAATGAATATAATGTAGGGGAATACTAACCAAATCTACCAACAATTTCTACTATTAAATACATCATTGTGACCCAGACGTGAAGCAATAAAAGAGTACAACACAGCGGAGAAATATGTGCGGCTCCAATTTTATTTTCTATCTAACGCCGACAGTGAATGTGGCAAGCAACGGATGTTCCAGAAAATTTATTTTATCAAGCGGTTCCATGTTGTTCAGTAACTAGATTCCGTGCAATGAAAAATGTATCGGGGATATTTCTCATGGGAACTTCACATTTGAATTATATTCGTATAAAAAGTTGACAAATGATTTTTGTTGCAATAAAAAAACTCATTATCGTAAAATTGTCATTTGGTATGGAAATATTTTGCGATACTTGCAGGCGATACTTGCAGTGAGAACATTTTCTGGTGCAGATAATGAAGTTACGAATACAATTTCCGGTGCGTGAGTGTTCCAATAAAGCTGTTTTGTTACTATAAAAGGTTTGATAGCTGACCGATCGATTGAGTGAATCATCTCAATCGAACTCTCTATAACTTTGTTTACCCTTGCCTATTTTTGTTGGCCAAACTAATCTTGGGCAGTAATTGATCATATTTACTTTTTCTTGTGTGAGAAAATAGTTATCTGTGCAACCAGTTGAGAAAGCACTATTATTCGTATTGAGCGAATTTTTGCGGAACGAGCGAAGCGAGTTACGGGAAAATAGAGTTTCCCTACGTGTTTCACACAATATTTTTTTCTAATTTTGATATGTGATACTTTTTAATTCAAGTTAAAAATATAAAATTATATATATATTTGAAAAACTGAAGGACCCGCTTTCAACGCACTAAAAATTAAAAAATAATTTTAATAGTCAACGACCAGAGCCGACAAACCCTGAAATTTTGAGTTTGAATAGTGTGATATGTGGTTGAGAACGTATGCGTACTTGCTAGCTTGGAATTGAGAAATGATGATGAGTTTTGGGATGAATATTCAAATAAAAAAAAAACATTCCAATTCCGATAGGAAAAATTGAAAAAAAATCGTCAGGCGTAGGGATTCGGACCTTGCCAGTTTTTGATATCAGATTGTCAAACGTATAACGTAAGTGAGAAAGCTTTTCATGTACTTTTATACCTGCTACCCGTAAAAGCTAGGAAATTTGCATACATTCCTAACTACATACCACACTACTCATACTCAAAATTTCAGCGATGCTAAAACGACGTAGGTTTGCCGGCTCTGGGATCTTGGACTATTTCAATTGATTTCGGCAAAGCACCCCACGCTTTTTGGCATAAACATTGAATATTATTTTTTTTCACTCTTAAGTGCGATAAAAGCGTGTTCTCTTCCTTGGAGGAACTTCCATGAAAAAACGGAAATTAATGCTACAGTCGGAGTCAATATCATCAATTGTTCAATTTATGTTATTATTATTTATAATTAGTTTTTACCATACATAAAATGTATTGAATAACCTCAAAATTACAACAAATTTTATTCCTGTATTTTTTGCAATATTAAATTTCACCACATTTACTTTTCATCACCAGTTGCGAAAAATTTTACTTTTCGCAACTGGTGATGAAAAGTAAAACATTTGATTACGTCAACGAGTTTTGAAAAGTATTACTTTAAATGTCAAAATTAGAAGAAAAAAAAAATCCTATTCGACATGAGTATCCCTAAGGAGGTTATCTTGAACGATGAGAGATTCGACATCTGATTTCATGAACAAGTAGTTATGCTCTGAGAATTGAACAACTAACCCCTTCACCACACTTGTTCACTTCACACATATAACTAAGTTATCGAAATGCGCAAATGATGATGATAATTAGTTTTCCTACGACCACATAGGAAAGTAACACATATCTACTCCCATGGAAAGTGACCTTTATTCTCACGCATGCGGAAAGTACTTTCCGCACTAGTGCGGAAAGTAACTTTCGGCACGGCTGTCAATAAGCCGTCAAACCCGTGAATCCTGTAAGATTTACAGATGTAATTATTGATTGCTCTTCCTTATTGATATTATTTACATGAAAACTGGACTAAAAACTGATTATTTGTAGAAATTACAGAAAAGAAGAAAAAAAAATGTTGACGCCGAGAATCGAACCCACAACCTTGCGGTCATCTACCGTATACTCCTCCATCTGAGCTAATTCAGATTTGAATTACCGTTATCAGAGATATGTATATCTCGTAAGTCGATTCACATTGATAGAATTATGATATTTCTTGTATTTTCATCTTATTAAAACGAAATTCAGCTATTTTTAGAGTTCATATCATCAAAGGATAGCAACGAAAGCTCAAACTGTTAATTTATAATATTTCAGTAGTTTGTTTTGATCGAACTACCTGTATCTGAGATAGGCAACCAGAAAAACAATATTCAAACATAGACTGTCACATATAAAACGTCAGATTAGTCACGCAACTCAATATACACGATCTAATATTTACATATTGTTTAATAAAATAGGTGGTCGCAGGAAAAATACCGTACATTACTCGTGCGAAAGTGATTTTTCACACTCGTGTGATTACCGCACTCGGCTCACGCCTCGTGCCACAATATTCTCTACTCGTGTGAAAAATGTCACTTTCCGCACTAGTAATGTAATATACTATATCGTAATGCGCATATAGGTGTGAAGTGAACAAGTGTCGTGAAGGAATTACTTGTGCAATTTTCTGATTGTGTGACACCACAGCGTCTAGCCAGTCTTCAAGTCGTTTGACCTCATGCTAATTTCAAAAATCTAGATTCCAAAGATTATTTTTTTGGAATTTCTCCATCATTGCAAATAAAATTGCTTCTAGGAAATTAATTTTCTAATTCTGCCGGTTTTCCCGAAATTTGTTTTTGAAGACTGAAGATTTTGGAGAGCCAAGGAATGCGAGGGGAGGCAGACAGGGTACAACCGGTCTGGTGGAGGTACAACATCCAAGAGCTAAGAACGTCTTGCTACCGCAACAGAAGAGAGCTAACCAGATTGTGGTGAACATGGAGATTATCATCGCCAAAGAACAGGCCTTCCAGGAAAAAGAGGAAAGAAATGAGGAAGGGAAAGGAAAGGCGTTTGTTCAAGGATGACCGGCTCATCTATTCAGCCGCAAAAATATGTTAAATATCTTGGAGTATGGCTCAATGACAAACAAATTCACAACGGGCATGTCAGGAAACCTGTGAAGATCCGACACACAAGTTGCAGCTCTCACAAGAATTCTTCCAAATAGAGAAGACCAGGGTATATAAAGGCGTCTGTCCTACTGTACCCGCCCAGTTTGGGACAGTTATGAGGTAAGAAGTACAGGCAAGTATGATATCTAGCAACGGAAGATGCTCCTTGAGAGTAGTCATGGCATTATAGAACGACATCCGTGGAGGCCCTTTGTGTGATCACCGCGATACCGCCTTTAGACCTCATGATCGGCGAGAGAACTCGAATACAGAATAGTCCGGAACCAAATCAAAGAACCAAGAAGGAGGAAAGGAAAAGAACCATTGACCTATGACAAACTAGATGGGAAGGAAAACACCACTAACGCTCGATGGACCAAGCGGCTCATTCCAAACATTAAGACATGGGTGAACTGAAAGGGACTACTAATGTAAGCTAGGCACTAAGCGGGCAAGGTTCGTTCAGGTCCTTCAAGTTCGAAAGGGGGAACTCCATGAACCACAGGTGCATCTATTGTGTGACGAAACCCTACACACAATTTTCGTTCGCAGAAGATGGCACTTAGGAAGAAGAAACCTTAGAGGAACCTTCTCCCGGAAACGTTAGCAGCCCAGCCTTCGCCGAGTGATGAAAGGGTAAGAAGGGGGAAGAACAGGAACATCAAAGACTGGCTGAACCAGCAAATTAAACCGGAAAGACACAGTGCAGACAAATTGCCGCCCATATCTGAAGTGATGTATGCAAAATATTTCCTGATGAGGATGTGGCATAGGGGTGGTTTTTAGTGAGTATGCAGATCCCCGGAGTCTCAGGGGAAGGCAGAACCAATACCTGGTAGTTCTATGAAGAATTTTCAACCCGTCAAAAAAAAGGAATACGATGCTATTCTTGATTCAATGTTACAAGTGATTTCTGGCCAATACTACTTTTTGGACAGCATTATTCTCCAACTGATTCATTAATATGTGTTCTCAATCAAATCTGGATTGAAAAATCAAATGAAAATGCAAGTTTGTAATTCCAGATTTTTCTTTTAGTAGAATATCCAGCGTGTAGTGCACCCAGAAAATTGTTGTCTTGTATTCTTCTGATAAAAGACTAATAATGGGTAATCCTCCGAGTCCTTTATCAGCTGAAATATTATGGACAATTTGGAACAAAAATTCACAATAATCCTTTTATTGAAATTTCTTAATTGGTACAGGTATGTGGACGGCTTCGTGGGAAACGGAAGACAATTAGAAGACATTATAATACAATTCACCCTCCAATTGAATTCACAAAAGAAATGAAACAGATAATTATTTGAACTTTTTAGACCTGACTATAACAAAAATAAGTAATATACCTAACTTTTCAATTACTTCCATACCAACATAAATTACCAACGCGTATAACAAACAGTATAATACACTTATTATAATATTACTTCAGAAAAATATTCATAAAGAATTGAATATAATTAAACAAATTGCTATAATAAGGTTATAGGCCAAACCTTATTCTTCAAAGAAAACTTCATAAAAAAGCTATGATAGAAGTTTTTCCTACCCAAACCGGAAAAACATAATTTCTAAGTTATTACATATTTAGGCCATCCTACCGGAAAGAAAATTCCACTTTTTTGCGTAGAACTTACATCAATATCGCATATAAAACAGATAATTTGAGTACATTCATCAAGAACAGTAAAGACAAACTGAGAAATCTGAATAATCTGGAGTATATGAATTAACTTGGATATAGAACTCGACTTTCTAGAATATCTAGAAATTGATAAATGCAAAAAATCGCAATTTTTGCCTAATGACCAGATCGACTTGAACAATTATCTCCTCTGTTAAATTTGTTTTACTGAAGATTAAACAGGTAATGGATATAATCTCCGTTCTACTTGATCTCATCCCTTATAAATGCTCAACAGATAATCCTTAATACCAACAATATCCTCAATTAGATGCACATACCTGCTACTACCTGCCTAATATGGCCCAATTTCATAACAACGTGCACATTAATGAATTTTATTTTTTTATGCAGAAACCATATGTCAAAGGAAAAAAAATCAAGAGACCAGATTTGCTCAAAAAGAAATGAGGATTTGAAAAATATCTGGGGTTTCACAAAAATATCTAGGGTCATACCTGAATTATCATAAAAAAAATTGTTTCTTAAAACTTGAGCACCCTGTAGTTCAAAACATTAAACCTTCAGGGCATATGTTCCTATGAAGATTTTTTCTCAAAATGGACCAAAAATTCCTCCCTGAATATAAGCATGTTATTAAGAAACACCCTGTACATTTATATTGTAGGTTGCATTGATTATGGTAGAAGGCATAAATTACTCAAAATGAAATTTGATGATTTCACCCATTCAGGTACAGCTACTTTGGTAATAATACCAGACTCTAAAACCAAAATTTTACGAAATTTTACTGTAACCGGTAGTTATTGTGAAATTTACAAAACAAACGTGAATCTCCACCGTTCGAATTTTTGAGTCTATGGTTTTTCATTGATTATCGAAAAGGAAAGGGTACCATTCAGAGAATGAGTTTCGAGTCATGGGAAAATACATTTGAAATTGCCAAACCATGGACTATATACCAGGCACAGCTTTCGCCGATCTTTCATAACAATTCTCGTTGATGGTGGTGGAGACAAAACCATGTTGGATGGTATAAGATGTTGAGCTAGGGCCAAACGAGAGATATATTTGGTTAGGGTTAAGTTCAATATAATTTTTTGTTAGAATATTATGAGTACGATGTGGGATGATGTTTATGAGATATATAGTACCATATATATAGCTTTGGAACGTAGTAGGAAATATATTTTCGTGTGTGACTTTTCTGGATCTATTTCTGCGATATCAATTTTCGATTTTTTAGATATTGATTTTCAGATAGGAATGTTGAATAATCATGATGATAATTATTACTTCTTCTTTATATCGGAACTAAACATCCAAACTCATTCCGGGGTAACTGATTTTGTCTTTTTAAATAATTAAACGTGTGGTTGATTCATCAAATAATATATAATTGAATTTAGAGATCATTCAAAAATGTTTCAAAAGTTTCAAAAGTGTTTTGAACCGCTTTCTTAGCTGTTTTACCAACCATGATAAGTTGATGAAAACTTGTACGAGTTGAGATCACGGGGGCATTGAGGCCTTGAAAAAATGTTTACCGACTGTAGGAGTCGAACCCAGGTCGGGTGGAAACAGTGGTTACAAGACTAAAGTTCATACCACTGAGCCACTGACACCGTGATTCAATTACTTTCAATTCGATTAAGTGAAATTTCCAATCAGCAATTAAATGATCCGAATCCTTTTTAAAATATTTAGTTTTAATTTCAACATATGATTATATCATTTGTATTTTGGATCAAGTCCTCCTTATTTCACTTTAACATCTAGATTCATAGCAAGGTTTGGATGAACTCTTTACTTCCCACTCCCCTATTTCAATTAAGATAGGAGTAGGCAAAACAATTCCGCATATTCTCTTCATGACAAATAATATCTTCACTATATTCATACAAGTCATTGGGGCACTTTGTTCACATGACACAATTGTCCCATTCATCCATGATTTTGTCGTTGGTGGAATGAATAACTCCAATACATTTGATTTTAATCTTCATTTATTGGTCAATTCTAGAATTTTGTTGGTTTTCGAAATGCACTTTATTCGTGAGAACTACTATCTATACCAGTTGATGTAATAAATATCATCGGCAAAAGCAGCTCTTTCTGTTCCATATATCATTGGGATATTTATATATATATATATATATATTTATATATATATTTATATATATAAATAGAATATTGATGCTAGGAACCTTCTTTTAGTGCTTGCATTGAAGTAGGAATATTCATTTTCATGCTTCATTCTGAGAGTTCTGCATATTATTTTTTCCAAAGCACGTTCTATGATATCGATGATACAATATACTTCATGGATAATGGAATGATTTTCACTCAATCCAATCAATCTCATATTCCGGTTTGTTCGAAAATAACTAGAGATTTCAGTAACCAGGGACCACCAATTTTTTATATTCAATAATGGGCCCAGTCAGCTTCATTGAAAAAATCGCGATATTTTCCGAAGCAATGAGAAACTGAAATTTGGCACAAGAGTCACTCAGGAGTATACCGAAGATCAACATCATCCTGCTTTGGATTTTACCTGTGTACTTGAGACAAAGGCTAACTACAAAAATAAAGTGCAATCCTGTTTTCAAAACAATTATAATTCCAAAAGAGCCAACTTTCCACAAATGTATAAACAAATATATCTCATTGACTAGACCTTCATAGAAGTTTTTGATAACTCAGGAGTTGCATTCACATATTTCTATAAAAAACTTCATAATGTTTCTGATCGCTGCTGTCCCAAGTATACAGTTAAATTCAAAAACAGATATCTCCCTTGGTATAATGGTAGCTTCATTAGATATTTACAGGCTAAAAGCAGAATCTGTCGCAAATACAAGTGTGAAAGTGTGAAAGTGATTTGCAGGCCCTTGAAGATTTTAAACACATTCGGGCCAAAATAAAGCATGATGTTGATGTCGCATACAAAAGATTTTCAGATGAAACTAAGGAAGAAATACATATCAATCCCAACAGATTTTGGTCATTCATAAATAATAAACGAGGTAGCTCCAAAATATCACAAGTACTGAATTTTGAAAGTCAACTGCTGGAGGGGTCTTCTAATATTCTGAACGGTTTTCAAATCTTTCTAAACAATCCTATACCGCTTCTTCCCCTTCCCAACCTAACTCTGGGACTGATAATTATCACTTTCTAAGTATATCAAGCTTCAGCGAAAACGGAGTATATGAAGCACTAAGGTCGCTTAAGCCAAAATGATAAGCCCTGATGATATACCAGTTTTCATCCTATAATATTGTGCACCTGTGCTTGCTCGTCCTCTCTATACTAATCAATATTCGTTCGAAATCGGCTACAATACCAAGGATATGAAAATCCTCAAAGGTCTGTCCCATTCTCAAGAAAGGAGATAGACGAGATATTTCAAATTATCGGCCTATCTCTATTATTAGCAACTTTGCAAAGGATTTTGAGATTCTGCTGGAGCGAGTTATACATGACGATATATATCGTCATGTAAGTTGTTATATCAGTATAAACCAACATGGTTTCATGAAAAGTCGTTCAATGGTCACCAACCTTCTGACCGTAGCCCAATATATTGCTGAATCTATAGATAACAGTGCCCAAGCTGATGTTATTTACACATATCTTTCTAAGGCCTTCGACAGACTTGACCATGGCATTCTACTTAACTTTCTACAATAATCATTTTGATACCTCTTATGAAATATAAAATGTGTATGTGCTTTCTATTCATATAAAAATCTGTGACGTATTCATTATATTCTGTTAATTCCTGCTCTGTAATTGAGCTTCGTCCTGTGAAGTATTGGATTACAAATGAATTGATAAATAAATGAATACGAATGAATGAATGAGTAATGGAATGGAACACTCTCTAGAAGATTATTAATGGTAGATTAATGAAAAACTCTCGTCGACTTCAATTTGAAGATGTTGGTGAGCAAAAAAATGAAAAAACTGGATGGTGTTTCAGGAAGACAGCCCCCCATAAGCAATTCATACCATAAAATCAGTTTGGTGTACTTACGAATAACCAAATCCAAATGCGGATGCAAGAGAAACCCTCAGTGTCCTGCCCTATCTCTTCACAAAAACTCCCTTTTGTGTCTCGATTGATCTTCATTCCCCTCTGAAAAAAATATCTCCCTCTTCGAACAAAGCAAAACAAGAATCTTTTGGTTTGGTCGTATCGCAATTCGCTGTGTGCGAGACTGGTAATGCCCTCTAGTGACTCGATAGCTGAAGTTTTCCTGGCTTATTTCCAATACTTACTATGTGACAATTTCAATTCGTTAACAATTTATAAATAACAATTTTGTGCTCACTACTAGTTCCAGATTGATCGGAGTTTTTATCTGTCGAAGAAAAAAGTAAGTGAATGATAAAATATATTTGTATTGATACGATAGTTCACTGCATTTGGAGGTTATCCATGTCGAATTATAGATATTTTGAATATCATAAAGTAATGCTACTTCTGCGTACTTTTAAGTACGACGAGTAATGTGCTTGCTCGTTAGTTTATTGAAGTTGCAGATTCATAAGGTCTTGAGAACATAAGAAGTGAGGGAGCCAATTATTTGAACAAATTGAAAAAAGTACCCATATAACCCTGGTTGCATGAGATTCAACGCAAAACTATTTAATGAAATTCTCAAATGAGGTTCACAATATTATCTGCACATGGGATCCCATTTTTACCCTTACCCACACAGCACATGTACGTACAATGGATGAACAATGGACGTTGAATATGGATGTTCAAGACATCCACTGGATGTCCAGAATTAGTCCAATGTACATTCAATGGACGTTCAATGGACGGCCAGGACACCACTTTGGACGTACAATTGAAGCCCAGATAACGTCCAATCGATGTTCATTGTGCGTAATTTGGGATTCCATTGTATGTCCATATTTGGTTAAATGGATGCCAGAACATATCCAAATAACAACCACTGTGTTCATCCAATGTACAACCATTGTATATCCAAAATGAATCCAGAGGATACAGATTATACAAGGTGTCTTGTAAATGATGGGAAATACTTTGGAAACATATTGTAAAGGTAAAACTAACACAAGTTCTCATACATACATTGTTCTTGTAGTGTGCCCCTTTTAGACATTTCTACTTGAATAGAGAATCCCCAAGACTTCTTGATGAAGTTATCACAAAAATCTCGGTGATACAATATTCGAAAGGGAATAAGTACCAAGTGTTATTTTTTTACCTATACCATATGTTAGCAAGTATTGCCCAATATTTCAACACCCTGTATAAATTACATTTCATATCAGAAAGTTGACATTTGATTGCTAGAACCCAGAATTCCCTAGTGTTCTGGATCTCAATTGAAATGTTTACGAGCATGGCATATCAAGATAAATATTCTTTAATAAGTAATTTTTCGTGAAATCAATAATTTTGGAAATAAACATTTTGTAATTCAAAATTATAATTCATATTCCAAAAACTAACACATTCACAAAAAAATGGTAACAGAAGTTGTTTATCTTGAACCTATCAAACTTATGAACAATTTTCTCTATGCAATTTCATAAATAGATTTCAATTAAAATTGACTTCTCACATATTTCAAAGGTTGAAATCCAACTAAAAATTGATACAACCTAAACTGAGCTACTAGAACTCTCTAGTTTCATTCTTTTATATTGTCGTGAATTGGGGTTTGTTCACGACTAACTAGGTAGATTCTGGCCCTTTAATGATTGAAAACACTTTGTAAAAAAAATATAGAAAATTATTTATTGAAAGCACTACAAGAATTAAATGGATTGTGAATGAGAAATGAAACAATGAATCCCTCCTAGTACCTAGTTATTAATTACAAATGTATAGAGCTTACTTACTCACTTACAGAGATAACTGTGGACTTATTCCAAAAACCATAATCTTCAATTGATAATAGGGCTTCTTAACCTTTCAGTTCTCTAACTGCCCCCATTGCCCTTTTGGGCACGGCAAAAGCCCAACGTCGACTCCCCGATCAAACCATCAGTCGTCACTTTTAAAACCTCTTGTTTTTGTTTGGCACTAATTCGTGTTTTGCAGAATAACAACATTGTGACCCACTTGAAAATCATGCTGATTGTTTCACTCTACGGGGTGTTCGATACATTTTTGACAATATCTTGCACATATCAAAATTGACGACACTTTCAAAAACTAACTGTTTGTACATCATCCACCAAAGGAATTCATTAAATAACAACATAAATGTGAGTATATATTCTAAAAAATGTATAATAAAACAAAAGAATAACAACACTGGTCAAAAGTATAAATAAATAAAAATATTCTGAGAACAATTCATTTCCTTTCTCATTCGCTATCCTCAACCATTTCATATTTGCCTTGTCTATTTCTTTTTTGTTCTTTTTTTCATATGCCTGTTCTGAAGCAGCTGTATGTTTGTACATATTCAATAATAATCATAGTCTAAGAGCCGGTGGGGGGTCGACCTTCACCGATCTGATAACTCGATGAGACATATTTTTTATCAAATATAATTTATAAACAAATATGCCTATGATAACTTGCCTATCGAAAAGTGTTCATAGCTATTTTTAATTGAATTAATTTTAATCAATGTTCTTTCATCACCTTCACTCTTTTGATAACCGAACGAGTTTCATCTCAACTAATAGTTTTTAACACTCAGAATATGCCTAGGTAGGCTTGCCTACTTATTTCTGTGCATGGCTACCTGGCAAGCAGATGTAACCAGGTAAGTTAATATAGGTAACTACACCGATCTGTTAACCAATCGAAATTGATATCATAGGTAAGATAATTTAATTACAAAACCAATCGTATAGGCTTGCCTGCAAAAAATCGTACAAAAAATATTATTGTCAAGCTATAAAGTCTTAGAATTTTAGCTATTTGATAGGTGCGAGAGAGGTCCGTGTGATAGAACAGGACACAACATAGCAGCTGCACGCTACCTGACCGTTGAATGTATCCGAGTGCGCATGCTCGTGTACATATGAGTGACAGTGACAGCATTTATTTACACTCGACAGTAATTTTGAACTCTTATTTATTATAACTCTAATTTTGATCACAATGTTTGTATTATTTCACACTATATATACTTACAGCTATGAAATAATCAAGAATAAATAATTTAATATATCAATAAAAAATAAAAATTCTAAATTTTTTTTTCATTTTAAAGCTAAATTATGAAATTTAAAAATGATAAAGGAATCTATATTTTTATTCAAAATTAAATAAAGAATAATTTATTTATTATTTGAAATCAAATAAATGCCGTAAAGCGGGAAAGAATAAGTGTTACTTTTAAAATTTTAGTATAATAAATAAAAAAAATCATCAATATATAAAAATGAAATTTAATACATTTATGTTCTTGAAAGCGTTCATCACAAAGCATATGAGAGAGTTCAAAATTACTGTCGAGTGTAAATAAATGCTGTCACTGTCACTCACATGTACACGAGCATGCGCACTCGGATACATTCAACGGTCAGGTAGCGTGCAGCTGCTATGTTGTGTCCTGTTCTATCACACGGACCTCGGACGCTCTACTTTCTCTCTCGCACCTATCAAATAGCTAAAATTCTAAAACTTTATAGCTTCGCAATAATATTTTATGTACGATTTTTTGCAGGCAAGCCTATACGATTGGTTTTGTAATCGAATTATCTTACCTATGACAACAATTTCGATTGGTTAACAGATCGGTGTAGTTACCTTTATTGACTCACCTCTTCACATCTGCTTGCCAGGTAGCCATGCGCAGAAATAAGTAGGCAAGCCTACCTAGGCATATTCTGTGTGTTAAAAACTATCAGTTGAGGTGAAACTCATTCGGTTATCAGTAGAGTGGAAGTACACCGATCTGTTAACCAATCAAAATTGATATCATAGGTAAGATAATTCAATTACAAAACCAATCGTATAGGCTTGCCTGCAAAAAATTGTACAAAAAATATTATTGCCAAGCTATAAAGTCTCAGAATTCTAGCTATTTGATAGGTGCGAGAGAGAAAGTAGAGCATCCGAGGTCCGTGTGATAGAACAGGACACAACATAGCAGCTGCACGCTACCTGACCGTTGAATGTATCCGAGTGCGCATGCTCGTGTACATATGAGTGACAGTGACAGCATCTATTTACACTCGACAGTAATTTTGAACTATAATTTATTATAACTCTAATTTCGATCACAATGTTTGTATTATTTCACACTATATATACTTACAGCTATGAAATAATCAAAAATAAATAATTAAATATATTAATAGAAAATAAAAACTCAACTTGTTTTTCCATTCTAAAGCTAAATTATGAAATTTAAAAATGATAAAAAAATCCATATTCTTTATTTAAAATTAAATAAAAAATAATTTATTTATTATTTGAAATCAAATAAATGCCGTAAAGCGGGAAAGAATAAGTGTTACTTTTGAAATTTTAGAATAATAAATAAAAAAAATCATCAATATATAAAAATAAAATTTAATACATTTATGTTGTTGAAAGCGTTTATTACAAAGCATATGAAAGAGTTCCAAATTACTGTCGAGTGTAAATAAATGCTGTCACTGTCACTCACATGTACACGAGCATGCGGACTCGGATACATTCAACGGTCAGGTAGCGTGCAGCTGCTATGTTGTGTCCTGTTCTATCACACGGACTTCGGACGCTCTACTTTCTCTCTCGCACCTATCAAATAGCTAAAATTCTAAAACTTAATAGCTTGGCAATAATATTTTATGTACGATTTTTTACAGGCAAGCCTACACGATTGGTTTTGTAATCAAATTATCTTACCTATGATATCAATTTCGATTGGTTAACAGATCGGTGTAGTTACCTTTATTGACTTACCTCTTCACATCTGCTTGCCAGGTAGCCATGCGCAGAAATAAGTAGGCAAGCCTACCTAGGCATATTCTGTGTGTTAAAAACTATCAGTTGAGGTGAAACTCATTCGGTTATCAGAAGAGTGAAGGTGATGAAAGAAAATTGATTAAAATTAATTCAATTAAAAATAGCTATGAATATTTTCGATAGGCAAGTTATCATGGGCATATTTGTTTATAAATTATATTTGATAAAAAATATGTCTCATCGAGTTATCAGATCGGTGAAGGTCGACCTCCCACGGTCTCCTCTACTATCAACAATATATCTTTTGTTCCACCCACTGATCAGGAAGTCGGCCATTTTCAAATCCCCGAATGATTGTTTCATTTTCGACGTGGTAAATATATTGAGATGCGAGACCTTTGCTTGTAAGTCGGGATGGACACCTTTTCATTAACTCATATGTGTTCCCTCCTCCAGTTTTTGAAATCTAATTTGACTGAAAAATGAATAATCAACATGAAAGAATGAAACTTTGCTTCAAAGAGTACGTACAGGAAAGATTTGCCAAGTTTGAGTTTGTTATATATGATCATCACTCCAAGACTACTTGGAAAATTATACACCTTCATTTATTTCATAATTGACAGGAGACACTGGGATTCAATCCTGCTTTTATTGTAGGCTTGAATGGGGGTAATTTGCCATTTGCTTCAGTATTGACAGGGGACACATGAGAGGGACTCAATTCTTTTTCCATTGTAGGCTTGAATGGGGGGAGGTAGAGGTAATTTTCATTTGTTTCATCGGCCTCACTTTCTTCTGAAGAAAATACACTCTTCTTCTTTCTATATTTTCCAGACTATGGATCATCATCATTCGGATCACTGCTGTATTCAGCCACTTTTGTTTTATTTCTTGCTTCCAAGATATCTGTAAATAGGTTACATTTCTGCAGCACACTCATTTTCATCTGAGTTAGATTCACCACCATGCATCAGTCGCACTATCTTATAATATTTATTCCAAAGGTTTTTGGAACCCATATTGATCATTATTGGAAAGTATACTTGTTTATTACCATCGATGAACGAACGAAACGGAGTCATAAATGGAGAGCAAAGACGCGGAAGCATTAACCTCACATTTCTCAACAACACTAAAGGCACGTTCCACTAAACGTTCGCGGCGCTCGCAACGACCCAAAAAATTGCCCGCGAATTTCAAAAATATTTCATAGGCGGCAAGAAACAATAGCAACCGGAAAAATTACGTTTTTCGATCCCGAAAAGAATACAGTGGTTAAAGTATTGTTGAATTTAGAAGAAGACAATTGTATTTGTTCATATATTGTTCATTATAAAAGAAATTATTGATTGTATTTGAATGGGACAATGGATGTTGATTGTTGAATGTACAATGAATATCCAGAAATGTACATAAACTGGCCCAATAAAATATTTCATCACGGTTGAAATTTTTGATTGAAGATACTCACGAATTTCATTTGGAATAAAAATAATATTCTCAAACTGAAATTCATATCAATATTTCTGGACACTGAATGAATGTACAATGGACGAACGTTTTCAACATCCAATGGACGTCCATGTTCACACGTACAATGAACATCCATCCAATGTACATGGACGTTTGAACTTGAGATGGACCTAAAATCGACGTCCAATGGATAGCGTTGGCTATATGCGTTCAAGGATGTAGAACGTTGAACGATCCCTAAATAATACAAACACGTTCAACACTCTCTAACACGTATAATTGTCAACAAAATATTGCGTATTGCTTATACAGTAAAAGTAACGATGTCACTAGACTTGAACGCATTACATTCAACTTATTCACAGGTAAGGCCAATTTTTTTAACCGAAACCAGTTCCTGAAGATTGAAATACAAATAATCCTCTGCGAGGTACTTTGTCCTTATAGAATGACGTGTAAGTTAGACAACTCGGAAAGACATCAAAAGTATCTCTGTCCCCTGTGAATAAGGCTGATTGATCAGTTTACAATACCGTCCAGGCGTTCCTGAACTTGCAGTTTAAGTCGATATTTGCTTTTGATAAACGGCTCTACACCGTCCCATGGAACATGATTGATACTCTTACTGCCCACTTCTAGATAAGATATTGGAATATCGTGGAATAACAGAACACTTATCTCTTTGCGGCAGTTTGTGTGACGCCATTGGAAATGTATAAAATTCACACGTACTATTTTTGGTTCTATTTTTGCAATCGACTACACAGCAATAGCGAGGTCTTATTGTTATTATATGTTATTATACTACCCAACCGTGACCGTTGCCACTACGATAATAATAATGTTTATTCATCTGAAGTATGGTACAATATTTTTAAGTAATTTGTGAATAAACGGGGAGACCTCAGAAACTGAAAGTTTTCAGCTGGTGCTTGTGATCATTACCTACTTCTGCCACCATGGGCGCTGTCATAGTTTCATCAATCCACCCCAGCCTAATGCATTCAGCGAATACATCTAATAATAATAATGATAATAATAAATCGCCTTAATTCATATGTAGGTAATATGGAACTATACCAATTTTTTACAAACAATATGAAGAAAAAAAAAACAGGAAGAAATTGATCAAATATACAAATGCAAACAGAATGTAAACAGAGATTAATATTTCATAGATATAACAAACAATAAATATACATCAATGCAATAAATACAATACATGCAATAAATACAATTAATATACCCACACACATATCACATAAATTTACATACATATTCACATTAAACACATATATACGCATATAAATAACTACTGAATAGTAATACTAACTATTAAATACACGACTCAGGTTAGGTTTACATGGCAAGGTTCGTGAGACGTTGGGTGACTAAAAAAGAAAGTTTGAGTCTTCTTTTGAAATTAATTATTGAATAATCCCTAAAAGGAGTCGGATGATCATTATAAAGCTTGGAAGCAGTGTAAATGAAGCTTCGTTTATAGAGTGAGGTGCGATGCTTGGGAATCTGTAAAGTATGTTTTTTCCTAGGATTACCATATTTATGCTTTGGGAATCTGAGTTTACCATATATATATATATATATATATATATATATATATATATATATATATATATATATATATATATATATATATATATATATATATATATATATTTATATATATATGGGGGCTTCTCCGTTTTCATAATTCTATGCGTAAGAGTGAGAGTGTGAAGTTTGAACATTTTATCTATTTTCAACCAACCCAATTCTGTTATTTTATTAGAAATTCGATCGTATTTTCTGAGACCACTGCAAAAACGAGCACAAGAGTTTTGGATTAATTGTAACCTGATCAGATTAGAGTTCATTATTGCAGACCCGTAAAGCTGGTCACAATAAGACCATTTTGAAAATATTAAGCTTTCACATAGTTTAACCTTAATTTGTTGAGGAAGAACGTGCCTGTGAGGAAGTAGTTGTTTCAGTGTGCCAAAAGAGGTACTAAATAGCATTTGGATATGTTTGGAGAATTTGAGCTCAGAATCAAACCAAACACCCAAGTTTTTGCATTCCGCGGTTAAAGGTATAATGTCGCGATCAACTGATATGGCGAAGTTTTACTCAACCAAGGCTCTTTTATTCCGATTGCCGAATAACGTTACCGATGATTTGGCGGCATTCAATTTCAAATTGTGTGCAGAGGATATCTTAAAAACATTTTCCAAATCTTTGTTGATTTGTGTAGTGCAAATATCCGAGTCCTCATACTCAAAGTCGATATATATTTGGGTATCATCAGCGTAGTGGTAGGTTTTGCAATATGTTATGAATTCATGGAAATCTGATATATATATATAGAGAGAATAACAATGGCCCTAGTACCAAGCCTTGTGGCACACCAAAGTTAACTGGTAAGGCATTCGACATCCTATTATCTAATTTAACTCGATGAGTCCGTTGTGAGAGATAGTTCTTGATTAATTGTACAGCCTTTTCGTCAAATAAAAAAAAAATAAGTTTTTTGCATAGTAGTTCATGATTCAAGGTGTCGAAGGCCTTACTATGATCCAGCAAAGTTAAGCAGCCCAATCAGCCATTATCCAGAGATTTGAAAATTTCATCGCCCAAGTTGAGTAAAGTTGTGGTTGTACTGTAGTGTTCTCTGAAGCCCGATTGGATATCAGGGATTATACTTCTGCTAAAAACGTATTCAGAGATCTGCTCTTTCATTATAATTTCTAGCACTTTCGACATAGGTGGCAGGACGCTTATCGGCCTCAGGTGCCCGAATTCAGTAAGATGAGAAATTTTGGGGATTGGTGTGATATTGGCGTGCTTCCAGGCTGAAGGAAAGTGATTGGTACCTAGGGCAGTATTAACAATAAATGTAATATGGCATATCAAAAATTCGTTGACTGATTTCAAAGAAACTAGTGAAATACCATCTGAACCAATACAGTTACTTTTTATTTTGTTTAACGCTTCAAGCACTCCAGAGGTGTTTACCGTTCTGAAAATAAATTTTTCATTTTTTTTGCTCGGTTCGTTGTACTCATTCAACATCAAATTAGATTGTAACCGAGCCACATCAGGTACGGAGTTAGAATGAACGTTTATAGAGTCTCTATGCTTATTTTTTAGTCAATGCTTGCCTTTATCCAGTCCGCACCTGAACGAACGCATTGGTTGAAAAATCACCCACTCCAGGAAGTTGGTAGGTATAAACAGAGCGCTAACTTCGCGAAAATAGTTTCGCCGATCGTAAAACAAATACTTGAGAAACTTGACATCAAAATTTGCATGTCTAGTGCAAATTAGATTTCGGGAATGCCGATGGAATGCGACTTTAAGACATCTCCGGGATTCTGTAGTTTTCTCATTTGATAATTGAAACAGTCCAGTGCTCTACGAAGAATTTTATTGTCGAATCTCATTAAAGACCTGAAATATAGTGTCGATTAGATCAGCGATACGAATAAAGTTTTTAATAGGTAAAATAAACCATTCCCATGAGGAAGCGACATCGACATAATGTTCACATTTAGCATTCACAAAGGTTTTTTCATTACAGTTAATTGTATATACATATATATATATATATATATATAAATAAAATATTGAAACGTATACGTAAAAATTGTTTGTTAATTCAAGTCAAGTGGAAGGAAGTTAAAACATAATGAAATCATGAAAAAAAAAGGAATACCAGTGGAAGAGGTAGATTTCAGAAATTATTTATTGATTCCAAAATAAAAATCAATCAAAGTGAGAAAAGGGTATATGAATGACTTATATCAAAAGACGGTTTCCTTCGATTCGATTCATTTATAGAATTCCATGAAATTAAACTTCAAATCCAACACAATCCCAAATCACTTCAAAAAATAACAACCAATCATTATTTATCGTTCAACTTCTAAGAAAAAATAAAATAAATATATATATATATATATATATATATATATATATATATATATATATATATATATATATATATAAATATATATATATTTGTACTTACCGATAGGTATTAGCACTACGAGATGTCTGATACGAATTTGAAAGAGACCACAAGCCGTCCTGATGATTGGGAAACCATGAAACAGGCTGTAGGCGGATGGTGGGCTCTTTTGGATTCGTAACAGATTTCTCTTATTCTCGTTATTTGTTTTGCGTTACTCAGAATGCACTGGGAGTACGACTATTGGTGTCGTGGGTTGTCCTATGCTGACATCTGTTGGTGACCTATCAATGTGCACGAAATATCGTGTCATTAAATTCCACGATAACAGGTCTAAGCTTCATCGCACGGATTATAGGTGTCACTATCTATAATTTGATGCTTTTTACATTTTTGTACTTGCCGATAGGTATTAGCACTACGAAATATCTGATACGAATCTGAAAGAGGCCACAAGCCGTCCTGATGATTGGGAAACCATGAAACAGGCTGTAGGCGGATGGTGGGCTCTCTTGGATTCGTAACAGATTTATCTTATTCTCGTTATTTGTTTTGCGTTACTCAGAACGCACTAGGAGTACGACTATTGCTGTCGTGGGTTGGCCTATGCTGACATCTGTTGGTGACCTAATAATTTCGTGTCATTAAAATTCCACGATAACAGGTCAAAGCTTCACCGCACAGATTATAGGTGTCACTATCTATAATTTGATGCTTTTCATATATATATATATTTACTAGGCCCTAAATTCAGCATTGAATTATATATATATATATATATATATATATATATATATATATATATATATATATATATAAAATTTCGAAATTCCTTATGGTCAGCTCACACCGAGGATCTCGGAAGCAAACTTTCACAATCAGACACAATACAGAGGCGTTGATAAATTTTTATTTGGCACTCTTCCATCCAAATTGGGGTATGGAATAATTTTGTGGGGTAAGTCATCTCTTGATGCGAAAATTTTCATTCTCCAAAAACATACTAAGAGGTATTTGAAATCAGGACTCTGAAATACAACTCTGAAACTTAAAATACCTAATCATCTGTGGTGAGTGAGAAATGGAAAGTAGAAGTCATATATTCCATGCATGTGGTTTTGGCCATACTGAAGAAGGGTGTCGGTATCAGGTGTCCGACTCGCTTCTAGATGATGATATTGTTATCAGATACATCAAACATCTTTTGGTGCAGATTAAATGTTTTCGAACAGAATAGAATTTGAAAAACATTCAAAAACTAGACATATTACATATATACTATTGAAAAATAAAAATTTATATTTATGACAATAAATTCGAAAATGTTCAAGTGAAGTTGAACTTTATTAGGGGCCGATATATTCGATACTTCATTGACAGGTATCATCGAAAATATTGATGACGGACTAGACGAAAAAACTTTAAGAACATACTACGACACCATTTCATGCGAAAATAATAGATATGAAGTCAACTTGCCTTGGATTGACGGCCATCCCACAATATTGAGTAATAAAAGTTTGGCACAGAATAGACTGAAGTCGAATACGAAGAGGTTGGTTGACAGAAGAATATGTGATGCTTATTAAAAAAGAATTCGAGCAATGGAATGAATCAGGAATCATCGAAGAAGTCAAAGTTGATAGGAATACGGAAAAAGGAGTACATTATCTACCTCATCAAGCAGTCATCGAAGAATCCAGCGCAACAACGTGAATTCGTCAAGGTTTTTGATGCTTCAGCAAAGGTTACACATACATTAAATGACTGTTTAGTTAAAAAACCTAATTTTCTGGGAAATAATTCCTACACTTCTTCTAGAATTTCAAATAGGTATAATCGGGGTAATTTCTGACATTGCAAAAGCTTTTGTATATATTCATTGAAAACAAGAGGATGGACATTTTTTGGGATTTTTCTAGTGGTTATTTTATTCACAAAAAATGACGACAACCTATAAACATTGTAGAGTTTTGTTTGTTTGTTCCTTCCCTCAGCAACAATTTCATATCATTTGAGTAGAGCTCCAGCACATTTAACAAAGTCTGCAGAAAAACTTTAAGTTTTCTCTCCTGGTACCTACGTCGGGGTAGAGTTCAGTTGAAAAATAGAAAACCCCCTCATGATCTTGCCATTTCCTTATCCAGTGGTGCTACGTGGTAGCAAACATCCGATGGCTACGTTCACTCATCATTCCGTCCGAACCCGCGTACGTGCAGTGAGTTACAAGCAGCAAGCTAAGCAGTGGGACAATGGCCCAAAGCAACCAAGAAGTATAGTTTATATTTCTCATTTTAGGTATCATAAACCTTCAATTTCATATTTGAATTTAATAATAGTTGAATTATTTTTTTCACAATGCTTGATGTAAATGAGCGATGGCTTTCTGTTGCCCACTGTGAATTTCATTTTAATATTTAGTATAAAATGCTAACATTTATTTTTAGTTTAATCGTAACACTTCAACTGCGAGTAAAGGTCATATGTTTGAATTGTTTTACGTTCATTCACTGTCTAGGTGCTGTTTTTTATTGCTCTATTCAACGTCTACCTATTTCTGCGACCAGGGCTAAGCGCCGACGCTGGTGAGCACACTCCCTCCAATCGGAAATTTTGCCGAATACTCTGTTGTTTTAGAGGTAGGGTTTCTTAAAGAGCCTGACATCAATGAACTTGGGACCGCCATCTCAACGTCCCCTCCAAAGGACGGCATATCTATCGTCTTATCTCGTGCTCATTGGAATTTTGGAATTTTGAAGCACACCTTCCTTGTCAGGTGGACCTCCATTTAAGAACTAAACGCGCTCGACGTTGCTTGGTTCAGATATTGATAAGACTCTCGTCAACCTGACCAGCCCATTAGGGAGAGATCGTTGAGCATTCAAACTGGACGGTTGTGCGAACTCTAACCTCACTTTCGCTCCGGTGTCAAATAAGGGTGAGAAAGCGTGACTCAAAAAATTTTTCACTCAAAAACTGTTTACATCAAAACGAGAATATATGTTCTGAAGTCAAGGCCTAGCCCTTTGCCGTTGATATACTAAAATACAACCCCCTATCTTTCAGAGAAAGGAGATGTCCCTAGATTAGTGGAAAGGTGCCGGACCGGTGCCTACACTAATCATTACTGAAAGAGCCAGAAAAAGTCATTTCTTGGCATAACCCAATCTAAATGTTGTATATATAAAACACAAGCAAAAACACAGAAGAAGGAAGGAAAACAGGTATTAAGGGCAATCGAGAGAAGCGCACCGGACCAGTGCCATCCTCAAAAAACCTTCTGAACACAGAAAATTCAGCAAAATTGCATAGTCAAACATCCTTGAGGAAGCAGAAGGTGATTTTATGCAAAGTACACAGTAAAAATCCGAGGGCAAACTGAAGAAAATTGCAGGTGAGTGACGTTTCAGACCTGAGTACGCTGAAGTCACCAAACACTGGCAAAATTTCAAAGCAGTTTTGTTAACCAAAAATTTCGACTCGCCCACTTTTGCCAAGTAGGCCAACCAGAGGAGATATTTCTGGACTAGAAACCGAAATGAGACATGACAGCGACATAATTTTCAAACAGAAATCTGAAGAAATCCAATAATTTTCCCTAGTAAAGTGAAATTGGAAAGGAAAAGTATAAGGACTAGCAACACCAGAGTGGATATATACTGAAGTAGTTAAGTAGATATCTAAAAATTTCAAGGAATCCAAAGGAAATATGAACTCCAAAGAGTGAAACCGAAATTTCCAAAGGGACGGAAAAACCACTAGGAAAAAAGTAATTGCACAAAAACTGTACATTTTCTGAAGCCCAAAGAATTGAACTATAGTCCAAGATGGTAATACAACCCAAAAAAACACATGGGAGCAGTACTTGGTGAGTACGGAGAGCTCCACAACCAACACTGTTTGATAAATTTCTCTGCCAAACGTATAGTTCGGAAATTTCGACTCCACCCATTCTCAGGCAACAGGCCAATGGTGACGGAGAATTGAGAGTATGAACGCGAACAATCGCAAACTATTGATGAATCACATTCGAGAGTAAACGACAATACATCGTCGCAAGGAACAAAATCTTAATATATTTTCATAGTATATAGGACAAAGATCTGGAGAAAGTTTCCAGAACGAAGGAACTCAGACAAATATCAAAACAGTGTTCATCATTGTTATAAAAACGAAATAACATACCGAAATACGGAAAATGGATTTATAAAGCGAGTTTTCCACATTCAGCACAGAAATGATGCAGTATATTGAAGAATTCGGAAAGATTAACATTGAAGGAACCTAAGGGACCCTAACCTACCGAGGATCCGAATTCAAAAGAATATGGAGAAAAATACAATATAGTGAAAACTAAGTGGGAAAGCAATTTTAAAGAGCTCATAGGAGAAACATACTCCAGTGAGACATTTAAAGCATGAAGGAAGCTATAAGGAAAGAATGGCAATGTAACAGAAGAAGAAAAACCAGAAATCTCCTCAGTTATAAGGAAAATCATAGCATATAGGCATTCCAAAGTAAGAACTGTTCTTGAATGGAATGCTGACATCATTGCAGGAAGCATACCAACATTATGGAAGCGAGTGGAAAATGTCAAGAAGAATTTGATGATATCATCGAACAATTTGAAAACTCGAGCCAAAGCTCGAAAAAATCTTTCAGAAAATACGAAATGAATATGACGAGAACAGAAAAAATTAAAGAGCCAGGAAAGGAAGAAACACTCGGAAAACCCCAGAGTAAGAGTGCACAGGTGCACAGCTCCCCAGGAGATGAATACTATGAATTCATCTCAAATTCAGAACCGGAGAATGAACAAAGTGAAATTTACGAAAAAGAACAATTTCGAAAGGAAATGGAAACACTTGAAAAAAGAAAATAGGAAAAAGGAGGAGATAGAAATGCCCAGAAGGATATAACAGAAAGGAAATGTAGTGAATCGGAAGAGGAAACTGCAACCCTCCGCCAGGGTAATAACTGTTCAGAACCCTCCCCCCTAGGGTGATAACTGTTCGGAGGAATACCTGACGAGAAGGAAAAAATATTCGAAGGAAGAACCAAAGGAAAGCAAGAAATACAAAAACGAAGGAAAAAATAAAAAAAAGCGCAGGAACAAAAAGAGCAGCCAGCGCAAAACCAGACTATAATTCCACCAATTACTCAAGTAGGCTCAAACACAAAATTCACACACAATCACACTCAAACCAAATCAATTCAATTTACGAAACTCAAATTACACTTCAATATTCCGAAATACTCAACTCACACTTGATCCATCCACAAATCAATACACAAGAACCTCAAACAATTCCTCAATACCACAAATACCCACTCAAGTACCACCCACATTTAACCCCTTCACCAGGTTTTTGTCAATTTTCCTGGAAACTCACATCAAAAACACAATACTATAAAAACACGATACATAACGGTTACAGCTTTAAATCTCGGTATAAACAAAATAAAGGACAAACAAACACGCACTCACTAGAAATGATAGAGCTGTATTTATTGTTAATTTGTATATCATGTAAATAGTCGTTTTTAGAATGAGACGTAAATTGTTATCATTGAATATCTGAAAATAAATGTTATTGGATTGGATTGGTGCCCTTGGGAGCCATTTGAATACTATGAAAATGATTTCATGTTGCAGTATTCTGATTTATATGCGCATCCTTGTGTTGAAATAATATAACGGTGTTATCTGTGAACGTTCATACTATCTGGTCTCGTTGAGATATCAGTATGAGACAAAAAATACTTCATGGAGGTTCTCCAGGATTGATAGTCGATTTCAAAAACATGATTCACAAAGCAAATAACATTCACTTCATATTTTCATCTTAAGTTTATAGATTATGTTTGGCTACCTGACTTTGTCGAATGCCTATCCTACATCGACATAAACTTCAGAACATGGTTATTTCATATTGAGAGCTTCATTTAGATAGAGAATAGTGCACAACCCCGCAGATGGGGTATGATGCCTGAGGAAGTGAGTACAGCTGTTGTCTATATACAATTTGTAGTTTCAAGAGCCATTTCGAATTTTACATAAATAATTTTACAGATGGGTGGATCGTTCTCAAAATATGCGTGAAATCGATGAAATTTTTGGAAATACTCTAATCATAGGGGAAATCACAGTTCCGCGTATATATAACAGTGGATTAAACGAAAACTCAAATGTCGAAGGTTTGTTATAATAGTAGGCATTCAACTCAAAATAATCCTAGCATGCTTGCATTGTTCAATAACGGGTGGAAAATTAATAACTTCCTTAGTGTTCGTAACAAGTTTTCCCCATTTTCACTTGGAGATTGAGCATTGTGCGACGGTGCCTTTAATATAGTTTCGGCACCACTCAACACAGATTTCCCGTTAAATAAATAATTCACGGATGGAACAACTCTGTAATAATCAGCGTCAATTAAGAGAGAAGCTTCTGAAACTCCTTTATTGTTATCCATTCGCTACAGCATCTGTTTCAATTTGATGTTAATAGTCCCTTGCGTGTGGAGAATTCTAATGTGAGGCAAAACACTCGATATTGCTTTCGACAGAATCAGGACCTTCATTTTCGACATCTCAATCGATTTTGTGATGCTGTTCACGTAAACGTACATTAGCTCGTCAATGCGTTCTAAAAGTTTACAAATAATGTACTCAATAAGGGGAATAGAGTTGGGCTCTGCGTGGAATAGGATCATTTTGTCCAAGTATATCCTCATATACAGTGCATCGAGCCTTCCTAAACAGAGAAGCAATTTCATTCTAGTCTTGGCGAATGTGGATTGAAGAAAATGATTATCGGATAAACTAGTATCTTGAGAAAGTGTGTCCTGTTCTGTTTCCATAAATTAAAATAAAATCTATTCTTCTCACTTCGAAAACCATTCTTGGGATCTTTACTATTCCACACATATTGGTGGTCTATCGTATGAATTAAAACGTTACTCCTTCTGATTTTTTTATTGGAGTTGCATTCAACACAAAAATGAATCAGATCTGTGCCTTGAGAATGTGTGTTTATTCTGTTTTTCTGAAAATGTATACTCTTCATTATTTGCATATTCGAAATATTCCTCAGGATCTTCATGCATCCATACATTATGATTTTTACCGAAAAATTAAAACCCTTCCAAATAATAGATTTCCACGAGTGTAGTTTTGACCTTCAAATTGTATAACATTTTTGTTAAAGAATATAAGGAGAGATTCATTCCAATTATCGCTGATTCGCTTCGAATTCCTATACAGGGTGTTATCTACCTGCTTGCACACGCATGAATGACGGGTGTATAACGCCATTTTATAACTAGTTTCAGTGGTTGAACATTCGAAAAGAAGAATAACAAAATTTAAAAAAATTTACAAATTCATCCATATTTTGGGAACCGCGAAACAGTACCACGAAACAGCGAAATTTTGGTAGGTAAAACATTTTTTTTCTGGCTTATTAAGGACCTATCGTAAAAATTTCAAGGGTAAAATATCATCAGTTTTTGATGGACTATCAACTGTTGGAAGTTGTGCAGGAAGACATATTACATTCTGTATTTTCTAACGATAATTGAAACTATAGAAAAATACATTAACATGACTACAACGATTTGTTGGTTATAGATTTCTTTTTCTAAAGGAATGGACGCTTTGTATAGCATTAGAACATCTAGATATGCTGATAGGAGAATAGGAAAACAAAAGGAGGGGATCGTCATTCCAGATTGGGTAATTAGAAAAACTAGAATGTAGAGCTGGCAGCAAGGAAAAAAGATTCGAAAAGATTTCGTTATTCCAATAGAAAATTCACCTGGTCAAAGAGATAGTTGAATCGATGTAACTATCTTGACACCGTTAGATCACAATTGTGAAATTTCAAATAATCGGAAAAAATACAAGGCATCGTAGAAATATATCTAGGTGGTGTTACAATACGAAAAGAGTGGACAGATATTGGAATATGTATTGAATGGCAAGTACAACAAAAAATTAACTACATACTTGCAAAGAACAAACGCACAATTGGCATCTATTCGATGGAAGTTTGTCTCACCTTCATAACGTTATCGATTGGTGCAAACAAAGTTTGGCGGGAAATTCAATGTTATAAACATAAATGAGACATACATACATACATAATGATGCAGTATGCTCTGATGGAGTCACAGACACTCAAGTTATTGCAATTTCTATCTAATGCCAACAAAAGAAAAATATTTAGAAATATGGATAAAATACTTGGCATGGTATGTAACAAATCCATTCAGGAGATAAGTAATCAATATTACAGTTTTGAACGTGAATTTTCAGCGGAACTGATGAAAAGCCCAATAAAAATAGTCGTGTGTGCAGTTGTCACTTCAGAGATGGTTTGTAAGAAAATGGAACTTGATAATCCGTAATCCAGGATCCAAATTACACATTTCTAAATGTTCAGATGAAAGACTGTTTTCACCCCGTCGAATGCATTTCATATCATCCTGAAAGTATTTATAACTGATAGCTTCATAATTCTCGATGCCATTATTTATTGGTATTAATTAAACAGATCACAGTCACAAATAATATCATAACCTTAATCGAACATGTAATAATTGATTGGTATCGTGCACATTTGACAGATAGTCTACATTGGAGGTAAAACAATCTCACTTTTCCGATTTGTTTATGTTGGAGAGTTGAACATTTTTACCGATTTCAAACAGAATTCATCAGTTGGATCACATATGTTATTGTTTAATTCGTAGATGATCATGCCTTCATATTGTGCTGTTGTGAAATTAATTTTTTTCCCTTTATACCGTTCCTCCAAACTGGAATAATATTTTGTCAGGTCCATTGTCACAATATTTCTCTCTAAACTCAATAAAAATGGTAAACATTTCGAATAAACCTTCTTCAACAAGCTGAACAAAGCGGAAATGTGAGGTTGTTTTATCTCCAATGTCGACCATCTGTCAAATGTACACGAAACCAATTAACGCACAGCAGAAATCATCTACGACATACGGAAATCATTCAATGATTTCCATTTCAATTTAAAGATATATAGAAGTAGATTTCCATGTGGAATGAACATGGAAACACGCAATGATGATGAAGGCACCCAATATTTGATGTCTCTATACTAACATTCACTTTTATATAGCGTGGTTTCATCTCAAAGTAGAACCTTCCAAGAGACTCCCATGTTAAAAAATTCGAATATGGATCTACGAACAAGAGGATGATTTCAACCTCACTAATATGGTCCATTAGAGAACCTAACAACAAACGCAAATGGACTAGTTGACATATTTGACATTTGACACGTCGGTAATAAAAAAATCTTATTCGATATTTCACACGGCCTTCGGCCGGTGCTGCCTACAAAAATATTTGAGTTTCGATAGCAGAAATAAAATCATAGTTCCTACATGAAACATTCTTTGGAAAACTTATACAGAAAAATATTGTATGCAACACATACGCAAATGGCTTTTGCGGACTCATCTTCATATTACGGGTATTACGATTCGTCCGCAAAAGCCTCATTTTGCGTACTTGTTACATGAACTACCTACTATCATAGGCCATCTCAAATATTAATTTAATGACTAGCCTGTGAGGATCTGGTGAGGAATGAAATGATTTTATATCCTCACTTTTCATTTTCCTGACGAATAATCCCCAATTTTCAATGCAGCTGACATTATTTGAAAAAAAAAAGTTATGAAATGATTCTGTCATTTGAAATGCTGTTTTCCGGACTATTACTTGGTTGGTTGGTTAAAAGCTGACGAGCCAGATACAGGGTTGGCACTCAGCTTCCCTTGACACTGCGACCAGCTGGGGTCTATTGTATCACTCTGTCGTCAGTGGTTCCTCATTCAAACAGATTTGTGCCTTTAATTAGGTTTAGAAGCCTGTTGATGAGGTTCTTCGGATTCATGCCTGTTTCCGGGCTGATCTCTCCAAAGGTTCTGTGTCGCCTACTACTTAGGGCGTCACAGTCGAAGATAATATGAGAGGCTGTTTCCTCCTCTTCATCACATAGCCTACACTCCACGGTTTCCCTGCGTACTCCCATGGTGTTTAGGTTTTTTCTTAGGCCGCAGTGTCCAGTCAACAGACCTATTATTATAGGAGCCTTCGTCCTGTGAAGGTTCAAAAGGTCAGCCGTCAGGGTCCGGTTTGGATGCCCTACCATGACTTTGCTGTGTATTTGCCCGACAGTTTGATCCCAATATTGTTGGTGTCTTCTTTTTATCCACTTGTCGATCAGAGTCCTGCATTGGTTTTTGCTAATCCCATGTGCAGGTTCTGGCCCTGTGATTAGCGTTTCAGTTGCTTGTCTAGCTAGCTGGTCCGCTTTGACGTTGCTTTCAATGCCTCCATGACCTGGCACCCACATCAAGGTGACCTTGTTGTGTTTTGCCAGCTCGATGAGGTTCTGGAGGCAGTTCCAGACCAGTTTGGACTTTATCTGTATAGAGTTGAGTGCTTTGATAGCACTTCGACAGTCAGATAGAATGTAGATGTGTTTTTTCCTATAACCACTTTCTAGATTCTCCTGAATTCATACCATGATAGCATGTGTTTCAGCTTGGAATATCGTGGAGCATTTGCCAAGTGGTATTATGTAATCCCTTCTTGGCCTTACCCCATGTATTCCTGCTCCCGTACCTTCAACTGTCTTTGAACCGTCTGTATACCAGACTATGTCCGCAGTTGATTGTGATTCTATACTCGGGGCCCATCCAGATCCATCAATTCGTGTTTCGAATGGTTTCTCGAATGAGTATATGGGTTGCATGTAGTCTGAAATCATTTCGAGTTCTTCGATGTTGATTACATGAGTGATTCTGGTATGTCCAGTTGTTCGGACTCTCCAGTTTTTTGTTTGTTTCAGTCTTTATGCACTCATCCTGGCCTCTCCAATGACATGTTGGTCAAGAGGTTCGAGGTTCAGGATGATTTCCATTGCAGCTGTTGGAGTGCTATTCATTGCACCCGTGATACAGAGAAAGGCAAGCCTCTGGATTTTCCCAAGGTTGGTTTTTGCCTGTCTTTCGTTTTTGGCCACCATAGGAGTGAGCCATGAGTTATTCTTGGTCTTATTACCGCTGTGTAGAGCCAGTGCATGGCTTTCGGTTTAAGCCCCCAGGTTTTTTCAAAAGCTCTTCTGCACATCATGAAGGTTATCTTGCTTTCATTGGTTACATGTTGAAGATGCAGGTTCCAGGTTAGTTTCTTGTCAAGAATCAGCCCCAGATATTTCACCTGCTCTACTACTTATAATGTTTCACCAACTAGTCTGGGAGGTATGAGATCTCTCATGTTCCTTCTCCGGGTGAAAGGAATTAGTGTTGTTTTGTTCGGATTTGTTCTCAGGCTCTCCCTGTTACACCATTCCTCTACTGTCCTCAGTGCATTTTGCATTAGTTCTGAGGTTGTTCGAGTATTCTTTCCCTTGATGAGGATGACCAAGTCATCTGCATACCCTTGAGAGTTATACCCTTGGTTATTCAGAGAAATTAGCAGTTCATCTACAACCATGTCCCACAAAAGGGGGGAGAGTATGCCCCCCTGTTGGGTACCTCTGGAAATTTCAACCTGCTCTGTTTCCTCGAACATGTTGGCTTGGACCAGTCTATTGTGAAGCATTGAGTGTATTCACCTGCAAATGGTTTCGTCAATGCCTTTTCGAGTGGCCGCAGAGACCATACTTTCAAAGGAGGTGTTGTCGAAAGCTTCTTCGATGTCAAGAAAAGTGCATAGTGCAATTTCTTTGTTTGCTAGAGACTCTTCAAGCCGAGAAAAAAGCTGATGAAGTGCTGTTTCGCATGATTTTCCTGTTAGATAGGCATGTTGGTTTCGATGTAAAGGCCGTTCTACAAGAGCGGTTTCCCTTATGTCTCTATCTATCAGTTTTTCTAAGCCTTTCAGAAGAAATGACGATAGGCTTATTGGTCTGTATGCCTTTGCCTGGTCGTATGAATCCCGTCCAGGTTCTGGAATAAAGACCACGTTCACAGTTTTTCAGGTTTGAGGTAGCCATCTCAATGCTAGGCTCAGCCTGTACAGTCTGCACAGTTCTGGTGCTGAAGTAGTATGGGAAATACTCCATCTGGGCCCGGAGACTTGTAGGGCTTGAAGGAGTGTATTGCCCACACTACTCTTGAATGAGTTACCGTTCGTTTAGCCACTTCCCAGTCTGCCCTTTTTGCCCTCAAATCAAGGTTTGCAGGGATTTGATATCTGAGGTTTTGATTTGTGGTGACAGTGGATCCTGGGAAGTGTGTATGGAGCAAGAGTTCTATAGTTTCCTTCCCAGTGTTGGTGTGATTGCCGTTGGGTTTTTCGAGAGTCCCCAACGGATTGATGGGGTCTTTGAAAAAGATGCGGTGGCGTCTTGCTCTTTCTGAGTTTTGTTCTATGTCCTCACTTTGTTCTATGTCCTCACAGAACTTCCTCTATGACTTTCTTTGTTCCCCTCTGATTTTTTTGTTGTATTCTGTGAGAGTTTTGGGGTAATCCTCCCAGTCACCAGTTTTTTTTGCACGATTAAATAGTTTGCACGTTTTATTTCTAAGATATGTGAGTTCGGTGTTCCACCAGCCCACTTTACCTTTCGTGGTGCTGCGCTTCAATGAGCAGTTGTTATGATATGGAGTTAGCATGGCCTTCTGTAACATAAGGGGAGGTTTGCTCTATTTCATGAATTGTATTTGAGTTGGGTTTGACATTTTTGAAATTTGTGAGATTTGCCCTGAGCTCCTTCCGGTACCCCAGCCAGTTGGTTTTTCTGGGATCCCAAAACATTACTGCAGGTTCATTGGCATAGCCAATCTCCACATGAATGTGTCGGTGATCTGAGTTTGAAGGTTCCTCAGATACTGCCCATTTGCCAACGTGCCGAACCACCAAAGAAGAGCCCAAAGTGATGTCAATGATTTCCCGTCTGTTACGGGTTACGAAGGTTGGCTCATTGCCTCTATTAAGTACTTCCAGGTTACTGGAGACAACAACAATGACTCACCTCTTGTGCTCGTGTTGGTGCTCCCCCACACTGGGTTATGGGCGTTTGCATCGGCTCCGATGATAAGCTGGAGTTTGTGGTCCTCACAGTGTTTAACCAAGGCCCTCACTTGTTCTGATGGTGGAGGGCTTTTTGAGTCATAAGGCATGTAGACGGAAGCTTGTACTATGTTTCTCTCTACTCCATTCTTGATGTAGGTCGTTTCGATTGCTGTTATGTCCCTGTAACAGAATTCTATCAGATTCAAGACTTTCAAATCATTCCTGGCAATAATGCAGGATCTGGCGTTTCCACAGTTTAGATTATAAATCAGCTTACCCTTGGATGTTCCGGAACCTGATACTCGCCCTTTGATCAGCCATGGTTCTTGTATTGGGGCCACGTCGGTGTTGCCCTGTGCAAATATTCTGCACAGGGTTGCAGTAGCAGCCTTACTATGCTGCAGGTTGGCTTGAACTGCCCGCAGCATCAGGAATGTTCCTGTTCCGGCTCACTAGCTTGAAGTTTACCTGCGTTAGCCCCAGGAATGCTCTCATTCCCCTGGCTTACAGGTTCTTCAAGGAGGTCTCGTCGATTTGAAAAACAAGAGTCAGACCCAAGGCCTCCTCTTGTCTCTTGATGACAAGCCATTCTTCAGTATCCATCATCATGTTCTGGGTTTTGATGAGCTGAAAAAGCTTTTTGGTTTTCATTTCACCAAATGGCTTTGGAATCCATACCACTTCCTTGGAGGTATTCAGGATGTCCTTGGCTAGCCCTACTTCAAAGACAGCCCCCTCTCAAGGTCCGGGGATACTCTCGAGTACCCAGGATTTGGCGGTTTCATTCGAGCATGTCAGGACCAGCACGTCCTTGTGGACGTAGCTGTTCCTGAAGTTTGGACCCCTACCCAGCCCACACTTGAAAATTTTCCCGGTAACTGCTTTCTGCAGGAGAATCCCTTTGTCGTCTGATAGCTGGTGATCTGGATAACTCTCCAGAGCAACAGCCATCTTCAGACCTCTTGTGACCTTCCTATAGCTGCCCTGCTCAGTTGGGTTAACTTGGGCAGAGACAGCCACTGGTTGGTCAGATCTAGTTTTCTTCGCCCTTGCAGTGCTCTCCGTGGAAGAGGGTTGACTTCTCTGTGAGCGGTCCCTCTTCTTGTTCGGAGTTTCTGGCTGCCTGCTGCTTCCAGCAATGCTGGGAGTTCGTTCTGGGAAGCCAGTTTTTGCTTCTGGGTGTGGATCGCGTCGGTTGCTTCGGCGTTTCCTGGGCTTAATTTCTTCCCCAGCTGCCTTGGCCTCCGCGATCCGCACCTGTCTTCTAGCAGCTCCTGAGAGCTTTTCACGCGCCAGATGTAAACGATCTACATCTGACGCGACGTGCCTTAGGGCAGGTGTTTCTGGAGGTTTGGCGAAACTGCCACTGCCTGTTCTTTGTTTCCGGGAGTTTCTCAGTAGGTATTCGACCATCTGCTGATCCCTCCTCGGTTGGGTTTGCGGTTTCTGGTGCCGAGTGCGATCCAACTGGAATCTCCTCGACTTCCCTACCCGCTATCGGTGTTGGGTCTTCTTCAACTGAAAGTTCCCCAGCGTTGTTTTTCTTTATGGTTTCCATTGTGTTCCCACGAGTGTAGGGGAAAGGGTCGTCCACACCTGTGGTGCCCCCTGTGCAGGTGTAAGGCAGATTACTCTGGGAGGTCGCCATGTATCCCAGAGGCTCCGTTTGTGATACCTGACTGGCTCATGTATCATCCATCCCTCGGCACGGGTCGCTTGACGCCTTGGGTTAAGCCGTGTTGTGGTGGCATTTGGTTTGAGATTGACATAGAGATCCGCAGGCTTTGACCATTTCTGGTCATTTCCACTGGATTTTCCTTGTCAACTCCGTTATCCAGCGATACCACTTGGAGGTAGCCACCCAAGTTTCCGCAACCCATCTTCATCTCTCGTAGGAGGTGAACATGTGTTGACGCAAACTACTTGCCGACTATTTCTTGAATTCATTGTTATAGATATAAATGTGAAATTTCGTTGCTTCGTTGCTTCAATAAAATGTGTCTTCAACTTTAAATAGTCAATAAATTCATATACATTTGCTCATATGAATTATCATACTCGCTAGAAATAATTAATATTCACTACCCATTGTACAACATGATTGATTCATTTACATTTCATTCGATTAGTCATTATTGTCTTATTTTTTTGCAGGTAAGTTCTATCTCTCCTGATGAGCATACAGAAGTGAGGAGAGGGGAGCCGTGGAAACTCCTGCGGAATTCGGGGAAAACTTTTTGCATAGTTCCGAAGACAGGTAAAAAGTGTTCCAGTTATTTTTGTGGAATCCTCATACTCAATACTTTGGCCGAATCAACTATAAATATAATTCAGTAAGTGATATTTTGTGACCTCAGTCATGATTCTGAGAACTAGAATTCACCTGTCCCAACATTTCGATTTTCATAAAGTCATCCTGATGGCACTACTACAGGAATTGCTTGCATGAAATTTTTTAATTGTATGGTCCTATATTAAAATCGAGAGAGAAATATGAAAAATCCACATGATAACTGTAGTGAAGTGCAACGTACAAAGTAATCAATACCAACATGTGAAAAATAAATTGGCATACACGTCTTCCGTGTGGGAAAGCCTCTGCACACCAAACTAGATTATTATAGTTAGCAGAAAAACATGTTCCAATACACCTTTAAGACCGAGAATATCAGAGCGCTAAGCTGCGTGGTTAGTAAAAATCTTCCGTAGAGTGATAGCATTGAATACGTCAGTGTTGAAGTCCCAGGAATACTTTGATACGATTATCACATGCGCTGTAGAGAATAGAAATCTTGCAGAGTGTGAACGAAGATAGGCGAAAACCTATCTTGATAGTATCGCTCTCCATTTTATTTTCCCTTGAAAAACACGAAACACAACAGTGCCGAAAATCCAGCACCCCAAAGACTTTCACAACAAAGAAATAAATCCAAATGATTTCGACGCAAAAACAAACACAGGAAAAACCTAGAACACTGTCAGTGAACAAAAAGTAGGCGTAGGAACGGCAGATGTTCTGTAGTAGGACTTTTGTTTTCATATACTATCTCAATTTGTGTACGAAATGCCCTTTCATTTTTTAAATTATTACAAGCTTTATATTAGCTTCACTTGTATGTTTGTTTGTAACCGACTCCTTTGGGCGCGATTTTGACCCACTTTAGACGGTCAGATTTCATTCAAACTCTGTAGATTTATCCAGGACCGATGACAATACACTAATTTGATGAGATTATTCAATTTTTAATTTGCAAAAAAATTATAAAAATAATTGTTTAAAAAAAACTAAAATACCACGCTTCTATAAATAAACCAAACTTGAAAGTAGGAAATAAATAATAGTTTAAAAAAACTCAAAAACATGCTTTCATAGAAAATCAAACTGAAAAAATAGAAAATAAGGAAAACATGTTTTTTATTGAAAAAAAAGCGTGGGGTGCATGGTATCGCCTCGGCCAACAATTACCTGTGATCTGAGACATTTCTTACTTTACTGCCCTAGGTGTGTAATGTACTATATAATTATTGATACCATGCACCCCACGCTTTTTTTTTTAAATAAATGTTTTTCTTAATTTCAATTTTTTTAGTTTGGTTTCCTATAAAAGCGTGTTTTTCAGTTTTTTTGAACTATTATTCATTTATTTTAGCGATACGATAATCCAGTCTGATATTTCTTTCAATCGACTTTATATGTTGACTAAATTCTTATATGCAAAAGTATATAACCTTAGCTCTAGAACATGAATGATCTAGAATATTCTCCCTTTTTCTCATATATCCTATTCATGAATTACAAGTCTCTATCTGAGGCCTTGTCGTACCTGAGCGACCAGGCAGTGGGCGTTGCGGACAACGCGGATCACGCGAATGGAGCGTTGCGGAAAACGCGATCAGGTGTGTCCTGTAGTTTCTCTATTATTGTCTGTAATGCCACGTCAGAAATTGTTGTTGTTAGAGAATGCATACCTACTAAAAACTCCGTATCGCATGCAGAACGATTCAAAGACAACCAGCACATCCCATTTTCCTAGCTGAAAAACTGCGTAATCATCCTAACGTGAGGTAGGTAATGGGGATTTGAAGAAACTCATATCTTCGTCATCTCCCTCATGCTGCTCGGATAGGAAATCTATGTTTTTTGCTTCAAGGGCTAACATTTCCTTCTTAAAATCCGTAGTAGTCTATGTACGATTAGAAGCGGTTGAAGGGAAAATCTTGAATAATTTAACCTCTTGAAACGGTTGCGTTCCGTCCACGTCTCTCGGATAGCCCAATCCACTCGATCGCATCATACATAGGACAATGACTATTAATACCGTAGTTTTGAGATTCCCGAGTAAAGTTCTAATTTTGCCTCATTGGTGTTTTGAAGATATTGTTTGGCAAGGTAGTTGGTCTCACTTTGTTATTTTATGAAGATCTTTCAACTATATTGTGCGATTGCGAAGCTGTAACCAATTCGAGACCCCTCACGTATTTGTCTACTGATCCGAAAGACCAGCAATGTTTCTGCGTGATCTAGCAGAAAGTGGTATTCCAGATTGTGATCTTGAAGATGAAACGTCCCTTAGTTGCAAGATGATCTACAAACAGAGGTTGGGAACAACTTCACGCAGCAGGTTCCGCAATGAGTACTAGGACCACTAACTGTAAAGAAACAAGGTCGACAAGCTGCCCTTGATAAAATAGTACTGTGTTGAGACTGGGGAGAATTGGGGAAGTAAATACCCCACATCTGACCAACCACTGTTACGCCACTGGTCTTTTATGAAGAAGTATTCACCACTAATGAACTACTAACGCTAAGGAGATCTCAAATATAGGGTTGCTATATTTGATTATACCTTCTTTGTAGACTTGCTCGACAAAGTCACTACTTTGATGTATAGAGAGCATCAATTATTTGGGAATAATGGAACCGAGATTATTTCCCGAGAGTGGCTTCAAGAAATTATCTCTTTCTCGCTACTTGGGAGTATGGGGCGTTTATTTGAAAGTACCACCGATCTCAGGAGTTATACCAATAATGCACTCGGAATCATAAGAAATATATTTATAAAAAATGAGTAAATACAATTAAATATACTGAAAATCATTTCCCAATTTGGGACAAACAAAATTATTGAACAGTCTTCATAAGCTATAAAGAAAATGGAAACTATTCTTTGGTATAGTTTTTGATATAATACTAATCGGTAAATGAGTAATATTACAAAAAATGTCAATTTAAGAAGTAGTGGGGAATAAAATCACAGAATCATCAACGGAACATGAACTATGGCGATATATGTATGTCAAAATACCAAAATAACAGTCATTCTAAATCAGGTGACCCACAACATAAGTTCAGAAAAACAATTCACTTACTCCATTACCATCAACTATCATCACTGGCTTCACTCGGTATTCATATTTCACACGATATAACTCCACTGGTAGGCTTATCACTGTATTTTCCGAATTTTACGTGCTTAAATTATTATTTCGTACCGTATATTGAGAAAAAAAACACATCTTTAGTTATAATCTTATGCCGGATGATGTATCGTTTTGGCACCTTCATGAGGATTGTTCCGTTTGGATTGCATTTATATTGCTTATCATTTGCTATTCGAAAGCTGGCTAGAAAATTGGATAATTTGATTATTTAAAATTGATGCGGTTTTATTTAGATGACTTATCACTTGAATTTTCTACTTTTTGAAAACATCATGACCGTCTGAATAGCCATGTCATATAGACTTTACTCGACTGACTTCTGTTCACCGATTAACCCTTTCTTTGTCGCAGAATCACGCTTTTATAGTAATCTGCTCGTTCACGGAGTGGCTCTGTGGGTCCGCGGAGGGATACACCTGTTTTACGGTAGTTACCTTCTACTTGTCATGATAAAAAATCACTTCCTTAGTAATTATTGGCTCTCTACGTTAGCGGATAAAAATAAAAAAAAACTAATGATTTATCTATTTCGTGGTCGTGTTGCATTTAATGAGCTGTCAAAACCTATTATTTATATAGTGTATTTCTTTACTAATGAAATTTCTTTGATAGGCCTAACATCGGTGGGTGATGATTTGTTTATGACTCATTTGTGAAAGGGTGATTTTTTCATATGCATTCCTTGACTGACAGGTGAAAAATATTTCTTTAACGGGCCTTGTGTATCAGTTCGGTCTAGTATTTGATTTTAAACTTTATTTTTATCCCCAGTGAATTTGTTTTCTGGCCATAGAGTTCCTATTTATTTATAACTTATTTTTCTTGATGTTTGAAATTTTTCTGTACTTATGGGGTATGACAACTTGTCGGAAATGAAGATCATAAACGATTAGACTGGCCCCTTGGTCGTGTCGTGGAAGTAATCGTCCAGTCCGAGTAAAAACCCAAGAGGATCCTTGATCAGACAAATTCAGAAAATGAACTCCTTAGGATGCATCGATAAATCTAATAGCACAATAAACTCTACATCGGATGTCGAAGAGGAAGTGAGCAGCCAAACCCAGTGTCAGGTTGAATTAAATCCTGTCCTGACAAGGTGCATGAAGTTTCAACTGAAAGGTTTGATAGTGCGGAAGTGACATATATGGTTTCTGATATCAAAAGCAGAGTACCCGATGAAGTGGAGTGTAGTAGGAGTGGTCGTCCAATTAAGAAGCCATAAAGATTTGTTCTTTGTACTTTCTGTATAGTAGTATTTTATAAAGTATGTATCCGACTACAAATGAGTCACTCTTTCTATGTGAACGTTCCTCAGGTGGGAGAATGTTGGAAACATACTTCCTATTATACATTTCTTGTTTTCTTGAACTGGCTCATAAATTTATAATTTTGAACCATATTTCCGACAGATTATAATTGTTATGCAAGTGTCAGTAAGGTTTGCATTTTGAATGTCACATATGTTTTTGCAATATAGTTTTGGATTGATTTCACTAGAGTATAATTCTGAATGGAGTTGTGCAGTGTATCTGTACACTAATTTGAAGAACCTGGTGATCTGGTGTTTGGCGGGTAGCTTCTCTTTTCAGGGCACAACAATAGATAATATGAGATACACAGATACAATTGTACGAAGACTGGGCCACGCTCAATTTTTTTCGAAATAACGACTTCAAAGTCGGACCCCCGAGATAAAAGTCGGGATCTAAAAAAAAATGGTGCGTGGCCCTTCTACGCCTTCGTACAATTCAGTAAAAAAACAAACATTCATATTCACAGCGATATAAAGGCCTCCATCTATATGTGGAATATTTTTTAATAAAAACCTACGAATATATCTCAAGCAAATACAAAAAAAAAACATATTTCATTATAATACTTGGAGACATAAACATGAATATCCTGAACAATGATGGAAAATATTACGAATACTTGAATATAATGGAGATGGAGGGTTGAATATCACTTATCAATAATCCTACAAGATTACAGGAAAATATGAAATGCTGCAACAACCATGTCTTTGTGAAAAAAATATCTCTCTGGAAAAATACAAGTATGTCCCTATCACCGCAGAAACAATAGTCATAGAGCACTTCTCCGTAATGGTACAAATTTCTCTTCCTGAAATAGAAAAAAACGTCTTGAATCATAGTATGACGAAACAACTAACGGTCCTAAATGAAAATATTTAAAAAGAAAACATTGAAATTATGTTTATAAAACTCATGATGCTAATGAAAGCACAAAGTTATTCATAAAAAAACTGCAAAACACATGGAAAGAAGCTCAACGGCGATTAAAATTGAAAAAAAAACTCGAAAAAATGTATAACTAAGGGCTGGTAAATTCTGTCATTGGAAAAGAAAACCTTCACAGAATTATCGAATGGAAGCCCTCTGCAGACAACATTGAATCCTTAAAAATATACTGTAACAAATTAACTGTTCTAATAAAAAAACAAAAGGAAATTACTACGAAAAGAAAATGAACGATAATAAACTTGGTACTAGCTCCTTATGGAAGACTTTGAAAGAAATAGACTGCAATAAAGATGATAGGCACAATATCGGAGAAATACTGAGTGAAGATGATGTTTCGACAAAAGATAAAAAATAAATCACAAATACATTCTGTAAGTATTTCAGTGAGATTGGCAGACCAAATCAATGCGAAAAATAACCAAACAGAGGCCAAGGAGAGTCATCAGACTCTATCTTCCTTACTGAATCAGATTCGAATGAAATTGCTGGGATCATGAAATTCTTCTAAAATAAAAGACAATATTTCCACAGAAATATTCGAATTACTATGAAACAATTTTAATGTTAAAAACGGGAATATACCCAGTTAACATTCTATAATTTTGAATGAGGCGAAAGTTTGGTGCTCAACTGGATTCCGGTTTCCATCCCTTTCTCGCTACTTTTAATTGGGGTTGCAACCTCCTATTCACTATGGGGTGTGGACTGTATATCTCTGGTTATTCAATGAAAATGTAGAGTTTCCAAATTTTGCACTTTATATGTGACCGAGCGAGTTTTGTGATTAAATATTACCACAATGAGTACACGTTTTCGATATCGGCAATACTGACTCTGATCATACAACTTTGAACTGATTATTCGCGGTGAAAGCACCAAATTTGCCCTAGTCTGACAGACATAAAATATATACCGAGCGTACCGCAAAGATGTGAATATTAGAATCATAAAACGAAATTCGTGGCATAATGGACAGATTATTAAATTAAAGAAAAAAAGCATCCTCAAGTGGGATTCGAACCCACGACCTTATGTTTTCTGGACATATACTCTAACCACTGAGCTATCAAGGCCATATGAATCGACGACACACACTCGCGAATACTTTACTTCCATAATTTAATGTGCATGTTGGAATGAATCGAAAATCGAAAGTACTTATCAATGGCCGTCGAGATTCGATACCTATTCACTCCAATATCATCGTCGCTTGACGATTTCAGTAGAAGATCTAGGAAGATGATCTTCAACCACTGATAAGATTTAGCCAAATATATAATGTGAAGGTGGGAAATTATTGTCCGAGAGAGATCATGAAAAAGGAATTTGTGGCATAATGGACGGATTATTAAATTGAAGAAGAAAAGCATCTTCAAGTGGGACTCGAACCCACGACCTTATGTTCTCTAGACATATACTCTAACCACTGAGCTATCGAGGCCATAGGAATCGACACACACTCGCGAATACTTTACTTCCACAATTTAATATGCATGTTGGAATGAATCGAAAATCGAACGTACTTATCAATGGCCGTCGAGATCCGATACCTATTCACTCGTTCGAGTCCCACTTGCGGATGCTTTTTTTCTTTAATTCAATAGTCTGTCCATTATGCCACAAATTCCTATTTCATGATTTCTCTCGGACAATAATTTCCCACCTTCACATTAGAATTATAGTTAATTGAGAATTTGATTGAGAAATATTACTGGGAGTAAATGACAAAAATATTTTAATTGTTCCATTGTAGAATTATATTATATACCAACCTAACTTAATGTTAAATGAAAAAAAGGGAACTTAACATACCCAAAAGCCCTCAAAATGTCTGAAATCATACCGGTTTTGTAAAACGGAAAAGAGAAGATGTGGAAAACTATCGACCAATCTCACTTAACTCAAGCCTGGAAAAAATTATTGAGAAAGCACCCAAAAATCCAATTGAAATATTTTAACAAAATACAAAATATTATCCGATTATCAGTTCGGTTACAGAAAGAAAAATGTACGCAGGTCGCTCTTGCGAAAATTGTATCCAAAATAAATTATGCTTTCGATCGAAAGCCTTCAGCTATCCGAGAATTTGGATACCTTCAAAAAGCTTTCGATGGTGTTAGTCATACCCTACCTTCTTGAATAGGCTTCAGAGGAATTCTTTTGAAGTTGATGACCAGCTATCTCAACAGCCGTGAACAATTAACCTGTATTGGGGGAATACTAAGTGATAAAGAAATAGTAAACTATGGAATACAACAGGGAACAGTTTTTGGACCCCTATTATTCAATATATTTCTAAATGAACTGTTTTCAATAAAAATATAGCAATCTTATGTGAGGATATAGGCTGGCAAAACTGAAAAATGGTGTAGAAGAAGACCTACCTCTAATTTTCCACTGGTTCAGTACCAAAAAACTCACAGTTAACTATAAAAAAACTAACTTCATGCCGCTTACAGTATATGCTAAGTATCTACCGACCTTCAATTCCATATCATTGAACTCAAATGGCGAAACCATCCATATGTACATTCTACTTCACAAATCAAATATCTGGTTGTATTCCCTGACAGACATCCAAAATGGAATAAACTCACTGACTATGTCACAAAAAAAAACTGTGGAGCATGCTGTATAAATTCAAGCATCCATCTCAAATACTGGGTTTAGATCAAATGATAATTCCATATTAGTCACTCGTAGAATCCCATATACTTTATGGTATAATAACTTGAGGAAGTTCCACAATGAATCACCTCCTGAACCTGTGAACGGTACACAAATAATTGATTAAGTGTGTCCATAAACTACCGTGGGCATTTCCCACTGGATACCTATTTGTGGAAGCAAAAATTATCGATGTCAGACAATTGTATTGCCAAACACTTCTCATTAGACAACATCAAACTAAACATGAATTATTGGAGATCCTACATTACCAAGAGACGCGTAATAAAGTCATTGACCAAAACATTTCTATTATGTAAAAAAAGCGTGGGGTACTCTCTACTCCCTTTTCATAATGATATCCAGATATCAGCACCCTACGAATCCATAACATGAGAGAAAATATTTTGGTCAATGACTTTATTCTTATTATTGTCAACTTTTTAGTCCCCAGTGCTATAAGCGTGTTATTTTAGTTTTTTCCAAACTATAATTTTATTTTCAACCACTCATTCCATATTACTACAAAAAAATGGGAAAAAAAACTCAATTGATTCTTCCACATGAGATGGAAGTAATTAAAAAATTGTGGCGACTAACCAGACTCGGGTTCTCCTATCACCCAAGCTGATTCCGCTCCTGAACTGAAGCAAAATTGCGAGCAATCCACCTCCTTCTTCCGAGGCACTCCCTGGAGTGATGGGCTACTTACCAATCCATACTGGGCCCTCTGCTGCATCCTCTATAGAAATCAACTTTTCCCCAAATTCTGATCCAAAATTCCTTTCTCGGCCATTTTTGAGAACTATCATCATGGCAAGGGCTGGTAACCGGATTCTAGTCCTTGTTCAGTCAAAATTCTTAATTCGTGAATGGCTGTTGCCCACCTATTTTAGTTGAAAGAGTAAGAGCCCCAGGGTAACACTCGTTTTTAAGTAATAGTGATAGGAGACCATGAGCAATTCACCTTCTGCAATTTGACAGGAGCATGTTCACTTGAGCTGTCATTCTCTTTGGTTCCAGCTGATGATAGATAACTCACAGTAAGGATTTTGATCAGGAGGCAAGCAAAGTAACCAGTCCTTCCAGCAGATCGGCTCTCGAGAGAGAACCAATCCCTGCAGGCCAGATTGCAATTTCCAGCGGGTTGTCGATTTCTACACGTTGTTTGTAGGTTCAATCTTCAATTGGGCATGCACAGGGGGTTCGATCTTCACTCATTGAGGGTACAATACCTCTTTCGGACTGAATAACGCTTTCAATTCAATATTCAATTGAGAATGTTTCCCTTTTCAACATGAATACTCCACAAGAGGTTATCTTGACGATGGAAGATAGTGACTAGAGTTTATCTTTCAGTCGCAGATGATTCCACATCTGATTTTATGAACATCCTGTTCCTATTCTCAACAGATCAAGCTTTCAAATAACTAATTAACTTTCGAGCGATTTTTCACACGGATGTCCAAGTTCTAGGAAGGACCGGACTCCCAAATCTTTGAGTTGTAAATTATTTTTTTCCGACGATCTTGGTGAGACTACCAGGTCCGAGCTATGAAATTATTATTGCCATCGGTTCTTAATACGTTTGCAAAATTTCAAATAATTCGGACGTGTGGAAGTGGGTGAAAAATAATTTGAAAGATTCCATTGCCTACATCCATACATACATACAGGGAAAGCTAATAAAGCGTGTATAAAAATAAACAAAACGATTGCTCAAAGGTGTTTGACATATTTAGGTTTGAAGGCGAACAACCTGCTGCCCCCTCATTTGAAAGTATTCACAATCTGAACTTATTTAAGAAATGGGAAAAATTGGATCTCTCAAGAAGGAAGGGAAAAAATTCACAAAATTATTGCCTACATTCATACACATATACAGAAGAAGCTAATAAAGCGTGTATAACAATAAAAAAAACGATTGCTCGAGGGTGTACAACCTGTTGACCCCCAACTGAAAGTATTCACAATCTGAATATTAAAAAATTGGGAAAAAAAAATATATATATACTAGCTGATACCCCCGACTTCGTCCGCGTGGAATTTATATTTTTTCTTATGTTTCACTTTCATCTAGCTTATGCCTGTGGCTTTGGCAGCTTCCCTCCATCCTATTTCCCGTTATCTCATTCCTCGTTATCCACCTCACCCATTATCTCGTTTCCCGTCATTCCGTTTCCCGTTATCTCGTTATTCTGTTATCCCGTTATCCCGTTTTCCGTTATCCCGTTTTCCGTTGTCCTGTTATCCTATTATCCCATAATTCCATTATCCCGTTTCCCGTTATCGCGTTATCCCGTTTCCCGTTAACCCATTATCGCGGTATTCTGTTATCCCGCTATCCCGTTTTTGCTTTCCGCGTTATCCCATTAGCACCTTATCCTATATGTATTTCATCCCGCTATGATGACGGGAATAGAGTATGTGACAATAGAACCACATTACTTCTTAACCAAGTGCAACCAATAGAAGGTGAGCTCCCATTTCAAGTATATTCATGTATATATAAATATATATATATATATATATATATATATATATATATATATATATATATATACTATAGTGCCGCTGGACCGTACCGTAGTATCGCGCACTCGGTTTGTCATCGTCGCCAGAATAGCTCGCAGATGGTAGATTTTTTCCTACTCACTTGACACTTATCGTCATATTTTGTACAACTCACACAATGTCTTTATGAATTGAAGCCTACGTGTTATTCTGATGTATAAGCTATATTGTTGTGAAGTTTCATCAAAATCCATCCAGTAGTTTTTACGTGAAAGAGTAACAAACATAGTTACAAACTTTCGCGTTTATAATATTAGTAGGATAAATACATATAGATATACGTACGTGTCCACCTTAAGTAGTTAAAGTGCCTTGACAGAGCTCCTGAGTTGATATACAAAACTCGGTACGTCAAAACTTTTTGAAAATTTTCATCTATTGCAGACTGATTCATAAAAAGTCATTGCCTCTAACTAGAAAGAAATATATGTAAATTAGTCGAATACTGTGATCAATCACGCATTCTGTATACAAACAAATCTTCATCGCCTGAACACAAATCGCTTTTTTACCTAACCCGATAGAACAGATATAAAGGTGACCGGATACGTTGAGCGATGTCTGGAGCAGAGATTTCGAATAAATTACCTCTAGCTGAGATTCAGAAAGGGAATGAAGAATTAAAATTAGCACAACAAGCTACGGAAGTTAAACTTACCCTGAAAATAGAAGAAATCAATCATCGACTCATTCAGGTAGAGAGAGAAAACGAAGAACTGAAGAGCAGAGTAGAGAAACTTGAAAGAAAAAAAAAAAAGTAGCATCATAATATTCGGTTTCGAAAGGGAAGAACGTTATATTACAGTGGAAAGTATCCTAATTTTGATGAAAAATCTTCTACATATTGAATTAGTCGAAAGCGATTTTAATAATATATATCCTCTGGAAAACACTTACAAAAGTCCAGTCAAGGTTGAATTCACATCCTATTTGAGAAAAATTAAAGTCCTGAGAAGTACTAAAAATCTAAAGGGAACATCAATAAGTATAGCTCATGACCTCACTGAGCAACAAAGAATAGAATTCAAAATTCTACGGAAGCACTTCCACGCCACAAAACAAGACAAGAATAATACCTGTTATATCAGAAATGATAGACTCCACGTGAATAATCGCATATTCACACCTTCTGACCTCGAGAATCCAGAAGAAGGATTTGAACACATCCATCAAAACAAACCACAAAGTGATCCAGGCACACCAGCTATAGAAAATATAACAAATAACACCGAAGAATCTATAGAAGAGCCTATCGCTGCACTGCTCCTACCAACAAAAAATAAAACTTTTGTATTTCCTGATATTACTTCTGGAGCGAACCCAAGCATCCAAGTAACTCCAAAAACGGGCGCTATAAAAAAAATCATCAACAAGGATATACCAAGAGAGAAACCACATACACGCAAAAATTCTACCAGGTTAAATCATTAAATTGTTAGTTAGATTTTGAATATAGTTTTATGAAGCATTATTCCATCCCTAAATATTAATATGTATATGTTAGAATTGTCACTTTAATATGGACCAATATATAAGAGATTTTGAGCTTGCAGAATATGAAACTTTGGAAATAAATGATGATGAAGGAATCGACACTGTCCTAGAAACAGTTAGAAAACCAAACTTTTTAATTTTTCACGCCAATATAAAAAGTGTCAATAAAAACTTTGTTGAAATGTCTTTATTACTAAAAAAATTCCAATACTGGTTGAGTATAATTATATTTACAGAAACATGGTTTATACCTGACATAAATCTCTCCAAAATACCAGGATATGAAGTTATATATAACTCGGGTGATTATAATCAAAGTGATGGAGTGGTTATGGATCTGAAAAAAAACTTAGTATTTCAAAGCTCTACTCAAAATTTAGGTAATCTAAAAGTATTACAAGCGATTGTTGAAGGAAAAGAAAAAAATATCATAATCGATGCTCTATACCGCTCACCATCATCTTGTCCACGAGAATTTAATGAAAACCTATCCATCTACTTGAAAAATAACTGTAACAATGAAAAATATACTCACTTCTTTGCGGGTGACATCAATATTGATATAAAATCTGACACAGACTACAGCAACGATTACCTGAATCTATCAGGTGGATTTGGTTACTTATCGCTGATAAATAAATATACTAGGACTCAAAACTCATCCAAATCATTAATAGATCATATCTTCATCAAAGACACAAACCGGTACTCGCATTGTAGATCATATGTTCCTCGTTACGATGTGACCGACCACTCACCAATAGTAGCGACGTATACAACAGAAATCGTAGGGAGACAAGATAAACCTGAATCAAAAATAAAAATCTTGAACGAAAATACATTTCTAACAATAATGGAGAATGAAAAATGGAATGAATTGTACGAAATGACCGATGTGAAAACCATTACTGATCACTTCGTTACGAAGATAAAAAAATGCTCTGGAACTTTCCTCTGCAGAGAAGAAAATCAAATACTCGGAGGAGAAAAGGAACCCTTGGATCACCAAAGCTTTGATAAAATCTTCAGAAAATAAACAAAATATGTATAAACTTCTAAGAAGAAACCCAAACGATATAGATTTATCGAACCGCTACAAAAATTACAAAAATGAATTGTCCAATTCACTCAAAATAACTGAACAAAACTACTACATGCAACAAATAGAAAAAAACAAAAATAATTCAAAGTTTTTATGGGATAACATTGAAAAGCTAACAGGAAAAGAAAAATCTCAGACCAATATAAGTAATATCATATATAATGACACTGAAGTCTCAAGCAGGAAAGAAATTGCTGATATTTTTAATTCTCATCAAATCAATGTGGGCAAAAAAATTACTGAGCAAATTATAAAACCTAGGAACACCGCTCTTGAGAGAAACATACTGGATATTTCCATATTTATGACACCTACAAATGAAACCGAAGTACTTAGCTACATAAAAGAACTCAAAAATAATGAATGTCAAGGTTTTGATGGCATAACTTCGGAAAACCCCAAACTAATAGGCGAATACATTAAAAACCTTCAACTTACTTAATCAATAGAATCCTTGAGAACGGTGAATTTCCAGTAAACTTCAAAGTAGCTATAGTTAAACCATTATTCAAGAAAGGTGATCGAAGCAATGTATCAAATTATAGACCAATCTCGTTATTGAGTTCAGCTGCCAAGATCGTCGAAAAGGTTATTAAAAAACGTCTTATGGAATTCGTGAAGAATAACAATATACTTTCACCTAAGCAATTCGGTTTCAGATCGGAATAATCAACCGAAGATGCTATTGTTCATTTAACAAATAATATATACCGATCACTGGACGAAGGAAACTGTTCAATAGGTGTCTTTCTAGATATAGCAAAGGCCTTCGACACCGTTAACCATGAAAAATTAATGGATGTTATGGAAGACCTCGGTATCAGAGGAATCGTACATGAGTTACTTAGATCATACCTCAATAATAGAACACAGTATGTAAAAATTGAAAACGAAATAAGTGAACCTCAAAAACTATTAACCGGTGTACCGCAAGGAACAGTTCTAGGCCCATTGCCTTTTTTAATATACATCAACGGAGTACTCTGTTGCAGACGATACCGTAGTTGTCTTCACTGCTGCTACTTGGGAGGAAGCTAAGAACAAAGCGAAACATAACCTGAAAAAAATTAAAAATTGGTTTAGCGAAATGGATCTAACACTGAACTTGTAAAAAACAAAGTGTATAACGCTTTCTTGCAATGAATCTAACCAACCCAATATTGATCAGATTACATTAATAGATGAGAATTCAACTTATTCAATCCAATGTGTGGAGTATGCTACATACCTTGGAATAGAAATTGATAATCACCTCAAATGGGACATCCACATGAATAAACTTCTGGAAAAGCTAAGATCAATACTGCACACATTCAAGCATCTTGAAAAAATTCTCAAAATACATTAACTTAAAATTTTATACCATTCACTTGTAGAATCTCATATTCAATATGGAATATCTGCCTGGGGGGGGGGGAGGAGTGTACAACTGTCATATAGAACAATTGCAAGTAATGCAGAAATACTTTTTGAAGATTATCTACAATGAAGAACGTACATATGCTACAGAAAAACTATTCAAAGAGATACCTATTCTCGAACTGAAAAAACTTTATTTTTATAAGATTCTCTGCTTACAATATAAAAATAAAAAATAATTAAAATACATAAAACATGAACATAACACAAGACACAAACAAAAGAAGGAGTTTCTTATAGAAAAGACTACAAAAACGATTGGTCAGAAGTCATTCTACTACACAGCTCCAAAACTGTTTTGTCAGGTTCCACAGACCATCAGAGATATAAATAATACTTCTCTTTACAAAAAAAAATTGAAGTTTGTTTGCAAGATTTGTCTAAGGAAAACATGGTGAAAATTATCAATATTTCCGTATGATTCATCATTCATCATAGCCGAAGTCAATTATGTTGGTACCTACTGATCAAAATTTTTGTTAATTATTTTTCATGATTTCTCTTTCACATAGTTTATTCTATTTTTTGTATTTTACTTTGTGATTGTGATTTATTGTATATTTATCGATTTCCATTTATTATTGGATTACTTCATATTTATTTATAGTAGTGGCATTTTGTATCTATACATTTTTACATTCACACAATTTAAAAATTTTTCATTCTTACATTTTTACATTTTTAAATTTTTACATTTTAACAATTTTACATTTTTATATTTTTACACCTTTACTTTTCTACATTTTTGCATTTGTACATTTTCTAATTCATATTTTTATATTTTCACATCTTTAACATTAAACATCTTTAGATTTACTCATTTTACATGTTTGGATTTACTTATTTCACATGTTTTCTTTTCATATATTTGGATATTTCAAACTCACTTCATTCATTCAGCATGTATTCATTCATTTGCTTCGATTTATTGGCAAGATATCAATATATAGGTTAGGAATGCCCACAACAAGTTTTCTTCGTGGAATATCTCCGATTTATTTTCATTTTTTTTTCATCATTCATGTCCATGCCTGTAACTTTAATGAAAATACATATAAAAATATATATACATACAATTCTTCTCAAAAGTCTACCCCCCCCCTATGGAACGATTATACATAAACAAGTGAAATTTGGAAACTGACTATTAAAGGTTGTAAACTTCCCTACTAGTGATGATTGATGACGAAATCGTCAGAGATGACGTCACAAGGCCATTGTGACCAATAATTTTAAATGGAACCCTACGGCAAGCGACACCTCTTTTAAAAGGTATCGAAAAAACCTATTCAATGATACCTATTTTGTTTGTGTTTATGGCAGTTTTGGCAACTCGCTTTTAAAAAACGCAAAGCTGTGATGAATTAAATCAGTTAATACTAAAATTCCAAATTCAAGCTCCGCCTCTGGATAGTTGTCAAATAAGCTGACGTTTTTGTTAGTCTCCCTAATTCGACGTTTTTGTAATTGTCCAGGTTTTTGTACATTTAATGATTTGTGTATTGTTCATCGAACGTTCAACTGTTTTAGCAGCTTTTGGTACTTTTAATATTTTTGTACATTTTAATAATTTGTTGAACTATTGTGAGCCGAACGTTTAAGTGCTTCAAGAAGCGAAATGGTACGTGCTTTAGGTGATAAAGTAGCAGCGATCCTAATTCTTGGTGAAACTGCAGCAGAACGCATTTTCAATGAGAGGTTTCCCCGTAATTTTGAAACAACGGGTAGTATTAATGATGCGAAACGATCTGGCAGACCACAAATTTCTGATGAGAAAATTTTTTATATACTGGCAGAAGTAATAGTTAATCCTTCTTCTTCAACAACTCACGTTGCATCTACCTGTGAAGTAAGTCGAAGTACAGTACACAAGGTGTTGAAAAAAAAACAAATTTCATCCATACAAATCAAAAATGGTTCATCAACTCTCAGACGACGACCCAGACCGAAGACTAGAATTTTTTGAAAATATGGAAACTAAAATTAACCAACAGCCAGACTATGTCAAAACAATTTGTTTTAGTGACGAAAGTACTTCCTATCTAAATGGAAATGTAAATACACAGAATGTGAGGTATTGGAGTGACGCAAATCCTCACCTGTTTCGTGAAACACATACCCAATTTCCCCAGAAAGTGAATGTTTGGGCAGGTATCCTGGGAAACCACATGGGCCTCTGTTTTTAAATATTATTTAACTGGTGAGGTTTATCTGGAGCTGTTGCAAAACGCAATAGAACCGTCAATCCTTGAAATTTTGGAAGATAATCGAGATGAATTCGGCAATTTGGAAATAACATTCCAACAGGATGGTGCCCCTCCACACTATCACGGTGCAGTAAGACGGTATTTGGATGAGGAGTATCGTGGTAGATGGATTGGACGACGACGTTCAACGGAATGGCCAGCTCGATCACCGGACCTCACACCTTTAGATTTTTTTCTGTGGGGGTACCTCAAATCGAAGGTTTACGCCACTGAACCTGACAATATTGACGTTTTAAAACAACGTATTGTTGCAGAATGTGAGGCTGTTTCCGCAGACACATTTGCAAAAGTACGGGAAGAGTTTAAAAATAGGATTTTCACTGTCAGGAAGTAAATGGAGGTCACTTCGAGCAATTTGTTTAAGTAAATACTGATTCTTAAATCTGTAATTAATATCATACTGAATGGAATTTAAATTTTAATGTTCACTAATGAGCCATCAACACTGCCATAAAAGAGGTGTCGTTTGCCGTAGGGTTGGTTCCATTTAAAATTATTGGTCACAATGGCCTTGTGACGTCATCTTCGACGATTTCGTCATCTATCATCACTACCAAAAATAAGAGGGGTGGAGGGGACTTTTGAGAAGCACTGTATATATATATATATATATATATATATATATATATATATAATATATATATATACAGTGGGGAATAACGGGGATCTTCAGTCAGCATAAGTGTTGAATTATGTTCATACCAATTTTCAGTCGTAACATCTGAATTTATATATGCGTATATATATATATATATATATATATATATATATATATATATATATATATATAAATATGAGTTACCACATACATTATGAATTTATAAGTTCATGTCACCCACTTAAAAAAACCTAGAAGTGTGTTTATATGAGGAGTATGTGCACGAAACATTTTATTGTGATTCTCGGCAGTGAGTAGGTGTATTTTTGAGTGCTCCTCCTGAACAATAAACAAACATCAAGAAATAGATTGAATAAAATTCTGAAAATTGGGATACTACATAATACGGGTGTGTTATATCTACCACAAACAGTGGGGAATAACGGGGATCTTCAGTCAGCATAAGTGTAAATTATGTTCATACCAATTTTCAGTAACACTAATTTATATAGTATATATATATATATATATATATATATAATATGAGTTACCACATACATTATGAATTTATAAGTTCATGTCACCCACTTAAAAAAACCTAGAAGTGTGTTTATATGAGGAGTATGTGCACGAAACATTTTATTGTGATTCTCGGCAGTGAGTAGGTGTATTTTTGAGTGCTCCTCCTGAACAATAAACAAACATCAAGAAATAGATTGAATAAAATTCTGAAAATTGGGATACTACATAATACGGGTGTGTTATATCTACCGGTGAAATTATAATGAAAAAATGGTGCTTACAAGAGAAACAACGGAAGAAATAAAAAATGCCGTTAACAGCGCTGTGAATAACTGTCTCAAAGACCAAACATTTATAAAACAATTGCTGATAGTGTATCCGAGGCGGTCGGAAAAACGATGGACAAAAAATTAACATATGTAGAGAAAAATATAAATATATATATGAATTAAAAATTCATGAACACAAATTGAACATTCTGGACGATAAAATTGAGAGTATGAAGGATGAAAAAGAGACCATGGAAAGGAAATTCGATTTTCTGGAACAAAAACCCAAAAAGAAAAACATAAGAATATTTAAATATCAAGAAAAAGCCACAAGAAGATATTAAATCTGATATTATTACACTCCCCAACACAACGATGGACATAAACCTATCAAACAACAACATAGAACTCTGTCACAGAATTGGAAGAAAATAAGAGAAAGCGAAGAAGGCTAGAGGAATACTTGTAAGGTTCAAAAACTACGAAACCAGACAAGAGATTTATCATAAGAGAAAACACTAAAAGGAACTGGTATAATCATACGAGATTCTACTAATCTGAGAGCCGATTTGCTGTCCAAAGCAATTGAAAAAACTACCATAAAAATTTCTGGACCAAAGCTGGAAAAATTTATGTCAACAACAATAATGGAATCGCCATCATGAGATCCAGAGAAGAATTCAAGAATGTCTTCGAAAACCAATCTATTTTATAAAGTATCAAATGTAATCGGGAGCCTTGCAAATATTTGTGGAATTTCTTTCAGCATCTAAATTCGCTTGTAATTTGTTAAATTCTCATTTTGAGAACTTTATTTTTATTTTCATTTTCTAGACCCAAAGTTCTGTTTTACTGAAACATGTTAGAATTTCTCGATATATTGGATAGCCGGAATGAAATAAAAACAAAAATTTACAGTGATATCGAAACTGTTATAGATGACATGGGAAATGGGGAGAAGCAGGGCAAAAAGGTATTATTCACTTCAATATACGTAGCATTAGAGAGCACTTTGATGAACTCCTCATTTATCTTGAGACAAAAAGAGAAAATATAGATATTGTGGTTTTATCTGAATCGTGGAATGTTAACCAGGTAAATGACTATGAAATACCAAATTAAACAGTTTATTACAATGAATCTAAATATAACCAAAACGATGGAGTAATTGTTTATGTGAAAGACACAATTTCAACCGAAACAAAGATCTACGATTCAACTGAAACAAAATTATTACGAATATCTGTTAGAAATGAAACGGAAGAGTTTGGCATCACTACATCTCACAGAACTCCATCTACAGATACACAGAAATATCTGGATGAACTGGAAAACTATATGTCAAGTTTACAAAAAAACTAAATCGTCTTTATGGACGATATAAATATTAATCTCCTGGACAAAAACTAAAGAAACGAATGAATACATGAACTAATTAATTGAAGATGGCTTCATCTCATCTATAAATGAACCAACCAGAATATCTGAACAATCACTTAGTATCATAGATCACATTTTTGTAAAGAAACAAAACAGCATGCAGAATCTCCTCATTACCTCAGCGATGATTGGAACAAATCTATCAGACCACTACACTACTTTCTTAACAATAAAACGGGCACAAAAAAAAATAAGAAACAGGAATGTTCAGGAAAATTAACTTTGAAATTTTAAAATTAAATTTGAATGAAGAAAAATGGGAAAATAATCTCACTTGTAATCAGCCTCAGATAGCATATAACCACTTTATTGGAAGACTGAACCAAAGCAACATCTACGAAAGAATACCGTCGCAATGAAGTAAAAAATAAATTAAAACCATGGATCACAAACAGTGTCATAATATCAATGAAAAAATGTTAATTAGTGATAAAGATGAATCAAAAAAAGAATAAACCAATAAGAAATGAATTAAATAACCTAAAAAACAAAGATTCAATATTATAGAAAAAAATTAGAGATGTTAAATGGAAATTGTAAAAAAACCTGAAATTAATAAATGAGATTTCAAATAATCACAAGAGCAAAAAATCAATTGCAAATATAGATGTCAAAAGCATGGAAGGTAGAATAATCAGATGCATTTAATAAGTACTTCATAAATATTGGCAAAAATATGGCAAATCAAATGACAATAGCATAGAACCTCCACCAAACTTTTAAAATGATTTCTCCGTAGGCCCCACATAATTTTTGAATCCTGTAACAGAAAATGAAATAATTGAGATGATTCCAAAACCAAAAAAAAACTCATGAACCAAATGAAATAGAAGTAGCAACATAAAAAAAAATCAACACTTATATTATTAAACCGCCAATACATATAATCAACTTGGCCTTCACAACAGGAAGAGTACTAGAACATTGGAGACAATCAACAGTCACTTCTGTATATAAAACAGGAACCAAAGATGAATTAGGTAATTACAGACATTTCTCTGTCATTAATGATTTTGCAAAAATTTTTGAGCAAAGCCTGAAAAAGAGATTAGTTGAATTCCTTGATTTACTCAAGTGATTACTGAAAAACCGTTTCGATTCAGAAGAAACTGTAATGAAGGAACAGCCATTCTTGATCTTACAAAAAAAAATATTGAAAACTTAGACGAATCAAATGAATGCCTAGCTGTCCCTCTTGATCTAGCAAAGGCTGTTGATACGGTATCACATGAAACACTATTAGACAGGCTATACCATTGTGGCATACGGGGACCATCTTTAGATATTTTGCGAAATTATTCAACACACGGAAATCAAAGAGTTAAAATTGACAATTCATAAAGCAAAACACTAGAAATCACAACTGAGGTACCACAGGGAACTGTATTAGGACCAGTACTGTTCTTAATATATATTAACAGTATAACTCAAATGAAAAAACATTCTGGACATTCATCTCATATGCTGACGATACAGCAATAATATTCACAGGAGAAAAAAGGACTCAGACTTACAACAATGTGGAAACAGGATTGAAAAGCATAGGCTTATGGCTGAATATAAACCTTTTGAGCTTGAATATAAAAAAAAAACTAAATTTATTTCCTTCACAATTGATAGAAGAGATCAGCCGCAAGAAAACTCAATAAAGATACACTCTCCCAAATGTATAATTGAAATATCTTGTATATACCTGCCCCAAAATTGAGAAAGGGACCAAAATTGAATATCTTGGGATTATGATTGACCAGTATACGTCACGAAAAGACTCAGACAATTAACCTACAAATTTTTTACTTCGAGGGATATTTTGAACGGGAAAAATATGATTATATTATACCACTCAAATCGGTAATACAATATTGCAATACTGCTTGGGGTGGAATGTTTAATAATACTTTGCGTAATTTTCAAGCTTCTGCGAATTCGATAATAAAGATTATTCTCGAGTAAACAATTATATAAAGACACAAACTCACTTGATGTGAGAAGTCTGTATGCATTTCACTGCCTTATATGGATATTCCATAAGAAAAATTCATACGAAACAGATAAAACTACACATACTAGATTCGCAAAAAACATTTGTCTAAACTCACCAAGTTTTAAGAAACATCATACACAAAGATGTATATTCTTTTTCGGTCCTAAACTGTTCAATATAGAGCCAACTCGCCTCAGAACTGGTTTAAACAAAAACCATTACAAATCGAATATGAAACTTTTCATCAGTCAAAACCAAAACTCGATTATGAATATATTTTGAAATACCATAAATTATAAATTATAGCTTGATATCAACAAACAAAAATTGTTTTTTTTTCATTCTACAGATCCAAAATGTTCGTTTCAATGTACTCATTAGCCATATCATTGATAAAATACAAGCGTTAATATTACCAAGCCTCCAGGAAAAACAGGGATATATCACAATACAAGCATCCCGTATGCTTGGGGTGTTATCTCTCTTCTCCACAGGGGCTAAAACCATAGATAATTTTATACTCCTACTGAATGAACTGAAACTGAAACGACCAGATGTATTTAGTTCTATATAGGTATATGTGTATATGTATGTCAAAATATATGAATTCTGCACATTGTCAACGTACAAGTCCCACTTTTGTTGAATAAGAGAATGAACATAACCCTACACTCGCCCGAAAACTACATTTGACGTTGCATAGCATACTACACTAAACACAAGATATATTTGAAAATTGTATTCTTTTTCACTCAATCTGCCCACGATGCCTTCACACAAGTTTTAACCTTTAGAAGGTTCATTCTTCATTTATTTCCTACTATATTTGTAATGTACATTGACTGATTGATTCCTTTTTTAAACAAATATTATTATTGTTTAATGTAATCACTCTGTAATTTAGACGTCAATCGCAAGCATCTAGGACAAGTCAGTCTTGTCAAATCCGAATAAACAATACTTCCACAAAGTAGTTAATCGATACATAAGGAAGAAAGTCTAACGCTGACTCAACAGCTCGTATAATGAGCAGATATCCCGGTAATGGCGGAAAAAACATTTATCGCATTATTTGATATCATCATCCATCCAAATACATAATTCCGTCCGTCCATTCCTGGAATCTTTTCCGTTTCCAAAATCCATAAGTGGGCAGAAAAATCTAATTAATAATTCAATCATATTCTCTTCTCCAACAAGATATCCAATGATGACTCTGATGTTCATCCTTGTACAAAGAAAACTCTCCATTATGATTAGGTAATTCAGCTCCCTAGGAACGAGAACTCCGCTTTCCTTGACGGAGTTCTATCTGAAAATCGTTGTCTTTTTCGGCATCTTATGGTTTTATGGTTCATTTAAGAAGAAGAAAAGAGAATCAAAAGCTCGAGGATATCTTATTTTCGAACTCTCTCATGTAATGGTCCCCATGGAATAACCATAATTTTCCTCGGATCGAACCACCGAGCCAAGATTCGTTTGGATTGAATGTTCGAGAAACTCATATAACGATTATAGCTCTATCTTAATGAGCAATAGTTGAGAATAAAAGCTGGAATGATGAAATGAATATGGGAAATAAGTTCGGTAATGTTACTCTGAAATCCCTCAATCCTCCTTCATATAATAAATTTAAGAAAAGAAAAGGTTTTGCGGCAAAAGTTTCTCCATGGAGTTGCTGCGTTCACAATTTCTGTTTATTGAAGTTGGTGGAAAAGCTTCCCATTTCATAGTTATCCCTGGTAGCTCAACTCACCTATTGCTGGCACATGAAGTTTGGTGACTTTACCAATGTCGCCTTATAATTTTTTTAGGAATAACAGTGAATTATGGCATAGAATAGATTGATCCCATCATTAACCAAAGAGGAAAGGTTATCTAGTCGACACGTATTTTTTTTTGTATAACTACGCATAACTTTTACAGAGTGGACCGATTTCGATGATTTTTTTTATTGGATAGTTTATACCTGAAAATTGGTCCAATTTGAATTTGAAACAGACATTCCCCCTCTGAAGGTAGGAAAATAGGAGATTGATTGTTCATCCACATAATTTCAACCTGTTAAACAATTCAAATAGTTTTTTTTCATTGAAAAGGTATATCTCGGTGTTGAGCCTATTGCAATTTGAGAAAAAAAATCCACCCTAAGGGTATGAAAATGAAGGATGATTGATTTTTCACCTGTGAACCGATTATGTTGGAACATTTATGACGTTCTGATGGAACTACAACTTAATGGAGACCTGTGGCGCGTTCCAATACTCCAACTTTTCATCCTAACCGTTCATAAACTCGGTGGATTCCAACTTATCAACTCGTGAAAGTCGTTCCTATACTCCGGTAATTCAATCGGATGAACTCGAGAGTCCGTGAAAAAGTTGGAATATTTCAACCGCATGCGCATTGCACATCATAGTTAGAAGTGATTGAAGGTTAAGTCATAGGTTATATATTATTTTCTTCAAACTGAATCCATATCCAAAAGCTCTTCGTCAGAATCCGAATCTGACTCACTATCAAATAAAATAGTATCTACAAATGGTTTCAGTACTCCAGTAATGGCAAGAATCTTCCCTTCAATTCCTTCCATTGTTGAATCCTTAAATCATATCTTAAATTTCAATATAATTTCATTTTGGACGATGACAACTGACAAATAACTAATTTATTTCGTTTCGTTCCAAACATTGAACTCAATACTACGTAAATGGAGAGGCCCCGCGTGCTTTGACGAAATGAACCTGTGTGCCAGGGGCAACTGAGAGAGAAAGGCCGTTGTTTAGTATTTGTTTCTTTGTCCGCCTCGAAAGCTTAAACGTTATTTTTTATCCGATTTGTTTACCTGTGCCGTTTTACCTCTAATAAAAGTCTATTTTACTTGTGTATTCCTATTAAGAGTGCAAATAAAGGTGTTTTGTGGTGATAAAATTATTAAGACAAATACATTTTATTGTTTTTCTAGTTTAATTGTAGTCAATAATGGTTCTAAACTGTGTGGCCTATGGATGTAATGTGGTACACGATGCAAGGAGCAAGATTTCTTTTCACGCGTAAGTTTTTAGTAAAATCTTAAATTATGAAACCAAAGAAAAGTAGTCACGCTATGGCAGTATATACTTTTTTTTATTTTTTTTATTTCCCGTTATTTGAGGTTGAGGAGAAGGCTGAGAAAAAAGTAAACTTCAAGATGACTTGTTTAATATTTGCTTTTTGTTGTAACTCAAGCACTTGAATCTAAAAATAAAAAAAATATTATTTTAGATTCTTTTTTACGCGGCCAGAGATTCTGAAACTTTGGATTGCTGCAGTACGAAGGGAAAACTGGCATCCCTCAAAGACCAGGAAGCTCTGCGGAAAACATTTTGTTGCAACGGATTTCATGGTAAAGAGGCTTCAATTAGACAAAAAATGACTAAAATAGTATTGTTCAAAAATTGTTGACGAACATAAAATGGTTAATGTATACTTTATTATTAATTATTTTATTTCTTTAATTTATGGTTTTATATTGTCGATTTAGAAAATTCTTTGTATGCAACATGCGTGTAAAGCACCTTTTTTCACTCATCTGATTGTTTCGTGCATCAAAATTTACATTCGTAAAAAAGGTTAACTTTACACACATGTTGCATACAAATATTATATTGTATTATATTGTGTAAATAACCATTGTCTGTCGTTTTAATTTTTGATTGTTTCCTTTATTCATTAACCAATGCTGTTATGTATTGAGTTTTCAAAATAATGCTTTTTGGAAATAAATCAGACTGAATAACCCGAGGTGCAAGTTTTATTTTCTAATTTAACCCTACATTAATGCAAACATTTGACATTTTTGTTCCTATTTTGGCTTAAATATTGGTTAGAATATCCCAGCCTTTTTTTATATATTAAAATAAAACCTCTTTTTTAATTACTTTGCAAAAAACCTATTCTAACTAGGCGCGGCACATTTTCTGTATTTGACCCAACGAGTAAGAGAGAGATAGCGATACTAAACCACTGCGGGTTGCATAATTCAGCTATTTGCCTCAGGCCCTTGCCATTGCGCGTCCTTTCCAGTTACGTAGTATTGAGTTCAACGGTTCCAAAAGAATCAACATGACAATTGACACATATGCCAAATTTTTCACTTATCCTCCAACCGAGTTGTGGTACTGGAACGCGGTCCTGGAGTCAACCTCATGATCGGGACGGAAGACAGTCGAGGGAACTTCTCAACGGTTCACAGCAGCTACCTCGTATTTGGGGTAATTATAGTATATAACAGTTAATAGTTAAAGTAAGGTGAATATAAAGAATACACAGAACAAAATAACATGATAATGCAAGGTGAAATATCCAGCGATAAACAATAACATCCCAAAACTGCGCTCTCCGCACGACCACTCTCAACAAAGTGTGCCCCCACGGGTGAGCCCTTTTGGGTAGCTGTCTCGCTGATATTAACTTCGGAGTAGTAAATCAAAATGGCGAGAACTGAATAGCTGCGTGTTAACTGAGCTCCCCAAAATTAGTATAAATAACGGTGTTTCAATCAATAAAACAATTTCTAAATTGTCAGTGAGTGAAAAAAGTCAATAGCCTTGTCTCAAGTAGTGAAAAAAATAAGCAAATATGGTTTTGACACGCGAAATAAGAGATGAAATAGAAACAGCAGTTGGCCATGCCATTAACAAGTGTATAAAAAGCGACTCTTTCATTAAAACTATAGTGAACAATGTGACCGAAGCCGTCGCAAAAACTCTGGAGAAGAAATTATCACAGTTGGAAGTGACAGTGGCGGAGCTTCTGAATAAATTTACTGAACTGAAATCGGATTGTGAAAACAAAGTGAAAACTCTTGAATATAAATTAAATGAAACAAACGTGGAAAAGGAGAAGATCGAAGAAACTATGGAGAAAATTGACCAGGAAAACAGAAAGGCCAATCATAGAATATTTAGTTTTAAAGAAAAATACCAAGAAAATACAAGAGAGGAAATAATAAATTTTCTCAACTCCAAGATGTCTTTGAATTTAAGAAACGAAGAAATCGAACTGTGCTACCGAGTTGGTAAACGAAGTGATACAAAAAATAGAGGAATCTTCCTCAAACTGAAAAATCTCGACGCAAAAGAAGGAATTTATTCAAGAAAAAAATTACTCAAGGGAACAGGTGTTGTAATAAGAGAAGATCTCACTACTATGAGGGTTCAAATGCTGAATAAATGTATCGAAAAATTTGGATTAAAAAACGTATGGACTGGAAATGGGAGAATTTATCTTCAAGCAAATAATCAAGTGTCCATTATAAAAACAAAACAGACTATATACGCATTATTGGCAAAGAAGACACCTAAATTATATAAATTATTTTTTTATTTCTTTTTTCTTTAATCTCAAACTTAAATTTGTATTTCATTATAAACTATTATCATTACTATTACTGTTTTTATTATTAATTACACTCATTCGATTTCATTTCTTTTCAAAATTGTTTCAAAAAATTTTTATTTTACACCGTATCATAAAAATAACTTAATCTTAAGGTATCTCAGTGCCCTAATCAGTTATACTTATATGTTAGATCTTTTGGATGTACTAGATGAAAACATACAAATTGACACAAAAATACTAGATAATTTTCAACAATATGTACAAGGTAGAACCGGCGGAAGCAAAAGAGGTATCGGTATCGCCCACTTCAATATACGAAGTCTACAGAAACATTACAATGAATTACTAATACATATCCAAATGGCAGAAGATCTCCTAGACGTAATCATTCTATCGGAAACAAGAAAGATTGAAAATGTAAGTGATTTTTCTATTCCAAACTATAATATACATTATAATGAATCAACAGTCAATAAATGTGATGGAGTAGTTGTATATACAAAAAGTAGCCTTTCTGCTATTGTCGAAATATCACCAATAAACGAAACCAAATTTCTCAGGATAACTTTCACAAATAAACTCTTACATTCACACAATACAATAGGTATAACAGCTTTTTACAGGTCACCGGCAACAAATGTTCAAAGTTACATAACTGATCTAGAAATATATTTGGAAAACTTGAAAAAGCAAAATTTAGAAATATACGCGGGAGATATAAATATAAACTTACTTCAAACGGAACAACTTGAAGGGTTTCATATCATATATTAACAAACCAACTAGAGTCACACAGAATTCTGAATCTGCTATTGATCATATCTTTATAAGAAAAGAAAAATGCTTAGAAAATAAAATCCAAATCGACCCTTACATCATTAATACTGACATAACAGATCATTTCACGCCAATCATTTCAATCTCACTTTCCGACCATGAAAGTCATCCGTCCAATGCTGAAAGAGACCAAATAATGAAAAAAATTAATTATAAAAAATTGAATGAATTTTTGAGTAAAGAAAATTGGAGGGAGGTATTATCAAGTGAACAAGTGCAAGAATCATACAATCTCTTTATAGATAAACTGAATAACTACATAAGTAACACGACTACCACAAACATTTTTCAACCAAAAAAATATAATAAAATAAAACCATGGATTACATCGGGTCTGATTACCTCTATTAATGAAAGAGACAAACTTAAAAAGAAGCTGCTAAAAAATCACAATATTCAACTAGAAAATCAGTATAGAGAGTACAGAAATAAACTAAATTGTCTAATCAAAAAAACAAAAAATCGACTACTATCAAAGTAAAATAAAGGATGCAAGGGGAAATTATAAAAAAATTTGGAAAATAATTAACGACATATCAGGAAAAAAATCTACTAAAAATATAGAAGACATCAGAATTAGAAATGAAAAAACTGAGCCAATAACTGACAATAAGAAAAAAGCAGATACTTTCAATGAATTCTTTATTAATTTAGGATTGAAAATGGCAGAAAATATAGAGGAAACTAACATACCTGAACACTTTTTGAATGAAACTACAAACAATTCATCAATTTTTTTAAATCCAACCACATCTAATGAGATTACAATCCTCATATCCAATCTAAAAAACCATTGCTCTCCTGGACCTGACAAAATTAGTTCAGTGACAATAAAAAATATTCATGTACATATAATTCAACCTCTAGTTCATATTATCAACTTATGTTTTACATTTGGCTTGATTCCAAGAAATCCCAAATCAGTGGAAACAATCTATTGTCACTCCAATTTTCAAAGCTGGCGATTCCAGTCAGTTAACGAATTATAGACCGATATCAGTTATAAATAACTTTGCTAAATTGTTCGAACAGGCTCTGAAAAGTAGAATGCTTGGATTTTTTGATATCCACAATATCATAAATGAGAGACAGTATGGTTTCATAAAAAAATCGAACACAGAAAACGCAGTTATTGATTTCCTGGAACATACAGTAAAAGCCATGGATGACTCAACGAAATGCCTTGCGATTTTCCTTGATCTCGCTAAGGCATTCGATACGGTCTCACAACAAACTGCTTGATAAACTATAAAATATGGCATACGTGGCACAGCCCTTAATCTCTTAAAGAATTACTTATCTGAGAGATACCAAGTAGTGAAAATCGGAAAGGAACTTAGCTCAGAATCGAAGGTTGAAATAGGAGTACCACAAGGAACAGTGTTAGGTCCGATACTGTTCCTTGTATACATAAATAGTATCTCTCATATAAGTGAATTTATGGGACATCTGATATGTTATGCAGATGACACAGCTCTAGTCTTCACAGGTAGGGATTGGGAAGATGTTAATTGCAAAGCTGAGTCGGGTCTGAAAAAAATATTACTATGGTTGAACCACAACTCACTAAGCTTGAATATCAAAAAAACCAAGTATATAACCTTCTCCCCAACAATAATTGATCAACCCACCCGATTTATTCTTAAAGTACACTCGCCAACCTGTGATGTTGAGACATGCGCTGCCGAGCTTAGAAAAAAAACAACTTCAATTAAATATTTAGGGGTAATAATAGACCAACATATACGCTGGTCTGAACACATATCTCATGTGACAAGAAGAATAAGAGAACTATCTCATAAATTTTACATTCTACGAGACATCCTTTCGAGAAAAAATTTGATTATCTTGTACAATAGTCTTGCTGAATCAATTGTCAGATACTGCATAGTCGCATGGGGAGGCGCTTTCATTACCACACTACATGTATTACAGACAGCTCAAAATATATTAATTAAGATTATACTAAAAAAAGACAGACTATTCTCTACCCACCTACTCTATAAAGATACTGACCTACGGTAAAAAAAAAAAAGATGACCGATCGACTCTAAAAAAAACATTACATCAAAAAAACTGTAACACATAAAATGAAACAGGATGACCAGATCGACTCTAAACAAAAACATTCAAGTTCACTCATTCAAAAAATCTGTAACCCGAAGATCATTTATGTATTTTGGTCCAAAATTCTTCAATCTTATCCCAGCTGACCTTAGAGATATAAAAAACCACAAGATCTTCAAAAAGTTAGTAAAAAAATTAATAATAGAAAACCATGAAAAATTTTGTTAGATTCAAAACTAGAGAAAGGAATAGTTGATCTATTGACTCCATGATGTATCTAAGACGCATAAACTGATTGCCAAACCACTGTGGTTCCGTCGGTTCTTCCTCATTGCTACAATGAACCTTCATTTTATTTAATATTTGTATCATACGCTCGCCCTTATTACACATGTAATTGCAAATTCGTAAGCATATGTAAAGGGTTGGAAAAGCAATACAGGCATATTTGCCTAGGCAATTTCCGACCCTGAACCAGATGCTGCTATAAACCAGCAATCGAAATTCATGTATTTTGTAAATTTTGTAACATGAATTTTTGTATAACTTGTGAATTTTGTAACTAGAATGGCAATAAATTGAAATTGAAATTGAAAATGCTCGGAAGTTTTTGGCAAAGGGACACGCCACGCTGCGGCCGCGAATTCCGCTGCTATCATTACATTCGCTTGTTTGTTTGGCGCTGACTCAAAATTAGTTATTTTCATTAGTTCAGGAGCTCAGTTATTGAGAACAGGGTTCATTTTATTTTTGGCTTTTCAGTTTTTTTTTGTCGATTTAATTTTTTGTTTGAAAAAATCATTTTACCATCCCTTTGTTATGATAGCTCTCAGGTATTCAATTTCATATCAAGATATAGGAAAATGATATAATCACAATTATAATTTAATAACACAAATCAAAATGTTATAAGAGTCAATATCTGATGAATTTAGTTTTTCGATAATGCCATAATTATTGTTGAAACATTTCATCACATATATAAATATATATATAATATATATATATATATATATATATATATATATATATATATATATATATATATATATATATAAACTCCACTGTTTACTGGTTCCCTCCCTAACTAATCAGCAAAGACTGCCTCTCATCTCTCTCTCTATGTGTATATACATGGCTTTTCACGATAAGCGATAATTAGACGTTTCTGGCAAACCAGACAACGGATCACCCTGAAAATTACACAGTATGCATGAATCAATGTGATCTACACTACTGAAATTTCAAACTATTTCTACTATAAAGTAGCGGCTACTTTGATTTTTCAAATGGAACACCCTGAATATAATATCATACTATGATTTCTCATCACTTTGTCAACAACTTCATGTACCATTTCTCTCCACCTAACTGTTACCGTTTAGAAGATATAAATTAATTTCCATTTTTTTTATCAAACATGTACTTTTATAAACATGTACTTGAACTCTCTGGTACTAAGACGATCAAATTCGAAATGAAGTGGAGTTATACCATGAGGATCTTCACTTCGAGTCATATTTTCATTTGCCTCATACAGGGTCTTTAAAAAATGCAGATACTTTGTTCACATGAAGAAATGAGTGAAAGTAATTTTTTCAAATGGAACACCCTGTATATTTCCACATTTTTGAACTATACATCCAATTTTAGATTGACTTTGTTCAGATAATCCTATTTCGATTTCGAACCGTTCCCGAGATAATCTGTTTCAAACAGAAAATGACGTGGTTTCCTTGTATTCATCACTTATTTTTGAGATTTAACAGATTCCGTTCGATGTTCCTTCAGCAGTCACAGATAATACAATGAATAAATAATTATTAAAATACTCTTCAACCATCAAATGGAATTTCTCTTCAAACAATAGTTTTATTAACGCTGACACACGAACTGAAAATAATTTCATGAATTAGTAAGTTAATTCAATTGTCAGTGTATTTCAGAATATGTTCGAACACATCTCCACCTCTACTTGAACAAACATGTAATCTATTCAAAACATTTTCATGTGTAGAGCTTCTGATTGAGTCTGGAGTTAAACTATTGAAAGCAGTTCTAACTCTCGATTTCATATCATCCATTGTTGTTACTGGGTTGGAGTAAATCATATTTTTAATAAAACCCCACAAATAATAATCCAAAGGATTGCCATCTGGTGTTAGGAGGCCAACGAAAAGTTCCATTATTACCAATCCATCTGTCTTCGAAGATTTCAGTTAAAGCTTCGCTTACCAAACGAGAATTATGGGGTGGAGCACCATCCATTTGGTACCATACACGTTCTCTTCTTGGCGTATTATTTAAAATCATTTGAATTCCATTTCTCAGTAAATCTTCATATTTTGTTGCATTCAAATTATCATCATAAAACTCGATATAAAAAATTTACCCATTCTTTATGGCACAAAATACATTAAATTGCCATCTTTCTTGAAAACCCCTTTGGCGAACGACATGGGGATTTTCTGGCGCCCAATAATGACTGTTGAGTCTATTGAAAACTCCATTTTTTGTAAACTTGGCCTCATCTGTTCCTATGATATTGTCAGGGAAATTTTCATCTTCTTGAGTCTTGACAAGTAACCATTCAAAGAATTCCACTCTACGAGGCAAATCAGTCTCTTTCAGATGTTGGACACAGTAGAATTCATAGGGATGCCATGAATTGTCACGTAGGGTATACCCATCTCCCTTCCAGCCTCGTATAGAGAAGCATTTAGAAATGCATGAAAAAATCCCAAAACTGTTATGCCAACGTCATCATCGTCCACTTCAGGCTTTCTACGAATGATTTTTGGACGAAAGGTTCCATTCAACCTACAGTTTTTTAGTAAACGATTTATCACATTATTATTCGGCTTCGAAAGTTGTGGATATCTTTCATGAAATACTCGTCATGTTCTACTTGCAATTCTATTGCACTCACCATAATTTATTAATAAATTCAAGAAATCTTCATTACTGTAACCTAATTTCGACATTTTTCTATTATAATTGGTATCACAATCAGTAGAAACACCAACAAAAGTTTGACGTTTCAAAATTGGATCATTCATTTTTCCAAAGCACACTATTGAAAAATATTAATTTGCAATGTTGTACGGTAGAGACACTCATTACCTCAATGCATACAAATTATAACTTTTTCTAAGGTACATATCAATTTCGAATTGACTGATTTGAGACTGTTGAAAAACTAAATCGAAAAGAAATATTAGGTAGTATAAAAAAGATGTTAAATTTCAGAAATGAGTGATGAATACAAGGAAACCACGTCATTTTCTGTTTGAAACAGTTTATCTCGAAAACGGTTCAAAATCGAAATAGGATTATCTGAACAAAGTCAATCTGAAATTGGATGTAGAGCTCATGAATGGGAAATATACAGGGTGTTCCATTTGAAAAAATTGACTTCCACTCATTTTTTCATGTGAACAAAGAATCTGCCTTTTTTAAAGACCCTGTATGAGGCAAATGAAAATATGACTCGAAGTGAAGATCCTCATGGTATCATTCCACTCCATTTTGAATTTGATCAAACCAGAGAGTTCAAGATTATCAGCGTTTATAAAAGTACATGTTTGGTAGAAAAAAATCGAAATTAATTTATATCTTCTAGACAGTAACAGATAGGTACATGAAGTTGTTGACAAAGTGATCATAAATCATAAATGATATTATATACAGGGTGTTCTATCTGAAAAAACTTAGTAGCCGCTACTTTATAGTAGAAGCGAAAACGCGGCATCGCCTAAAATATTTTGGGCGTGTAGATCATATTAATTTATGCATACTGTGAATTTTCAGGTTGATCCTTTGTCTGGTTTGCCAGAAACGTCTGATTAACGCTGATATATATATATATATATATATATATATATATATATATATATATATATATATATATATATATATATATATATATATTTCTCTATTTTCTCGGAATAAGGGCTCTAGTCGGATGTTGGTAGATTGGTTTCCGTCAGGTAGTAAATTAGAAATGTATTTGAAATGCTTGGTAATAATATGTAATTTAGTTCCCAATCCCAAAAACGTCATTAGTAATTTGGTTTCCGGGGATTACCTGCGTAATCCCTTCGTGTAAGTGAAATTTGGGAAAACAAAAAATTAATTGTCTATTTTTTGCTTGTTCTACGAGTATTACTTTCATTTAGAGTTGTATTGCTTCTGTGACAGTCAGTTGTGATTTTGAATCGTTCTTGCTCAGTGACATTCAATTTTCTTTAAAGTTGTCTTAAATTCTCGCCATGAATCCAGAAATAATTTTGAGTGGACGAGGCAAACAGTTATTAATTTTTAATAACTATAAATACGGTTTTCAAAATATTCTGAAAAGTGGTGAGAAGCGATGGACTTGTACAAACAGAAAGTGTAAATCATTTGTTCTTACTTAGGGCGAATGTGTTGGAAGTTCAACCATAATAAAACACAAACAAGAACATTCTCATGATGCAGTTATGCAGGACCTAAATCGCCAAATTGTTAATTGTGCCTGCAAACGAAAAGCTGTGGAGGACCTGTCCGAAAACCCTGCGAAGATCATTCGCAGAATATTACAGGAAAATCTGCCATCAACATTCACTACAAATGATATTGCTTGCGTCAGAAGAAACATCTATAACGCTCGTAGAAACATTCAGCCAAGTTAACCCAAAAACATCGAGGAAGCTTTTGACTTCCTTGACGAGGCAAACATACAAACTTCTAGAGGTGCGCAATTTGTATTGTGAAGTGAACATATAGTAATATTTTCGTGTAAATCAAATATTCAGATTTTGGAAAAAGTCACACAAATTTATTTAGATGGTACGTTTAATTATTATGCGCAATTTTGTTGTCAGTTGTTTGCTTTAAACGGTTATTGTAATGGGCATTACATTCCTTAATTATTTCATTGTTACCTAATAAACTCTCAGATACGTATAAAAACTTATTCAAATCTATTATAAATATTTGTAAACATAATGGTGTTACATTAAAAAATTCAAAAAGTGTTATCGATTTTGAGAAGGGCATCCACAAAGCAGTCGAACACATTTTTCCTTCAGCACAAATAATTGGCTGTCGGTTTCACCTTGCACAATCGTGGTTTAGGAAAATTCGAGAATACGGCCCTATAGCCGAATATAAAAATGGTAATTCTAAATTTGGAAGATGGCTACGAATGACTTTTGTTCTTACATTTTTAAGCCCTCACGACGTCAGCGAATGCTTTGTTTTTGATTTGCTTGCGTAAGCACCAATAGACGAAAAAATTCAAAAGTATTGCGATTACTTAACAGATAATTATATAACAGAAGAGTCCGATTTCCACCCTTTCTTTGGGCTGAGAATTCAGCTGAGCTTGGACGAACCCCTAATGGTTGTGAATCTTTTCATAAACACTTTTTATAAAGCATATCCAAACATTTTAATTTTTCTGGAAAAACTTCGAGAATTTCAAATTGAAACTCATGTAAAATTACGAAGCATGAATATAACGGCTCAAATACATAACAGTGAAGTGAAAAATCGTCAAAAATTTATAGAAAAAATTATAGAATCTTATTCTTGAAAAGAAATTTGTCTACACTTGATTAAGTGTATTTCTTTTCACTGTGCTGTAACTATTTGATACTGTATTTTTATTATCATAAGTAGATAAGAAGTATAGAACGATAGAAGATTGTGCATGTATATGTTGTATGTTTATAAAGATATTTTATTAAGTGTGTTTTTTTTCACTGTGCTGTAATTATTTGTATTTTTATTATAGTAGATGAGAAGTATATAACGATAAAAGCTTGTGTGATTTATGTTGTATGTTTATAAAAAAATATTCTATTAAGTGTGTTTCTTTTCACTGTGCTGTAACTTGATATTGTATTTTCATTATTATAAGTAGATAAGAAATATAGAACGATAGGAGCTTGTGCGATGTATATGTTGTTACAATAAATAATAAAATGGCATATAGTATATCTGATGAAATATGTAAAGAAAAGGACGGAGTGAATGTTTAGTGTCATTCAAAATATTCTGACAGTTACTCATTGAGAATAAACGAGCGGAACTTCAAAATATTCATCAAAGAGAAGACCAGTTGTTCTAGTCTGTGATAGGGAGCATCATTGAGGCAGTCTATCAGTTCATTAAGATCATGCAATTGTTGAAATATCTCGCAGTTCCTTATTCCTCCAAAGATTGGACAACGAAATAGTAGGTGAAGGTTGTATTTTCAAGTAGTTGATCGGGTATCATGCCGATTTCACCGACCCTACTATTGAAATCACCAACTACAATGGAGGCGCGTTCATTATTGTTTTCGGAAATATGATTCATTGTAATTTGTATGAGATCTACAGTATCCTCAATATCGAGTGATGGTTTCAGATAATTTGAACATAGAATGAACTTCGTGTTGTGGAAGGTGAACAGGCATATAATCCACCAAGGGGAAGTGTCGAGGACGCTCACGCTGAAGTAATTCTTGTTTAGAATAGCCAAGCCACCACTGGCACGTCCTCCTCATAGCTGGAGAGCAAACAATCTCTTTTACAGAGTCCCCAATGAACCTACTCTTCAGCTAAACTCTTTTTCCTGCAACCACGATAGAGGTTCTCATATTTATTTCAGCCCACTCTTCTTTTTAAGTAAGTTTATTGAAAAACAATGACTTGTGTGCTGCTCAGGTCACACTCCATATTTTCAATCGATATTCCTCCATATCGGAATTATACTCCGTGTAGACCATAGTTTCCAACATTTTATGGTCCCAGAGAACGGAAGGTTTGTTGAAACTCATCTTCTCCGAAAAAAAAGCTAGAAATCCTTTGTCGAAATTATATTCTCGTTGCCACAATACTCCCTGTGAGTTGTGAAGTTTTTGATTATTTACCTATTATAAACTTCAGTTAGCATTACTAATAACCTCTTTCATGTCCGACAGGAACCTCCTGTGTAACAAACTCTTAACAAAATTATATGAGGAGAAAATATTTTCATTGATTATTAAAACAATGAATATTTACTCTACCAGCAAACTGACTTGATAAGATGTAAAAATAGTAAACAATGGTATACAAGCCATTCATGGATTATTATCGCACCTTCAGAATGGAGAAAATTCACTCTCTTGAAATCATCATACTAGCCTATTTTGAAAAACCGTTAAAAGACTTCAAATCATCTTTGCTTTAGAAAGACACTCATTCTGAATAACGAAATCAATTTAGGTAGTTATCTAAAATTGCGTGCATCTTTGAAACACAAGTCGAGAAGATCAATCCTACAAACAAATTTAAAACACAGTCTCCTCGAACAGCCTTCGAGATAATATATACCAAAATGAACACAACAAGAGATTGAGACAATGATAGCATATATTCCCCAATGGATTTCCGGAAAATTCCAATGTCGAATGAGCTTCTATATCTATATCTACACTAACATAATATTGACAAACAAATTAATCTAGTTTGGATGAAATGCAACAGTGGAACTTTTCTCAACGAGGAAGTAGATCTACTCGCCAAGGAGGCTTCAATCGAAAGAGACTTTACCGATGACTTCAAAAATACCCAAGGAGAATTTCTTCTCCTTTCTTATGCACCGAAATGGAAATGATTTAAATGGCAACGTCTACATGGAGCCTTGACGAATAGAAATTCTAAAGCGTATAGCCAAAAATATCAACTGCACTATGGTCTGAGTTAGAAAACAACAGGAAGTATATTGAGCAATCACTCTCCATCCCAAACACAAACCCAGAATCGGTCTAACTGACTTGGGACAAACAGAAAGTTTACAACATATTATCCTAGAATGTTCTATTAATCAACCCCTCACACTGATCAGCCGGATGAATTACACAGAATGTAGATATAAACTCATTCAATTTATATATAAAGTATGTACCATATGGAAAAAAAGTTTATTATTGGAGTATTGGAAAAAATATTATGGAGAAAAGTTTGTGCATGTCCGATTATCTAAAAATCGATTTTGACACATGTCACGTGTTCGCTAGTATGGCGACAAATTGAAAAAAATTGCTATGAAAAGGCGAGAAGTGGGGTGAGATGGCAAAATAGGTATTTAAAAAAGTTACTTAGAATTTGATTTTATGCTCATAAACAAAAATTCAAGAGATAATTCGAAAAGATTGGAAATAGCTATTTTTGTCGAATATTTTCCCATCTATTTAAAAATATCAATTTTTTTCTCATGAATAGCTTGACTATACAAGAACATTTGCATTTCAATGATAATGACAGAACTCTCTCATTTTCTCCTCACCAGTGGACACTATATTTAAAAAATAGAATTTTGTCAGAACCCTTGCTGTTACATCGGTTGGTATCTAACAGGTATACTAGAATTCCACGACAATTGTGATAACATGACACTCCAAATCCAAAAACATGGTGTTTTCCAGATGATAATCAAGTTCCGATGATAATCGTGGATGAGCGTTTCACTTCGCACATAAACATGTAAATTATAAGTCTCTTGAATTTGACTCTCTATTTCATTCTGAATAATTTCACAATTTTTTTGGCAAATATAAACATCGAAAATAAACCATACTGAATTGGAATCAGGTTCATTCAGTGATCTACATCGGTGTCCGTGAACATATTCCTCAATTATGTCACGAAATTCACTTTCCAAAATACTATTTCGTGTGCTTTTCAAACAAATACCTACCTACCTACTTATTCATCACATCAGGATTCTATAATATAAGAGCATAGTAAAATTCCTTCTTTTCCACAAAATCAAAATTTAGTACACCAAACATGCTTTCTTGAGTATGAAAGGCATCAGAACATGAAATTTTGATTTCTTGAAAATAGTCAGTGTTTAAGTATTGTATCAACATTTCACTATTCCACAAGATAGCCATGGATTTCATTTGACAGAAAATACGTAAACTCATTGCAACAAAAGTCTAAGTAAGAACTCCATATTTATACTTAGTGGCGTTGATAATACCAGCAAGTTTTTGGTTGAATATGTCGAAGTTAAGTCAGCAAGAAAAGATCGAAATTGTTTCGATTGTGGGAGAAAATTACAAAAGCTATAGAGAAGCCGCAGCGATTTTCAACGGGAGGCATACCAATAAAATTATTTCACATGTAACTGTTGGAAAAAAAAATCCAATTTCAAAAATACTGGGTCCGTGGAAAACTCATTCAGAAAACAACATAGGCACTGGGTTACTGCTGAGGAAACCGAGTTTGAAATTATACAGAGTATAGTTGAAACTCCAAGTACATCAGTTAGTAAATTGTCTGGGAATTTGGATTTATCTTCAACTTATATCCGAAGACTGCTAAAAAAAACAAATTCAAGCCTTATAAACCTAAATTTATCCACACGCTTAAGGATAGAGACTACGATCCACGCTTGTATTTCTCCTTTTGGCTGCAGGGACAAATTGAAGAAAATATATCATTTACGAAATTTATTTTATCTAGTGATGAGTCAACTTTCACTTCAAATGATGTTGTTCCATCTCAGAATTAATTGTAGATGGTGGTCGGATGAGAATCCACATTTTGCTGTAGAAGCCCGTGATCAATATTCATTTAAAGTGAATGTTTGGTGCGGGATTTTTAATGACAGAATAATTGGACCATTTTTCTTTCGTCGTAATTTGAATGCTGAAACGTACTTGGATTTTTTGAGGAACGATTTTTACAATGAGTTAGACAATTTCACGTTAGAAGAGAGGCGAAAAATGTATTTTCAACAACATCCATAGTACATTGGCAATAAGGAATTGGCTGGACACCACTTTTCCTGGAAAGTGGATAGGTAGGTTTTCAGAAATTCCTTGGCCGCCACGTTCACCTGACCTGACCCCATGTGACTTTTTCTTGTGGGACCATTTAAAAAATACTGTTCACAAATTTTGACCTTTTCGAAATATTTAGCACTTGGAAGAAACTATCCGTCATTGTGAAGCAGAAATTTCTCCAAATTTTTTTGTTGAACGTTCGAAAAAGATATACCATAAAACGATTTTATGTATGGAAAGAGGAGGAAGGCATATTGAGATATTAATTGTTATTATATAGAAATAGTTGAAAATTTGTTGTTTTGTTTACAGAATATTTGAATTGCTTGATTGAATAAAAAAACCTTTTCTGCAGAATGTGTTTTGAGGACCACATCCCATCATTTTGAATTGAGTTATAGATTTATATCTAACACCAATAATTAGTCATCGATCAATGTTGAAAAAAGTATGAAAATATTCAGAATTTCTATTTTAGATTAATAGTGCGATAAATTAAATAGTTTTCCAGTTTATGTACGAAGTGAGATGTTCATGCACGATCATCATCAAAACTTGATTAACATCTAGAAAAATCACGATGTTTTTGAAGTGTCATGTTATCACAATGGTCGTGGAATTCTGATATAACTGTTAGATACGAACCGATGTAACAGCAAAGGTTCTGACAAAATCCTATTTTTTAAATATAGTGCCCTCTGGTCAGGAGAAAAAGAGAAAGTTCTGTCATTATCATTGAAATGCAAATGTTTCAGAATAGTCAAGCAATTCATAAAAAAAAATATATTTTTGAATAGACGGGAAAATTTCCAATTTTTTTTCATTATCTTTAGAAACTTTGTTTTCGTACATCAAATTCAAGTCTAGGTAACTTTTTCAAATAACTTTTTTTGATATCTTGCCATCTTACCCAACTTTTCGCCTTTTCATAGCAATTTTTTCCAATTTGCCTCCATACTAGCGATCACGTGACATGTGTCAAAATCGATTTCAAGGTAATCGGACATGCACAAACTTTTCCCCAGAATATTTTTCCCAATACTCCAATAATAAACTTTTTTCCCATATGGTACATACTTTTTGGCCGACACTGTATATATCGTTATTTACCAGTTCATTTAATAAAACAATGAAATGAATATATGATTGGGTGGGTTAGGAAAATGATTGTACAGCAACATAACTGTATCATTAGTAATTGAGTCCGAGGAAAAAAGTATGAATTAACATAATATTAAAGAAGGGATACAAAATAATGTGTATGCGTATATAAGTGAATATGTATAAATTCGATAATTATAAAATAAGTGGATAAGATAAGACATATATTCCAAACCTAGATGTGAACAAAGGTCAGGCTTTGCTTTAATAATAATATAATAATAATAATGTATTCACACATCGTCTTTTGAATTACATTGACTCTTATAAGTGAAGTACAATAAAAGGAGGAGGGAATAAATTGGAAACCCTACAGTATAACAAGTCTTTGCATAGGGCTTGAGTGCAAGTAGCTTGATTGAATATGTTATTAATAACTTGAAAAAGTAATGAAATATTCAAACAAACCTAGACTGAGGCACAAGATAAATACTTAATAACTAATAAAATGGTTGAAAAAATAGATAATAATCATAATAACAACAATATGATGTATAACGTGAAACAAAGATATGAATAAAATCTATGTGTTTTCTATGATTTGGTGTATGTCAATTCTTGGGGTGTTAATCACATAATTTCATTTTTGAAACGGTTTCGTTGTTTTATTTGGTTCAAACTTTGTGGAAAAGAATTGAATAATTTTGGACCAAGATATAGGTAAGTTCTCTGCAAATAAATCTTATTCTGGTTTCATAATGATATAGTTTTTTGCAATTTTATATCTTGTATTATAGTGATGTTCTATCGGTAATAAGTCAGATATTTAGTGCCATTAATCAACCTGGGCTCGCACACAGACACACACACAATACTATGGATTATAGATTCAAACGTTTCCTGGCTGCTGAGATACGATCAGTCTTGCAAGAAAGAAAATCTTTACCTCAATCTTCCAGAAAAAAACCTTTTTTTTGTCAATTATTTTGGGCGATAAATGAGCGTTTATACAGCACCACATTTTTAGAAGAACATTATTAATGATTCCACTGGTGTCATAATAAAATCATTAATCACTCGTGGAAATATCTGAATTTTGCTGTAATCAGAATGACTTTCGGAAGTATGATACAACTATCAAATTATTCATCTATTATATACATTGACTTTTTGTGAATTTTTGTATAAAATAAAAAAAGGTTTGCAGAATCCTTGCAGTAAAAACTGATGAATATATACTCTACCGGAAAACTGTTCAGATGAAACGGAATAGTATATTCTGTAACAAGGTTAGAATGAAAGAATCGATACGAGTGGAATATTCCGAACGCGAGCGTGAGGAACCACGACTATCGAATTTTTTCATTCTAACCAAGTAACAGACTATATTTTCTATGCGACCAGAAAGTATGAATAAAAAACAATTAAATTAAATCTGAACAAAACAAGTTATTTATTCAGACATTTATATTACATTGTATCGATATTTATATTTACAGTGTTGGTACAATTACTGAAATCAAAAACTGGTGCATTGGAAATATTTTCCGAAATATCAACTTTTCATATACATGTCTCGATTTTGGGGGCAGCATGTTTCGCTCATATTATTTGCATAATTTGTTATTTCATATCTTATTCACTCGATTTTTCAACCATTATTTTGTTACACCTGACTTTGGGGATAGAATAGAAGAACCCTACACCTGAGACCACACCTGTAATACCAAATATTATGACCTATACATTTGAAGAATTTAAAAATCCCACAACTTAAAGCCAATTGTTACGCCACTGGCCTGTTATAGAATCACAAATTTAAACTACACCACGCTTGACGATAAATGTTATGACACATACAGGGTGTTGAAAGAAACTCCGAACCTGAGAGTCAAAAGTCAAACCCCTTGTATAACTGTTGAGAAGCACACCTTGGAAAACCCGAATATTATGGTTTATTCATGTACACTCTGATGATGTCTATCTATAATGAAATTTCCTTATCTTATTTTGGTTCACTCTAATCAATGCCAAATTATAGTTATTTGAACACCATTGACAGTACAAAGGCGGATTTTCAAGGAGGGTTTATACTGAGTGTCGTATGGGTAATTGCCTTACAACTAGGACTGAATCAAACCCTGAATATATGCGATTCGTGCAGGTACGATTCAATTATGTACGCCGTAATATCTCAAATATATTCAAAAAGGAATACTGATAGAATGTTGGTAAAAATATAATTTAATGAAAGCAATATTCAAGTACAAATTCCATAAACTCGCGATCATTTAAATCATATACCAATTTTTGCCAGTAGATATATGCATAATAATAATAATAGAACACTTTCAATGGTCAATATCATTTCATAGATAATACTCAATAATAGCTACATTACTTTCATCTAGTAATTTTATTGGGACATTGATAATAGACGAGATAATTTTTTGAAAATCGAAAGCTCGTTCCTTGGTAACGCCCGAAGCCGAAGGCCGAGGGCTGTTACCAAGCAACGAGCTTGAGAAATTTGTCATAAAATTATGAGGCATTTGTCAATATCCGAGGGATATTCGGCGGAAAATTTGATACCAGTCATTTTCAACCAAGCAGATGCTTTATTTCGACATTGTTACTATGGTAACCAGCAAATTTTCTGAAAATTTTCCATCCACATTAGCATGTAGACGTGGAATTAATAAGTGGAAATTTCGCGGCACATGACAGCTATCATATAATTAGACAAAAATAATATTGAAATAATATTGACAATATTTTTTATTCACTTACTTTATAAGTTGGAAATATTAAAACAATTTATTGAAGTGTACATTCTATAATATCATTAATTAATTTTAAATTCTTCAAACATTGCACTTCTACCTCCTCTTTCCTAAATGGTGAATGAAACACAGAACCGGTGTTTTTTTCAACAATATGCCTGTGTTTCATAAAATCAAAATAATACTGAGACACCAGTTTATTCCTTTGAGTATTAGATTTGTGTCCAAAAGAAGGCACAATATCACGCAGAATGTTGCCAATCTCTTTAAATAAGTTTTCTTGCTCAGGATTCAATCCAGATTATTCCACTGGGTATGTTAGATATTTTACATTTTTATGGTACATTTTAATGTGCTGTGATTTTTTGCAGAAGGAACATAATTCATACGATTGAAAGTTCATTTTATCATCACTTTTTTACTAACTTATGAATGTATACAATGTTATGAGGAAGTCATAATGACACAAATAGAATATTGATTGATAGGAGTAGTGAATGTCAAATCCATAGCTAACTTTCCAAATTATTTTTTTAACCGGCAACATACGCCAACAACATTCTATTTAGAATGAAGAATAAAATATCCCGATTTCCTGAATTATTTGAAAAACAAATTATTACCGCTAATATTATTATTCTTTATTGGTGCCCCATTTTACCCATTTGAAGCACGCCTCAGCGTGTTTAAATCGAACTTTAAAAAACGCGCGTTTCTTAAAGTTACCATGGCAACATCAACAAATCGTGAAACGTGAAGTCTAAATAAAAATTGTTTGATTATTGATCTGACAGGAGTACCTTGTAACGTCATATGAAATATTACTAACAACTCGTTCATTTATATGTGATACCTCTTGCTCCTCCATCCATTTGATGAACTTTTTATATTCTTTTTGATATATATCCCTGGATTTTCGCGGTATTAACCGCGATTCTGCCTCACTATTCCAGAAATCGATATTAGAATAATTCATTTCTGAGCTCTGGTGACAACAAATATTGATCTTTGATAACAAATTGCAAATGAATATCTGTTTTTCTCATTTCCATGACAACGAAAGGTATACTCCATTTTGCATTATAAGTTCGTATAACCATTTTGCATTATAAGTTCGTATTTCTATTCTTTGTAGTAATAATACCAGTATGTATGATTTCAAAGTGCACCAATAAAAAAAAATAGAGTTAAGTTTTTGTGGATAACTGGTCTTAAAAACACTTGCTCCATTTCGAGCACTCGAGCACTCCGTCGAAAAATCGCGCGTGTTTTAAAGCCCTTTTTATCCACTCATACTTTAATATACTATTTCTCAGAATCAAACCTAAAAGAATATGAAAAATATTCAAGTATATATGTATAGGTATAATTATATATTTTTTGCTTTATATAACCTTTGTTCGTAGTCAATATTGTTCTTTTTATATAATAATGTATCTGATATTATAATTTTACTAGGGCACGGGATAAATAAAAAAAAATATCCCGCAATACGAACATCCACTTTCATTTTCAATCAATGTTGACATTTCCCTGAAACCCAGTGAGAAAATTGTATGAAAACAATCAATTTTATATAAAAATTCATCTGATATCATATATTTCATTTTACTAGGGAACGGGGAAAATTAAAAAATATCTCCCGCAATACGAACGTATCCACTTTCGTTTTTAGTCAATATTAACATTCCCCTGAAACCTAGTAAGAGAATTGTATGAAATTAATTAACTTTACATAATAGTTCATCTGATATTATATATTTTATTTTACTAGGGAACGGGGAAAATCAGAAAAAAATCTCCCCCAGAACTCCCATTACACACAGCCTCCTATTTATTTGTCAATAAATTCAATTTCTATTCAAATATAATTCCGGTATGAAATTTTCTTACCGAATCCACCACGTGCTTGAATTAATTGCGGGAAATTTGTCTCGTCATGAATTTTTAAGAAAATTCATGTACTCAAAGAATTTCCGGCAATAATTCATGCTCTAGGAAAATTATAAGTGAACATGTTTTGACAAAAAAAATGTATAACTCAACACAATGAAACATTTATTTATTTATTAAAAGTACAGTTAGTGAAAGTACAATTATTAAAATTTAACTCAACATTAGATTCGTTGCTGTTCTATACCATAGAAGATCTATTACCACGCATAATATTTATGATCTTGTTGTGGTGTTCTTGATCGAGATTCAAGTATGGTTTTATAGAATTTTGATTGCTATTACCAGTAATTTTCAGCAATTATTGTTCTTCTACACCACTTTTTGCCAATTCGCTAACAGCAGTGATCTATTCGAGTGATTTGTTATCTTTTTGTCCTTTACATTCGAACCAATTGCCTCAGCAGCAGATTTAGTCCATCCATTTATTGTATTTCTTCCAACAGGTACATTATCGTACCATTAGTCAGTTTCATTTTTCCAGTGTCGATTTGGTTTTAAGAACAGTCGTGGTGAGGTAATATTGTCGCCTCGTTTTGATATCAGTTTATGAAAAAAAAGTATAGGGCAGCTTTGTCTTTCACTATTGGAAACCAACCATTTACTACTTGTACAGCTTTTAGAACCACCTTGGCATGTTTTACTGAACACCGGATTCTATTCAATGCGATTATTTTTCTCTATTTGAAAAAAAATCCACCAGACAAGCAACTGCCTCTCCTCCACGCCACGCTGCTTCTACAGCAGCAATATAGTAAAATTTACGCATAAGACCTTCAGGTGTATTTTCATCCCATAGCATTATGAATTTGTTAACTTCAGACAAATTTAACGAAACTGAACTGGACTTACGTTTACATGGATCTGCTTGTAGTTTCTTCCTGATTGCATCGCGGGCATCTCGGGCTGGTTTAAATACTATATTGTTAAACGGGTCAATCATTATAGTACTTTTCTTGAAAAAGTTTACACGAAACGTTCCACATTGTCTCCACCGTTCCTCCTTTAAATTCGGTCCCGTCTTTCTTTCTTATATTGACTGCCCAATCTTTTAGTATCAACGCCAATTCTTCTAAGCTTCTATGTTCATTCAATTCATATTCTCGTTCGCAGCAGACTTCTATAAATATTCATCAAATATATTTGTGACTGTAAGTTGAATTTCTGGGTTTTTTTTTTTTGATTAGCGCATTTATACTTTGAACATTCGCATTGCCAAAACGTACCATTTTGAAATTTTTTGGAAAATTAATGTTGACATGATTGGGTGAAATTGTTTCATATGACACAAAATGACAAAATTTGAATGGTTGTTAGAACTGTCAAAAAATTTTCGTTGTAATTGATTCGATAATAATTTTTTTATATAATTCACTTAACTCAAGAAGTCTATCCAAACAATTATCATTCTTATCGAAATGGCAAGAATAAACTGTAATATTGGAATCACTCAAACAATTAATAAAATATTTCTATAGATAATCAAATTGTTACTTTATATATCAAGGAATGTATAGTAGGATTACTTTAAATGTTCAATAATAATACCAGTAGTAACAAACAATGATAGAGAGAGGATGTGTTGGTTAACCCTGTATAACTTTATGCACTATGACTTACACACAAAGAAGCGTTTTGATTCAGACCCATTTATTTTCAACATAGAAAATTTATTTATTTTTATTAATTTTTATATATATTACCACTATATAGAATTGATTTTAGTATTTCTTCAACTACTTTTTGATAAAAATATGTAGTATCTTCTTTCAAGATATCAAAATATCATTTACTAGTAATTGAATAATATTTTGTCCAATAATCACTCACTTACGTAATATCCAACTGACTACCTCTTCTATTATTTTTATCAAACCTCAGTCATTGAAATTTAGTTTCCACTCGAGAAGCTATAGTGAAGCAATACACGTGTCTTGGATTCTGTAAACAATTTTTGGGATAATCGTAGTGAAATGTTTTTAAGTTTACTTTAATTATGGATTTTCATCAATTAATGACCACGTCCATTCAGAATTTGAAAAAAAAGCTAATACTGGTTTTTTGGCCATAAGGAATTTTAAATTACGTTTGCGTTGTGCGATTAGAAATCAGAACATCTGCTTTCTGAGTAAGTGTATTGAATATGAGGTTTTTCCAAAATATTTCCAGTTAAAAACTAACAACACCAGTCTAGCAGCCCAACAAGGTGAGAAATTTGGACGTATAAAATGGATGAATGTTGAACGGAAGATTCAGTATAATATGTTTACAAAATTTATCTGAAAATAATACACACAGAATTAGTTTATAGAATATATAAAATTGAATTCAGTGTTTTAGATTATAATATTAGAGAACGAGTTGATACCATTAAACATTAAAAGTATTTGAAACAACAAAGAAAATTCGATTCATTATATAATTCTCAAAAATATAAGAACATTCGAGGAAATTCTGAACAAAAATTTTTCATCAGGTTTGTCAATCTATCAAACACAAATTTTACTCCGAACGAGAAAACAGGCATAGAAAAGGGATTCAATTACAACCTCAAACCAATTATCAACACCCAAAATCTAGATCTCCTGGGTGTTGAAATTGCACAAAAGTCACTTCCAGTTCGAATATCAATAAATACATCACAGCTAACATATCGAAATCAGAACAACCAAAGTTCTAACATTGAACATAATAGAGAAATTTCAACAGCCAAAACAATTCAAACTAAATCCATTCCAAATAAAGTTGTTTTTACACGGGCAGCCAAAGGAAAAACGGTGATCGCGATTAATAAAGCTGATTACTTTAAAAAAAACTTTAGAGTTCTTGAATTCACGGTTTCTTGATATCTTGGAAAAAGATACTACATGTTTTTACCAAAAAGAAGTTGAAGAAACACTAAATGAATTCAAAATGTTCTTAACGACTATGACAAAATAAGATGCACCATTATAAACCCTCCAATTCCAAAACTCTATTCTCTAATAAAACTTCATGAAGAAAATTACCCTATCCGGCCAGTAGTATCTTTCATTATAGCATCATTAGTAAAAATCTCTGAATAAGTTGATAGATCTCATCAAGAGTCATTGTAAATTTGTTCCCAAATGTAGCCTGAAGAATTCATATGAATTAATTGAAAAAATTAAGAACGTGCATCTTCCTAAAAGATCTAAACTCATTTCTCTCGATGTTCAAAATCTTTTCTTGAGCATACCACCAGATGAAACAATCATACTAGAAGGTAACCCACTGGATAGAAACCATGTTAATACGATCATGCAGAAAAAAATCGTATTATTTAAGACATAAAGATATTAATATTGCTTAAAGAACAAATAATACTTTGGGAAAATTTATTGAAAACAACAAAGATCGAATTCAAGAGTCTGACAAATTTGGAGTATATAAACTTGTTCAAGTATTTACATAGAGCAAACCGGTAGAACTTTCAAGCAACGCATATCTGAGCATAGGAACAGTTTTATTTAGGGCAAATGCGATTCAACTTTCGCTAACCATCTTCTGACTGAAAAGCATTGCTTTGCTGATGACTTTGAACTTTTGCAGGTGGAAAAAAAGGTCAAAAATTCGAGCTTAGAGATTAACAAAGATAATAATTCACAATACTTAATAAATGACCTGATTAATTGGAATAATTCGCCCCTTTTAAATCTGTTTACCAAAAATAGAATAATCTTTCGTCCAAGAATCACTTAACTAGCTAATGACCTGCTTTTATTATTCACATCAAACCCCAGTAATTGTAATTTAGTTTCCACTTGAAAAAGCTATAGTATAGCGAAACACGTGTTGTAAACCAATTATTGTTAAAATCGTTGTGAAGTGTTTTTTAGTTTAATTTAATCATGGATTTTCATCAAGTATCGGCCGCGTCAATTCAGAACTAAGTGATTGTAAGCACAGTGTTTTTAATCAAGACCATACTTCGAATCGATAATCGTTCCAGAAGTCGATGCCGTTATCGTAGCTGCAACCATTATTTTCCCAATTGAATAACAATTATGTTCTTTGTTCAACTGTAGATATGGCTCGAGTGACGACGTACTACTGTGTCTACTAATTTTGATCAGCACTTGTTCTTGGACTCCTACCTTGGCCATGTGGAAAATTATTGTTGAGCGACTGGAATGATTAGTGATTTATTATTTTCAGTAACCCACCCACATTTTGCCGCTGACAATCCATTCCATTTTTCAAAAGTTTTCTTTCCTGTCGGAGAATTCTTATACCATGATGACCCAGATTAATTACAGTGAGGTTTAGGAATGAGAAAAATCGGTCAGTAGCTACACTAGCGTTTTCATTTCGTTTCTCCGTAAGTTCATGGTGAATTTTAACCGGGTATCTTAGCTGAATTTCTAAGGCGAAGTTGTAAGTACAAAGTTCAACTGTGGCTCTGCGTTGAAACAAGTTCAATTGCGAATTAGTGTTGAAAGTACGTCAGTCACTATTGATCTGTGGTTCAAAGCGAAGTTCAAATGAAAGATCCTTGCATAGAGTTCAAAGACGGTTCAAGAAGGTTTTGACATTTGACTTTGTTGTAAACCCCAAACATTTAGGTTGAATTTTTGTTCTCTCATTCATTATTCGCATCAATTGAAGAATCAACAGACGATGAAGATTTTTTACAAATTTTGAGCGGTTTTTTGCATCCTAGAAGACCACAAACCTTCAGAAACAGACCCAGTAACTTTGAAATATGCTCGGATATTGAATTCAAATGTAGATTTCGATTAGAAAAACGAACTCTGAGTTTTAACTGATCAGATCTCAGAAGAAATTACATCCAATTTGGTCTTTGAATTTCTTCACAAATGATATTAAAATATTATCTGCTTTCGAACTGAATTTGCTGATCGTTTTTTATTCGAGTTCCCCATCACCTTCCGATACAAATACCAACTACCAACGTTTTTTTACAACCATGTACACCTACATCAATGATATCTACAGCATGTTCGACACGAATTTATGGAGTGTTTCTTCCTGTCACTTGGTGTCGCCGGTTGAAAGTTATCTTTTCCGACGCACCTAAAGATGTTTTAAGCTCAATGATGATTTTATTTATGTTGTGTCTCGCTTCGGCCAGAGCTCTCTGGATCTCTGGCTGGTGACTACTCCGTACTGATGAGGGCTGAAAAATTCTGAAACCGGTATGCGGATTGTTAGGCGGACACGACATGAATTTAAACATAATCGAGCTTATCATGTTTGCATGGATTGTCAGGTGAATATCATTCAACGTTCCGCGTGTTATTTGCTAGGAAAGTAGTTGTTTTTCGCCTGTCGGTCTACCAATTGTTTCAATTTATATTGAACCTTTTGTGAAGACGACTTTGTGTGTGCTTTATGCATTTCATTTCATATCTTATCCCCTTCATATGGCTTTTTCTTTCATTACGAATTTATTTGATCAACAACCTACTGATTATAATTATGAAAATATTCTCGAATATAGATAGCACCAGTCCAAATAATTCAACAAAGAATTTAGAATGAATCGCACCCCGGCAAGAATAACGTCAGAACTCAAAAACCTCATTTTACAGTACACAGTTATCCAAAAGTATAGTTCACTTACATTGTGAAATCAAAGTGTAAATAGTTAAGAAAGGGCAATAAGTACAACATATACCATTTATTAGTAAAGAATTGAGTAACTTATTTTTTTTTATAATTTGCTGCTCTGAATTGGGGACTAACTCAAATTTGTGCATTTCCGAGTTGTGACGTAATTTTTTTCCGGGTGCGAAATGATGAATGAAATATTAGATATGACATGTGACATCAAAATTTAAATGTTTGCAATACGACATGATGGCAGTTGATATTATATTCCAAACGAAAAATGGTGATCGGTGCAACCAACGTGACCTGAACGGCGTTCAACCAAACTAATGTTGATCTTGCAGTCCACAACGAAAATCAAAATAAAGTTGGTTCAAATTTGACAAATTTGAATTTGTTAGAGACAAAACAAAATGGTCCGATTCAATTCAAAATTGGTATGTGGGGGTTTCCGCGGTCGGAGATCAAGAATTTTCTGTAAAAATCTATAAATTCAAGATGACGACTTCAGGATGGCGGACGAATTTTGAGATTATGGTCAGATTCTATTCAAAATCGGTGTGTGGAAGTTTTTGGAGATCATGATTTCTTTCAGCTCAAAACTAACAGGAAAGAGACCTTGTAATAACGATATTGGAATACGTCGACAAATTGTTACTTATCAACCAATCATTGTCCAATTAAATTAATTGGTACCTACTTTTATGAATACTTCAACAAAAAATAATTCAACAAAAAATAATTAAATCATTGTCGGCGATGACTTAAACTCATTTCATAGGTTTTAGTACACAAGTTGAATGAAAGATTGTCTTTAAAAAAGATTTTTCTTAGTTATTTTTGTGAATATGGGGCTATATTGAATACGTCATAAAATCAGAAGTGGAATCATGTGGGACTGAAAGATAAACTTTAGTCATTATCTTCCATCCTCTTGCGGGGTATTCATGTTGAAAAGGGAAATATTCTCAATTGAATATTGAATAGGAAGATTTTTCCGTGAATTGAAGAATCCACGATAAAAATCAAGTTATTTTTTGTGAATGTCTAACAGAAAACAACAACTTTCCCGGCTTGAGCCACGCTGGACATTGAACTACATCTGATAGATATTCTGAAAGGGCCCTTACTCAAAAAAAAATATCTGAAATTGAAAATTTGCATTTTCAGTCAGATAGTTATTTGATTTTCTGTTCCAATCTTAATTGAGAACTTATATAGATGAATGAGGCGAAGAAGAATGTTTTCCAAAAACGAGTACACACCAGAAATCATTTGTAACAATGACGCAATATCACTTCTAGAAAATGTGTTTTCCATTTCTTCCGGTATTCCTGATGATAGTGGACGCGTGAAATAGATTTTCGTCGACAAAAATTTATTGAAAATTAGTGAATGCGATGCCTCTCTTGCGTCATTGCTATAAATGATTTCTGGTGAGTACTCCCTTTTGGAAAACATCTTTCTTTGCGTCGCCCATCTATATGAGTTCTCATTTAAGACTGGAATGGAAAATCAAATAACCACCTGAATGAAAATGCAACTTTTCTTTTGAGTTAGATTCCTTTCAGAATATATATCAGATGTAGTTCAATGTTGTAACACCCTTTTTTTTTGGAACCCCAAATTTGGAATATCTGATTCAAATTTGAGAAGTTGAAATCACTTTTCCAATTAATGACTTTCCCTAGTTTTTCGAATTGGGCCACTAAAAAAATTTCCCATCCATTAACTTGACTAGTTCGAAAATTGGGCGCCAGGCTTGCTAAAGACAAAAGCTAAAGATAAACAAAAATTTACTGAATAAATGTCACCTGGCTTGTATGGGAAGGCAAATAAATATGCAGGAAATCAACTTAGCAATTTATTCCAGACAAAGAATTTTTAGAGGGACTGGTTAGATAGTATGAATTTATAATTTTTTTTAACAATATTGCTTCAAGAGCAGAAAAAAATCAATGAAAAAATTTAAAAGTAACATTTACATTGAGAATTGTGACCTAGATAAAATTCGATCATTTACAAATATCTACGATTCCTCTAGACGCTGGTGCTACGTATATACCTGCAAAGAAGGTCTTCACTGGAGGGAGATCGAGAAGGCTGGTTTATACGAAGATGGTCCCAGAGGTACGACGACGAATCTGGTCATGGGTGGTTATCTATTGACTTTTAGACCCCCTTGTTGGCGTGAATCGATTTGATCTTAACGCACCAGGCTGAATTTGACGTGCTGTAGGACCTCCTAGGGTACCAGTCCTTCTGTCTCAGTAGGTGGCTTTACTCCGTGGTATATATCATGCGAAGAAGATGATAGTGATCAAAATTTTTACAAAATATGGGAGAACGGAGGATATCCTTTGAACCTCCAGTTTTTATGATTCAAATTTTAATCTGGGGTCAAAAGATAGATGCAAATGATAGCATACGATAAAAATACCTCAGTCCATATATAAGACTGAAAGATAACAGTGAAAGAACAAAGAGAATATCAATCAAATCTGCTACTCTGGATTTAAATTTCCAAGTTAATTTTAATAATTTAAAAAAATATTAACAATGAGCAAAATTCAAAACCAAACAAAACAAACCTCACCCAAAACGTTCTTTTAAAATTCAGTTGAATTTTGATATAAAGTAAGCTTTCATAAGGTGATTATATGTACCAGAAGGGTCAAAAAAATTGAACGAATAAATGCATTCGAAAAGAAATATAAAAATTTCCTTGAGACTTTACCAGGAAAAATTAAATATAGTATTTTGAAGCAAAATATTCTCAAGTTGCCGGAGGAAAAAATATAATATTTTAGATATAAAATACTTTAAAGGTTGCCAGAGAAAATATATAGTATTTTGAAGCAATATAATTAAATGTGGCCAGAGTAAAAATATACTATTTTAAAGCAAGTATCAAAGGAAAATATAGTGTTTGGAACCGAAATACTAATCAGGCACTAGAGCAAAATTATACTATTCGGTTGAGAAAAGAAGAGGAAGACCAGACGTCTTTCAGTGGGCACAACTCTCATAGATAAAGATAAAGGTAAATAATTCATTCTATCCAAGAATTTTCAGAGATAGTTCGAAATAGAGCGGTAAATTCCCTTTTCAAATCGATGAACAGGTTTTTCTCAAAAAATTTAATGAATTTTCCTGCTCTTGTCGACAAGGTAGTAACTGCAATGAATTAATTCTACAACGATCAAAAACCAATTAACCCTCACTGTGAATTGAATGAAGTGAAACGATAAAAGGAACTTGTTTAATTTGATCAAAATTTATGCTTGAGGAATATATCAGCAATCGAGTGTTCTGAGACAAGTTAAGCCAGAGGTACAATCCTCTCCAGAAGCAATTTTTTCTCAAGAGAAAACAAAATTAATCTCATAAACATATAGTTATAAAAATAAAAAAAATTGCTTACCAGAGAGCTGTTCTATAAAGTATTTGCATAACTGTCCCAGAAAAGTCGAATATATCCTTTGCAATCGGAATCCTTGGAATAATTCCCTGGTACTGTGAATGTGAAGCAACCGCTAGTCCACTCTGGTACCTAAAAATGGGAAAAGCGTGGAACTGATTTCTAAAAAAAATTTGTCCACACTGGTCTGAACGGATACTACGTCAGCCACATGGACATATGCGTTAAAATGCTTTGCCAAAATGGCCAAAATATTTTTTTTTGGGTTTTTTTCTTTACTTTAATCCAAAACACAAATCAACCCTGATAGGAATTAGCCGAAGGAAGTATCATATACGATATGTGAGATATAAAATAATATGAAGATAATTTGATCGGAAATTCACTGACAATTCCAAAGATGACAAATATCTGACACTATAGAATCTATACTTGACCTTCAACAATACCATCCAAGACCATACCTTCCAAGAATTCGAATATTACAAGCATATAAAAAGCGGAAAAATAATGTTGATCAACTACAACATTGATTGAAAAATAAGGAAAATAATTATACTCCACCAATATCAACGGCGATAGCCATTCAATTTGAAAATCGTAACGTACCAGAATTGAATCACTCAGCACACCTGCCTATGTCTAGGTTCAATCGAGGAAAGGGAACGATCATCCTTTCGGTTCGAGCAAATCACCTCTTCACCTGTTTTTTCACAAACCATTCTCGGTTTTTTTCTCTATTTAAAAACACTTATGGAAAAAACAAGCGATCACTTAACATGAAAACAAACTCATCAACTTGACATGAATACGAACTCATGGTCACATTTTCAAGGATCGATCATAAAGAGCGCTGTATTGCAGTTCACGATCTGAGCAGTGACTACTGACTCGTACTACCATAAAGATAACCGGAAAAACCATTAGAAATTATTATGTATAAGGAAGTAACGAAAAATTCGTTACAATGTCCAGCGTGGCTTTAGCCGGGAAAGTAGTTGTTTTCTTTTAAACATTCACAAAAAATAACAATTTCTATCGTGGATTTTTAAATTCACAGAAAAATCTTTCTATTCAATATTCACTTGAGAATGTTTTCCTTTTTGTCCTGACTGACTTCCATCATTGTTCGGTTCTAGGTACTCGAAAATTGAAGACACAAGACTTGACTAATCAAACATTATATAATTGGCATTTTCATAGCCTACTTTAAAAATGTTAACTCTCATAGGATAGGTATTCACAGTAAGAACTAGTCAAACAAAGTTATTCGACGTTTAATAATTCAAAAACGGTAGAAGATAGGGGTAACATATGGTATATTTTTTAAATCAGGAAAAAAAAAAACATTCCAAAAATTTAATAATATACAGAGTGACCCATTTGAAAGCGGGCCACCTCTCTACAACTGTTATTTATCATCCGATTCAGAAGTTTTTATTTTTAGTAAATAGAGCATAAATAGTTCCAATTGAATGCCATAAATTCCAGATAAAAATAAAAATTTCACGGCCTACTTCGAATTTTTTTCAAGGTCAAAAATCCAAAAAACATACTAGCGATTTTTTTTAAATAAAATTTGATGACGTCACTGGATTTGTGATGCGTTCAAATGGGTGTGACCAAAATTTCACGATAAAATTATTTTTTCTAACAGAAATATAGCATAAGTAAAATATTCATATCAATATCGAAATGATTCAGATAGTTGTCATGTAAATCACAATTTTGTAAATAATATGGTTTGAAATATACTCCTTCAGAACATAACAACTCTGAGTGGGATTTGTTATGTCTCTTAGAACACTGCAGTTTGTTGTCAAACAATAGAAATGCACATCTTTACATCCAATAATATAATTACCAATATTAATAACATAAATGAACTACTACAAAATAATGTATTGATATGACAGTGCCTACACATTGAATTTCGGACTGTTCAACCAAATCACCATTCAATTCGATACATTTATCGTATCGTTTTCTAATGTTAAACATAACATTCGATAATTGGTTTGGGGTGATATCTCTGCAAACCTGTCCTATTCTTTTACGCAGTTTCTCTTTGCTCGTTGCGCGAGTTTTGTAAACTTTTTCTTTAACGAATCCCCATGAAAAAAATCCAATGGAGTCAAGTCCGGGGATCCACCGATTAGGAAATTTCTTTTTCCAACCAATCTCTCACAATCCTGCTATTGTCGATGGAACAGCCATCTAATTGAAATAGAAGATGAGCCCCTTCTGCCAATGGAAGTTCATCCATAGGGTTGGTAAATTCGTTTTTCAAAAAATCAAAAAAAATTAACCATTTAAATTGCTTAAAAAAAAATGGGCCAATTCTTTGGTATGTAATATTCCAAACCAAACATTCATTTTTTGTGGGTGCTGTCTTCTGCAATTTATTGTGTGGATTTTTTTCCGTCCAGTGCCTTGTATTTTGAGAATTAACTGTTCCATTGGTTGTGAATGTTGCCTCGTCAATAAACAAATTTTTTTTCAGAAAATTCCTGTTATTTAGATATTTTCCTTGAGCCCATAAACAATACTCTATCCTCTTTTCATTATCGCCTCCTGCTAAGGTGTGAAGGAACTTTGGTTTAAAGGGATTCATCTTATTATATTTCCTAAGATTTCTCCTTATTGTTTCACGCGGTGAGTAAATTTCCAAACTTGAAATTCTCACACTTGTGTTCGAATTATTATTAAGATAATTTCGAATTCGTTCAGAATTATTTCGTCTTTGTCTCTCTACAATATTACTGTTCTTCAGAATATGTTTACAAACAGCTCCATACTGATTGAACATTTGGTTTATTCGGCCAACTGTAGCCGGATGCATGTCATTGAAAATTCTACATATGTACTTCCCTTTCGGATCTGTCGTTGTTACCACAAAGTCTTACTATTTCAATTTCCTCCTGCGAAGTCAAATTATCAGCCATACTTCTTTATTAGTGTAGAGGAGGTATAAACTCCACTATAAACACTGACAAATTTGTGTCTTTTCGTATATTGTTCTGATGACTCGTCTTCTACTAAAGTTACAAAGCCTCCTAATAAAAATAATATTTTTGTAATGTGGTATCTCAAGCAAGATTGATATTTGGAATAACTGTCAACCACCAATGAGGAACTGCGTGAAAGAATAAGACAGACTTGCACAGATATTACCCCAAACCAATGATCGAATCTTATGGTTAGTTAGCATTAGAAAATGGTAGAATAAATGTATCGAATAAATGTATCGGGATTTGGTTGAAAAGTTCGAAAATTAATGTGTAAGAACTCTCATTTCAATCCATTCTTTTGTTGTAGTTCATTCATGTTATCAATATTGGTTATTATTGATTATTGACTATTGATTACTATTTGATGTAAAGATGTACATTTAATTTCTTTGGCAAAAAACTGCAGTGTTCTGATGGACATAACTATCTCCTATACTATGGAGTTACGTTTGGAAGAAACCTAATTTGACGCCATTTTGAATAACTGCTGTTCACAAACTCGACTGCTAACGACCTGGAAGAGCATTTTGAACGATATTTTTAACAATATTGTGATTTATATGACGACTATTCGAAATATTTTGATAAAGTGATATGAATTTTATTTATGCCATATTTCTGTTGAAAAAAAATATTTCATCGTGAAATTTTGGTCACAACCATTTGAAAGCATCACAAATCCAGTGGAGTCATCAAATTTTATTAAAAAAAAATCTCCAGTATGTTTTTTGGATTTCGAAGTAGGCCGTGAAATTTTTGTTTTTATTTCGAATTTATGGCATTCTACTAGAAATATTATTGATGCTCTATCTACTGAAAGAAAAAACTTCTGAATCGGATAATAAATAACAGTTTTAGAGAGGTGGCCCGCTTTCAAATGGGTCACTCTGTACAAGGTATCCCATTAATTCTTTTCTGTATTTCCTGAAATCTTTCCGCTACTGTATTTCTGATAGCATTTTATAAAAATTCAGTAATAATCAAACAGCTTTTACATTCAACTTTTTTTTTTCTATAGGCAATAATAACGATTATGAGAAGTAGGTAATTTATAGTGAATAACTCGGTACATTGCTCAACTTGAAATAATAATTCTCAAGAGGAGTTCATTCAGTTCGGAAAGATATGTATATTTGATCCCCAGAATCTTATTTATCTATGTGTGGAAAGTGAACCGCCTCCACTTTCCTCGAACCCTCTCTATCAAACCTGCCTCCGGACCTATTTCCCTTCTGACTAATCCTAACCACTGACGTCAATATCAAGGGTTTCGCATTTCTTCGCACGAGAGCTTATTTCGATCCGCTTCCTCGCGATTACATTTCAGAGTGACGTTTTGTTTATCGACCCGATTCTGTTTCGTGATTGGAAGCCTAATTTAGATAAGGAGATCGATAGATATGAGGGAATGTTATATCATTGTCTGAAGATATATAGTCAGTCAATGTCTGTGGAGAAAGTATTGGATAAAATTCGCGAGCGCATTCTATTACACTTTCAGGGAAACTTCAAATTGTTTCCCGTAACGTGGCGGCACCTCCGGATGGCAAACAAATCTGAACTTCTGTTTCATTTTAGAAAAAGACAATCAGGAACAAATCTTGCTAATCCTAAATCTTGAAATTATGAAAAGTTGCATTCTCCAGTATCTCATATGTGACGTGTATGATCCTCTGGAATTTGTCGGATAATAAATAAATGCTAATAATAAATAGGAATTCATGGGAGAATGGGACCATTATTATCGGATAATGCAAATTTTCTGACTTGAAATAAAAATAAATATATATAATCTAGAAAAAATGTGTCTTTCAGTTGAAATTTTTTTAATTTCTATTAGTGATGAGGTTAAGTGGTTTTGAAAGGTCGATAGCCTTCTATTCCACCCTTGTTTCAGTGTCCATTACATAATATGAATTACTCGAGAAAATAAAAAATATCAGGAACAAAAGCAGCACACAAGAATCGAAGTACTTACTCAACGACATATTGAAAAGTTTTACACATGCCAGTGGTTTTATCTCCCTGGTCGAAGGACCCTGCTCATACCTTATGAAAAAGTGATCTATGTGGGATTGCCTGAATTGTTTAGTTAGTTAGTTTAGTCTTCCTGATTGAATGTTACCATTGCGCTGAAGTCCAATAACCAATAGTTCCGGAGATATTGGCCAATGATACTGGAAAATAAATATTTGATTGTGTGTTGGAGTTTCGCATTTGTTTTTTCACGTGACCTTTGCTATTCAGCTATACAAGTTGTTCTATGGAAACAATAACCCATGTTTGAGCAATATGTAATATAATCTGAAAATATTTCTGGAGTAGGTAATTTATTTCGTAACTCTTAAGCAATATAAAATAAACAACAGGTTTCTCCATCCTTCATTGAATGAGTACTTGAATAAATACACTCTTGTTGTAATTCAACCTATTGGAGACCTGTGTGGTAGTACTATATTGCGCTGGCCGATTGGCAACATCAAGAACGCTATGGAGAAAGTAAGACGTAGGGTACCAAATTTCAGATTCATGTTGCGCATATCTGAAGTGCCATAATATGGATGCAATATCTCCGAAACTATTGGTTATTGTACTTTAGCGCAATTGTAACTTTTGATCAGGAAGACTTCTTCTGAACAATATGAAAAATTCAGGCAATTCCCAAATAGAGCACTTTTCCATAACATTTCAGCTGGGTCCTTTGACGAGATATTTTTTCTATGTGAACTGGAAATTGTTGTTGTAAAACCTCTTCATGAATGAGGCAATAAGTTACATATATGAATTTTGAACCAATCAGCGTAGTACTTATCAAACATTTTTGAAGTAGCAATGACTAAATAATTAGTATTCCTTTTGGTGTAACTCTGAATGTTTTTCAATCTTTAGTATGATTATTTAAAAAATGAATTTATTCATTCCAACAAAGAAATCTTGGAAGCAATGGAAAAGAGGGATGATCTATGGGATTATCATGAATTCACCTGAGGCCTGCTACTGTAAAGACATATTTTATTAGGAACTGGATATGGAATTTGTGGAAATTATTATGACTGGTTTAAGTATTCGAAAAAGAAAACAATAAGTAGAACTCTAAAAAAAGGCAGTTAGATACGTTGCCTTGGGTAGGTCTATGGGAGTCTAACAGGGTAGTATTCTTGGTCCAATTTTGTTAATTATATTTAATAATAATATTAATGAGATCATTGCAGATATAATATTTGTTCACATAATAAGTCATAGATACAAGTTTTGCAATAAACTATCTAAAGTAACATATGCCATAAGAGTTCTCAAAAATGTTTATCCTGAAGTAGGTACTGATAACTGTATATCATGCAAATAGTCATTTGAGGCTCAGGTCACGAGAAGAACGGAATTTTTCTATGGCAAAAAAGTTATTAGAATACTTTTCAATGAATGCATAAGAGATTCCTCCAGAGAAATCTTCAAGTCTTAAAAGTACTGACCATACTACCAGCAATCTATATTTTTGAATTAATAACTTCCCTACGAATTATCCAGACCATTTTGGAATACACCGTAGCTCATATTTATGAAACAATATAAGAAAAAAATAATATCATTCATAAAAAATCCCTATATCAATGGAGCAGCGTCTACAGTAAGATTTTATAACAATATTCCGCAAAATATAAGAAATATTGAAGTTTCTATCAGATTTCTGAAGTCTGTAAGAGAATTATGTAATATGGAGCCCTATGACGTCGAGCAATACTTTCTGACTTGCAGAAAATCTTGAATTTTATTTTGATTTCATGTTCGATGCTTTGAGATGTAAGTAAAAAAAAATAGCCTATTTTAAAATATCAAATATTTTGAAAATTTGTGTTAATCTTTCAAATTAGACCTAATGATATTTATGATTATTTCCCAGACAAAAATTTTTGTATGAAATAAATATATCTATCTTACATGTATATATATATATATATATATATATATATATATCCGCGATTTTTTGAAAACTATCTAATCACTTTGAATGCAATTATTTGCATGGTGCTCTCACAGACCCAGATAATGGTCATAGGCTATATTTTTATGTATAATGTGAAAATATTGAATTTTTGAAGAATGTAATGAAAAAACTCACTAAGATTTTACCTTTCAGGATAAGAAGTGATGGCAGAAAAAATAACACCATATCACAATTGTTATAAAAAAGAAAATTGTTTTTTTTTCATGTATGGTGGTTACAATTATGAATAGTTTTTTTTTTTGTTAAATTGGTGTGCACTTGGTCTGTATCAACTTTTTCCTATGCAATTTATAAAAACAGTTCTTGTTCTGTGCTACAAAAGATCTGATTACAATTCTAACATAAAAATTAGTTTTTTGCTGCACTTTGGGGTTGAACAGAATTTTTGAAGTCCGACTTTAGTAGCGGTAGGTGTTGCCTTTCCCACCCATTTTCATGGCTCATTGGTAGGACAGAGCGAGGAGATGATGCCAAGAAAGTGAAAAACCTCTTGCGTTTTTTTCTGGTATGCATACTGATCGAAATACAACCTTATACATAGGATAATGGAACATCATTAGATGCAAATCTTCTTCCATATTTGGTGAAGAAAATCTAAAATGAAAGAAAAATATGCCTATTAGTTGAGATATTTTTGAATATTTATTAGTGAGTAAGTACTTGAATTCAAAAATCATCAGATATATTTCATATAATTATATAGATATATATATATATATATAGTTATATATATATATATATATATATATATATATATATATATATATATATATATATATATATATATATATATATATATGTATATATATATATATATATATATATATATATATATATATATATGTATCGTATATAAAGACGAAAATTGGAATGATCTGAAGCGGAAAATTGAAAAAGACTTGACGGATTTGAAAAAATAGTTTGATTATCGCCTTTTATCAATAAACTTCAAGAAAACAGTATATATACCTTTCAGTAGCTACAAAACATCCCTTCCTAACTTCGACATTAACATACAAGCAAATTGATAAGTACCCGTCGGACCTTCTTTTTTCAGAGAGTGGACAAATGGATCCCAGACAAATATATTTTACGCAAGCCACTACCAATCAGCATTTAAATAGAACAAACTTAAAAACAAAAGTACACGATTATGCCAAACGAGAAAAAGACATATCTTTAACCACAAATGAATAAATCGATTGGACAAAGAAGCTATATGTACCTTGGACCTAAAATGTACAACTTCCTACCTTCCGTCATTAAAGAACAACCCACAATGAACACATTCAAAGAAAAACTGAAAACGTTCGTTAGAACGCAAGAGAGAGGAACTATTCATTGTTTAATAGAAAACTAAGCATGAAATTCTAAACTTATATGTATATAGATAATTGTGTAAATATTTTAAAATTATCACGGCTATCGAAACATTAATCAAACTTAACAATGTAAAGTGAATTTTAGATTTAAGTGTTGAGTAATGCTTAAGATTTATATAGCTACTCATATTTAAAATGCTATATTCTATGCTCCTGTGGTTTCTCTATCTAAATGTTATTCATCGATGAGATTATTTTGTATGTATATTCCTTATAATTGTGAATTTGTATGATGACTAAATTTATTATTTATATTATTTTATTTTTATATTATATATATATATATATATATATATATATATATTCGCATCAGATTTCTTTGGATCATAGCCTTAGGCCAATACAAACATGTAACTGCATCAGATTATTATAGTGACATCTATAATCTGTGCGGTGAACACAATTATAATGTCACTATCAATAATCTGATGCAGTTCACTTATATTATATATATAATATATATATATTTATATATAAAAGTTGAAATATATATATATATATATATATATATATATATATATATATATATTTCAACTTTTTCTTCCTCACTGTTAACCATTTTGATCATTCCATTGAATAAATGTCACTACACAAACATAATATAGTAGTCATTTTCATAGCTTACTTCAAAAGTGTTAACTTTCATAGGATATGAATTTACAATAACAACTAGACTGAGTTATTCCACGTTTAATAACTCAAAAACGGTATAGATAGGTGTTACATATGATATATTTTCGAAATCTGGAAAAATTATTATTCCAAAAATTCAATAATATACAGGGTATCCCATTTGAAACATATATTTGTTTTATCTCCTGAAATCAGCACGCTACTGTATTTTCAATAACATTTTATCTAAATTCAGTCATAACCACACAACTCTTACATTTTTTTTTCTATAAGCTAATAACGATGATAAGGGGTGAGTAATTTGAAGTGAATAACCTGGTACATATAGAGGAAACTATTATTTTTGTTTATATCCGTACAGTTGTAATAAAAATTGCAATTTCTGTAGGTTATAAATGTTTTAATTTGCTATTTATATTAGATGAGACATTGGTATTTAATGAAGATGATTCGGCAGATGAAGATGGAACACAAGTTGATGAATTGTTGGCATGAGTTTTCACAGTGTTAATTAGTATACTTTCATGAAATTACAAATCCTTATAATCATACAAAATATTACGTGAACGTGAACTCATTTTCGCCAAAGCGTTAAATCAATACAAAGGACGTTTTAAATTCAAATGACGCTTCGTTGATAATGTGTGTGTTTCTATTACCCACGCATCCCAACGATACATTGAAGAAGCCTCAATAGCAAAGTTTGCATGTGAACATTTCAAATTCTGACGTTTTTTCATCGCCTTATGTCAAAATATTTCTATACAAATTCTATCGAAAATGGAGTTTTTACTGATAAGAATCAATAATAGTCATTCACACGATCAAGAAATTAATGATTTCACACGATTTATATTAGCTTCACTTGTATGTTTGTTTGTTTGTTTGTTTGTTTGTTTGTAACCGACTCCTTTGGGCGCGATTTTGACCCACTTCCAGACGTCTGAATGATTCAAAATTTGGCAGGTGTACATATTTCCGGTGACAATGCATCAAGAAATTTTTGTGTGAAGAAAAAACAAAATGGCGGTTCCAATATGGCGTACGAGTTTTGTGATTATGGTCCGATTCGTTTCAAAATTGGTAGCCTGGGGTTTTTGTGGTCGGAGATTATGATTCTTCTGTCAAAATCGGAAAAATTCAAGATGGCGGCTCCAAAATGGTGGACGAGTTCTGTGATCATGGTCTGATTTCATTCAAAATTGGTATGTGAGGATTTTTGGGGTCAAATATTTTGATTCTTTTGTGAAAATTGGAAAATTCAAAATGGCGGCTTCAAAATGGCGGCCAAGTTTTGTGATTATAGTCCGATTCGCTTCAAATTTGGTATCTGAGGGTTTTCGGGTCGAATATTATAATTTTTTTGTAAAAATTGGAAAATTCAAGATGACGGCTTTAAAATGGCGACCGAGTTTTGTGATTATGGTCTGATTCTATTCAAAATTGGTATGTGGGGGTTTTTGGGGTCGAATATTATGATTCTTCTGTGAAAATGGAAAATTCAAGATGGCGGCTTTAAAATGGCGGCCGAGTGTTGTGATTATGGTCAGATTCTATTCAAAATTGGTATGTGGGGGTTTTTGGGGTCGAATAATATGATTCTTCTGTAAAAATTGAAAAATTCAAGATGGCGGCTTTGAAATGGCGGCCGAGTTTTGTGATTATGGTCTGATTCTATTCAACATTGGTATGTGGGGGTTTTTGGAGTCGGAGATTATGATTACCTAATTTGATAAGATCATTCCATTTTTTTATTTGCAAAAAAATTATAAAAAAAATAGTTTAAAAAAAACAAAAAAAACACGCTTTTATAAATAAACCACACTAAAAAGTTGTAAATAAATAATAGTTTAAAAAAACTAAAAAACACGCTTTTATAGAAAACCAGACTAAAAAAATTGAGAATAAGAAAAAAATGTATTTTATTTTGAAAAAAGCGTGGGGTGCATGGTATCAATAATTATAAAGTACATTACACACCGAGGCGATACCATGCACCCCACGCTTTTTTCAAAATAAAATATTTTTTTTTCTTATTTTCTATTTTTTTAGTCTGGTTTTCTATAAAAGCGTGTTTTTTAGTTTTTTTAAACTATTATTTATTTTTAAATAAGAATAAGAATTATAAAAATTAATGATGAAGAAAACCAATTGGAGAAAAAAAATTAACCATAGTTAAACGGGTCTAGGGATTTAATCACTCATTGATGGTCTATTTGATAATGTGGGAAATATAATTGAATACCCCAAAATCAAAACCATTTGATTTTCAAATGTGAAAGACTATGCCATGTGAAGCTTGTTTCAGATGAAAGAAGAACCAAACATTCACCAAACTCTTGTGTGCTATTTATTTATTTTTTTCATTAAGACCATTCGCTCCCCTCTTTCATATATTTTTTCAGTTTGCTCCTCGTATCATGTTGCTCGCTAGATTTTCCAACTTACGAACGGTAATTCAAATTCAACTCTCTCAAACTACTATAGTATATCATTTATATTCTCTGAAAAAGTGCTATGAATGCTAATTCATTATTTTCCACTCAGGAAATCATGGTGACACGCAGTCGTGGATAGTAATAAAGTAAATTTCCTCTCACAATCAACGAATCTTGGTTTTTTATTATCTCTCTTGAAAGCGTATTGTGAGATTCTGTTGATCAACCAATCAATAAATATGCATTATTACATGAAATATTGATCTATTCAGCAACTGCAAATGATTATAATTTTTTGGTTCAATAAATTGAACAAAACAGCAACTGTGATAATTTTTATTCTGAACTTCAACTTTGACTGCATATATTTTCCAACAACAAATAACTCAACTATTCATTTTGAATATCAATTTTGTTTTCAGACTTGGATTTGAGAGTTGATAAAGAAATATATATACTTACATACGTTGGTAGCGCTCCTTTCAACAGTCTCTTAGAGCCAAGTCACCAACTAGGAAAAATTAAGCGAGTACAACAATCCAGTTACACCTATCTGTTTGCAACAGCGTCAATTCATCTCCAATGCTCTTTCTCATCTTTAATAGAATATAATAAATATGAGGTGCTTTTTCGTGACTAATATTTCGATCATTTTCCACACGATATTTTAGTACTTTTGTCTGCTGAGCACAATGCTGAAATCCAAGCCTGGCGCTCTCAATTACATTCGCAGACACAGTTCTCTCCTTTATTCGATATGAAAAATAAAATAATTGTTGATTTTATACATTTATTTTGAAGGATCAATGGGGTTTAAGTTATGTTTTTATTAAAAACCTCCATAAGTTGGAAGACACATCGTATTGGTGTCCAGGATCCTATCACATTGAACGTTTAATTTGAGTTAATTGCCGTCAGTCATAATTTTTGAACCGGAAAAAATTCCTTTATTTACACTGGAAAAGTCGCCGTGTCTCCTGAATTAATTGGGATCACAAAGTTTGCGGTCAGTGAGAGATTGTGCTAGTAGGTACCCCAAAATTGTCGAAATCCTTGGAAACTATGAATTTACCCAAAAATCAAACTATATATACGATTTGAACAGTATGAGATGAATTAAACAGTACTCAGAAAATGGAACATTTGAAGTGCGAACAAAAGCTTTAGAATTAGTTATGTAAACTTATTGGAGAAAAAATCTCACTTATTGATTTTATAAACTTTCAAATTAAAATTCTACAATTGGTTGGAAGTTTTACAAGTGACGTTTCCGTATTCCGAATTGGTGTGCAGATTGCCTATAAGGTTGGCGAATGCATTTTGTAATGGCGGAACAAACAATGCGTTGAACTTTGTCAATTTGACACCATCTTTTGTGGAAAATTTCTTACTTCTACCATGGAAGATATCGAAAGGTGGCGAAATAAGAGATCGGAAGGGTCGAACGGCTCAAACATTCGAAGATGTGATGAAAAATTCATGATTTTGTAATTACATTATAATATATAAATATTCGTCTACTAGCCCAATCACAGTTATATAAATTGGAACTATGAGAATTTACATCTGCCCAGCAGATTATTTTGAATCTCCTGAATCATCGTCCATCCAAAGGTCAACATTACTTAGCACAACACCTTTTCACAAAAAACTGTGACCCGTGAGATCAGAGGTTATGTCTGGCAGACATAACTTTTAATATTTTGATTTTCTGTAGTACCATTTCCAAATTCATTCCCGAATGATCGTTATCGAATTTGTAATGAGGTTGAGATACAAAATCATTGAAATGTATGGAAAACTTGGATTGCTGTTCACTTCGTTCTTGCAAATCATCGTGTCTTCTATTCTTCATGGCTTTCTGGAAGTTTCTGCATATTTTCAGACAATAACATAATTTTTGGAACAGCAGAAGATTTGAGACATTTCCTTCTTTCAACACTCAATAATTCAGAAGAAAGGCCTCTTTTGTGATCTTCCGACTCGAAATGAACACCACACACACGGAGGTCCTTCATAACTGAGGCATTCAATGCACAATTCTCCAGCCAAATCATTTCGATTATTTCGTCCCCAGGAAACTGGTGAAATATAATGTCTTTATTTATACGCGATACATTGGAACAGTTTGAAAAAAACACAGTTTTTCCCATGCATCTTATGATTTCAAACCTAAAAAATATTTAAGCTTCATTTTAAATCATTTCGAATTTCATTACGCTAATTTACGATTATGATCTCCAACGATTTGAGGGTTTTAATAATTATTAATTATTGACTCAAAATTCAAATTCTAGTTTTCGAAATCTTCAAGCGGTAAAACAATTGCGCGTTCGGATACTACAAATTTTTGTACTAAAAACGTTCATAAAATCACAAAATAATTGATAAAATATTCAATTCCCACCCATTAACTCGTGAATATCTTTCCAACATTCCCAGTTGACTTATTAATGACATAAACAACTTTTTCGCACAAAAGTTGAAAATATTTTAATTTTTGTCCTTCGGAATTGGAATATCGGAACGCGCCTAGCTCTCAACATAACCTTGACCTTGCCCCGCAGCTACGTCATATTTCTGCCAACCGGCTCCTCCATTCCATATCTTCTTGACTTCTACCATATGAAACAGGTGGTGTCAACTGAAAAGTCTAAATGAAAGCGAATAAGTGCATAAACCGGAGTTTCTAGGCATCTTAGTACAGAATAATACCATGGATTATATGATCGGAAAAAATTAATGTAAAGAAATAATTGAACTTGAATAATTTTCTCTCACTTCAGTTAGGAAGGAATCATCATTAGTAAAGATGAGGGTGATAAAAAAAATATAGAATATGAAATTATTTTAATTGGTCACAGGTCACTTGATATCACTTCTTTGGCATATACGTTTTTTTATTATCAAAACATTTTCCGAATATTCAATCTGCCAAATTCCCATTCGTTATTCCATTCCGGTTAATAAACTATGTTCCATTCGGAAAATGTTTCTGTACGTAAACAATTAAAACTGACGCTAGTTTGTTCAATTAATGTATATTTCTGCCTACAGTGTTTTGGTTTCGATTTATTGGTTGACATCCACTGCGTTCGCATTTTTTATTCCATCAATCTCTTCCAATATTTTTAATAATTGGGATGATGGAGATATCGTAATGAAGGCAGGAATATCCAAGTTATTTTATGATGAATGAAATATTCAGAGATGTTTTGAAATGTATATGATTATTGGGTGTACACTCAGTAATATTCCACTATTCTAACTCTTCATAAATGAATCGATTATATATCTATTCATATATTGTTTCGATGGTTTCGGAAGACATGAATTTCACTGTACGTGTGCTAAAAAAAATATCTGCCGCTACCTCAAAGAAAACAAATACACTTTAATGTATCTAGAAGTCTCCATAAGCATGATTTGATTCATTCTACAACTGATGAAACAATTGCAGTTGGTTATCGCAGATCACTTCTTCATATAATTCAAAATTTGAATAAACCAAAATAACCATGAAGTACTTTGTGTTGGTATTCAACAGATCATACAATTGTATTCTTTCATTACAGGCGCCGAATGCGATCTTTCAAAGTACCTCCTTTCGAAAAATATTATATACATCGTGGGAACAATACATTTTTACGTATAGAAGAGATAATATGAGGTAGTAGTGTTATCTAGAAGATTTGTTATAATATTTGCTCCATCTGCTATCCAAAACTACAACTTCAAATTACCCCTTCTCCACGTAAAAATTATTAACATTTTACTTCAATGTCCAGGTTATACTTTGGAATATTTCACTCTAGAATTCCCACGGTGTCTATAATATTGTTCAAGAAGAAGCTCGTTTGTCCCTTCATTTTGTTTTCATCATTCAATGCTAATGCATGGCCGTAGTTTGTACACCATATCATGAATTATGAATTTTAATGCGGATCTCATCCCAAGTTAGTCAGCCTGAGATCTTGACAAGGTTTTGCTATTAGCTGTTTGGTTATTTAACAATGTTAAGGCTTTCGTCCCTTTGTGAGTAATCTGTTGTTTACTCTAACATTATTCAATGCAACCTAGAGTACATTCAAGATTATATAAATAGACTTAGTTACAAGTTTTACAAGTTTTACAAATTTTTTCTCCCGAAAACCCCGCTGACGTGGGATATTACCGAGATTAAGTTCAAAACTCGGAACTCGGGAGACATGGTATAATGTTTGTTTGAAGGTTGTAGACGATGTGGTAACTTGATTACTATCGTTTCGGACGTCCATCGTCTCAATGTATTTTGAAGATTTTCACGACGTTTCGAATGCTTGTATCTGCAATCGTCTTCAGGTGAATACTGAAGACGATTGCAGATACAAGCATTCGAAACGTCGTGAAAATCTTTCAAATACATTGAGACGATGGACATCCGAAACGATAGTTATCATGGTATAATATATCAATGTTTAGAAATATACCATGAAAGATAACAAAAATGGGCAGAAGTTGGGATGGGAGGGTTAGAAGTATGAAAATGATCTAATCTGTGATATATACATACTTTTTACACGAATAAAACTCTTTCTGCTGTTGTTGTTACATTGTTCAACTATTTCTATATACCAGTTTCTCCTATATTTGTTTGTACTCTAACTAAAGATGAACGTCCAAACGTTCAAAACATATCTCACTAGTCTTGGGTTTTGATCCATGTTCTCATATAAAATTTCCAACAGTAAACAAAATTTCCATCATACTTATGAAAAAGATGAATCAGTTCTGGGGGAAGTCGAACAACTGTGTATAATTTCTTTCAGCAAAAACTAATGAATTAAAGTGAGCAGGTACAAAAAAGTTCAACGCTACTTGAATTTCAGATTCAGTTTTCCTTCATATCACTCCAGCTCAAGAATCCATGAGATTGATGAACTGAAAGCAGACGAAAGACAGCTCACCCAATATTCCAATATAGCCTGATACAGTTCGAAAAAAATATTTTTCATGGCAAATATGCGCAATAATGGTTTATGCAAGTTATCTACAGTATTCAGTAATTATTCTATGCTCCTCTATCACATATTTCTCAAGTATTGGAAATATCACTCACCACTTCCAGGAATAAGATCTTCTGCTAGAAATATTCAACAAAGAATTAGTTTGAACTAGCTGAACACATCCATATTGTTCTGATTCATCTAATACTCGGAATCCTCCTAAAAAAAATATACATATGAAGACTTTAATGTACTGAATCTATATCTGCTTTCCATTTTTCAAACGAATATGAAATAATTGATAAAACGCCTTTTTAAAGACAAGATTTATTGGTAACCACTTTTATGAATACTTTGTGAAAATTAAATACTTTGAGTTCTCAGTTACCAACCAATCACTGCCCAATCAAATTGATTGATACCTACTTTTATGAACACTTCGCGCGACAAGCTTTATGAAACCAAATAATTCAACAAAAAATAATTAAATCATTGTCAGCGATGACTTAAACTTATTTTATACGTAGTAGTACACGGCTTACATAAAAGCTCGTCTTTAAAAATATTTTCTCTCAGTTATTTTATTTGTTGTCAGGTTTGGTCTTGGTGAGGAAACTCCGTAAAGTACTGCCGGATTGGGAGCAGCTCTTGATATCGAACTTGTTTCCGATCCTTCTGAACTTCTCGGAGACACCGCTGATTTACGGAAGGCAGTTTTCGAGTACTTGTATTCGCTTTTTCAAGTGTTGTTTTGTTTGATCTATATAGGTACTTTGACAGTCTCTACATGGTATTCTATATACTGTATGAGTTGGCATGTTCTTTATTACTTGGTTTCAATTTCAAATATATGGTGTTTTTCGTATCTTGTAGTCAATGTGAAATAGTTCGGTTGTGTTTTGTTCATTCGAGCATCACGCAAAAACAACTGGACCGATTTTGATGATCCATTTAAGCATATGATTGGACTCAGAAACTGGTATGTCATCTCGCTACGATGATGGGAACCATACATGTAACAATAACATCACATATATTATATATATATATATATATATATACTATTATAAAATTGAAATTTGTTTGTTTGTTTGTTTGTTCGAGCATCTCGCAAAAACTACTTAACCGATTTTGATACAATAATTGAAACACGTTTTTTCACATCCAAGTGCAACCAATACAGAGTGAGCTCCCATTTCAAGTGCATCTTCCCGTTGTATAACGGGATAAAACGATAACGGGATGAAGAGATAACGGCATAACGCGATAACGGGGTAACGGGATGATAGGATAATGGGATAGCGGCAAAACGGAATAATGGGAAAACGGGATAAGGGGATAACGGCAAAACGGTAAAACAAGACAACGGATAACATGATATCGGCATGATGGTTTGACGGGATAACGAGATAACTGCATAACGGGATAACGGAAAACTGGTTGGAGGGATACAGGATAAGGTGATACGGAATAACGGATGACAGCAAACGGAATACTTAACGGATAATGGGCTTGGATCCAAATGTGTTAGGACAATTCCCTGAATATTTGAATAATTTCAATCTATGTAGCTGTTAATAAGAAAAAAACAGCAGAACACTTCAATTTCATGTTTTGCCAACGGAGAAATTTTTTTATCTCTGAAAGTCGGCAATAAAAAGTATCATGAAACAGGTTACATCTGAAAGAGCATCAGTGATAGAAGAATAATTTTTTTTACATTCCAGGTATAGGTACGTACATTATTTTCCAAAATTCGACTCACAAGCGGTTAAAACTTCTCTTTGAATTTTAGAATAATTTATATTTCTTAAATAATTAATTTTATGATGTACTGTTTCCTTGCGAAGTTTCAACTAGAAACTAGAAAAAGTTTAGTGGTAATATATGAAGAATACATTATCTCAACGAACATTATGGTTGGCTCATTTCAACCTTCGAGAAGGTCGTCTCTGAATTGGCCTTAGTTGAATTTTATGTCATATTTACGTCATATTCACCAGTATTCGAAAAAAGTCATTGAGGAGACGAAAATTTGAATGTCAAGACATTTAGCCTGATAGATCAAATTGTCTCAATATTGGTCGTTTCAACCTATTCATCACCGAAAATAAACTATGAGGAGTAAACAATTGGAAGTTGAAAGAGGAAATGAGATATTTTGATTAAAATTCCATTTGTCCTAATTCATATGGCCTTTTTCAATCAACTCACGTTAAGAAACGCGTAGTGTTGACATGACGTCATTTATTCAAATGATTTTTACAAGTATTTCGATAATTCTGGAGTCGAATCAAAATATGTTATAAAGAAGTGGAATCTTCTTGAAAACCACGCAGACAAATTCGCAGGCATATAAACGAAGGAAAACATAGATGTGTCAATTTTCATCTATCTTCGTTTTTTTTTGCTGAGAATACTTACATGTCATGCTCCTACCCCTATGTCACGGAGATTGTGGCTAATAGGTTAATTAAGTTTTGTATGAAGGTAACATTGCAGGGGTACGGCATACCAAAAGAGGAATTCACAAAATTCGAATCCTGAGGGGTTAAAACTATCCCTGATGATTTTCATAATAATTTTCTCTGAATCTGTATTTTTTTTTCAAGATTAATCATTTTTATAATTTTTTTTAAAGATTGAAAATAGTTTTTATGTCTGGATTTTGCACCCCAGGCGGTGAAATCTACCCCTATTATAAAACAGGTGATATCTCGAAGAGTATCAGTAATAGAGAAATTAAATTTTACAAGAGAGTATCCCAAGGGCGTAATGAAGTTTTTTTTCCAAAATTCTAATCGTTAAAATTACTTTCGAAATATCAGAATAATTTTTAAATTTGGAACTGTTCATTCTTTTCATGATGCAGTATTTTGTTTTCTTCCATGTTTCAACTTGAACCTAGAGATAGTTGAGAAACAATACATAAAGTTTACATTATCCCAACCTGAATTATGGTTGGCAAAATTGACGTAACTTTACCCTGTAATAGGTTGGCGCTGAATTTAGCAAACGGAATTTCATATCATATCTTCTTCAGATTCACCAGAAAAATCTAAAGTAATTCGAAAGTCTAGATTTGGCACTTTCAATCTATTCATTACCTAAAATCGACTATATGAAATAATAAAATTAGGGATTTTTTTTTTCAACTCTATATGCACCACTATGGAATATTTTCAATTGAGTCACGTGAAGGAACGATAAATGTTAGATATTTATCAAAACTGTATTCTGCATCGAACCAAAGAAGCGTATAAAAAATATGATCTTCCTGAAATTCACGCGGGCAAAGCTGCGGGCATAAGCTAGTGAGCTATGAACTCGTATAAACCTTCGATTTGACATTCAAATAGTTGGCTCTCAATAAATCTCGTGTCCGCGTCTCAATATCTTCAAGGTCAAAGGTCGAAAAATCGGTTTTTTGTACATATCTCGCTTCATATGCTTCGAATGATTTTTGCATTCATTATAAAAGTTGTAGAGCATGGAATTCTCAACAAATAATTATGAGAGCAAATTTTTATAAATTCAACCGTTTTCGAAATAGAGGGCAAAAAGTTAATTTTTCACTGAAAAAGATATGATTATGTGAAAACCTCAATTATTAACTATTCAATATATTGAAATCATGAATATTATGAATCAAATACCCGTTTATTGATACCTACTTCACATCAATAATAAATAATGAAGTGAAATACTTCGAATATATTTTAATTAAATTTTTTTTCAGAAATAATGTATCATTAACAATTTCACCTCAAATGCGGGGAGGTTTTTTTTCAACTCTGATTATTATTAGTAGTGAATATTTATCTCAATTGTCTTCTTCATCATCGCTTTCTTCTTCCGGTCGCTCGAGAATTTCCAATTGATAATCATCATCCTCGTTATCAATTATGTCCATCTCTAGATCTTCAAGAATTTCAGTTATATGCAATTTATTCATCGATATCATTTTGATACGATGAAGCGTTGAGGCATGCTTGTCCTTTACTCTGGCCACAAGTTGAAGAGCATTATAACCCCGATTTTCTGCATCCGTGAACCACAACCATTCTTGCAGTTGTCGAATATTGTATTGAGCATTTCATCTGGTGCTGGTGATAATGAAAATGTTGTTGGTTCCAGGGAGTAGACACGATTTATATGTTGATGAGCTGCTGCATTTGTTGGGGGAAGCGTTGATAACTGCAGAGGTTTATTAATATCTGTTGATTTGACGAATTTTGTGTAGTGAGGATCATCAATATTGTCCTCAGAAGGTCGACTTCCCGATCTAACCATCAGTCGTCACTTTTCAAACCTCTTGTTTTCATTAGGCACTAATTCGTGTTTTGCAGAATAACAACATTGTGACCCACTTGAAAATCATGCTGATTGTATCACTCGATACATTTTTGACAATACCCCCCGGCCAAAATCGCGCTCCCCGAGCGATAATATTTCAGAACAACTGATGATTCGATACAGGTTTACAGCAACCATAAATATAACTTTTTTTCAATAAAAAATAAATATACATATAACAATACAATACAAAAATACAAATTACTATATAATACAAATATATGAATGGAAATATGTAGAAGACGTCCTCTTGCACAATCTCCTCCTGGATTATTCTATCCTCCGCTGCATCTTCATTCATCTTCTGGCATTGGCTTGGTTTTTTACGGCATGGATAGATGTAGGACTGTTTGGTCCGTAACAGTTCGGTGTAGCAACTGGGCTCAACTGGCTTGTCGGTAACCGACTTTGCATGGTTTGGCCTATTAGGTGTACTTAATGATGCTAGGCCTGGTTAGACTCGGTCCGATTTGGCTTGGCATGTCTCTGACCAGCTGGAATTGGTATGGGCGTTCGGCGACAGAACCATTGGAGAAGGCTGAACTGTTCGGGGAATACTTCAGTAGCGTCCACGTTATAGATGCCGATAGCACAGACGAGCATATCAGAATAACAAATGCCGCAAGCAACATCAGAGAAACCCCCCCGGCAATGTTGATACCCTCAGAACTACAAAAAGTACTTACAAGTTACGAAGAAGTTCTGGGGGTGATCAATAAGTTGCCGAGGAACAAGGCACCGGGCCTCGACAAGTTGGACGCCGTCCTCTTAAGAATCTCCCGCGAAAGTCAGTAGTCCAGTTGATCTACATAATCAACGCGATCATAAAATGGCAGTACTACCCAGACTGTCTGAAGAAAGCAGAAATCGTTCCCCTGTTGAAACCAGGTAAAAGTAAGAACAGCATCGACAGCTATAGGCCTATTTCGCTTCGTGTTGTGAGCTTTGAGGAAAGGCGGAAAATCATCCCGCCTGAACAATTCGGGTTCAGGAGAGGTCATTCAACTACCTCGCAAGTAGCCCGGGTTGTTCACGGGGTGAAGGAAGCATTCCACAGGGACCACAACACAGTTATGGTTCTGTTGGATACAAAGAAAGCATTTGATACGGTCTGGATTGAAGGGCTTATCATTAAAATGGCAGAGGCAGGCATGCCTTTATACTTAATAAAAATCCTAGATTCGTACCTGACTGGGCGGACTTTTAGGGTTAATGTCAATGGAACTATCTCGCCAGAGTATACAGTTGGAGCAGGGGTCCCACAGGGGTCCTCCTTGTCACCAATCTTGTATTCCCTGTATACATATGACTTTCCGACCTTCGCTCGGACGAGTACGGCAATGTTCGCGGACGATACCGCGATATATGCCCACTCGTTCCAGAGCGAAGTGGCTGCTAAACAGCTCCAGATTCATCTGGATCGGTTGGTCATGCCATATATGGGGAAGAACAAGATTAAGCTTAACCCAGAGAAAACAGAGGTCATCAACTTCACGAGGAAACTCACTAATGTGAAGATCCTCGGGAAGCTGAGGATTGGAGAAAGTAAAGTGACGGAGAGGCCCTCAGTGCGATACCTGGGGGTGCAGCTGGACAAGCGTATGAGCTTGCACAAGCATATAGGGCTGGCATTACAGAGGGGAGCGGCCGCAATAAAGCGAACATATCCCCTCATTGCACGTAATTCCAGCCTGTCACTTGATAATAAGCTTAGTATATACAAGCAAATCATTAGACCAGCGATAACATACGCTTGCCCGGTATTTTGTAGCCTTTCCAAAACGCAGATGTCGAGACTGGAAAGGTTGCAAACAAAGCACTCCGTATTGTTACAAATAGTAACAGATACATCCGGCTGGATGATCTGCGTGAGATAGCAAACGTTGAAAAGCTAGAAGATTTCATAATGAAAATATCAGACAAATTTTATAGATACCATATCCCTAAGAGTCCGCTCACAGCAGCAATCACTAATGTACGAGCCGACCAAAGAAGGAAGCATGGTGTTATCTATCAAAACTTAGAACTCTACAGGGAGTTAGAATAGGAATCAGTTTTACATTCGAATGAAACAAATAACAGTAAATAACCCAACTGGGTAATACCTTTTAAACATCATTTTCATTAGCTGGTTTTACTATTTTTTTCCAGATTAAATAAAGCATAATTACCAATACTTTTATCTAATACCTAGTTTTCAATTCTCAGACAAAAAAGAAAGGCGAAAGACGCATAAGCCTAGGCAGGAGGCGTCTAGAAATTCTTAGCAACCAAAACATAACAACGCAAACGAAATTGTAAGGCACCTGTTAACACCAACAGGGGCTGTCCCTTCGCCCCATCAGGAGGGCAAGGAGACAGTCAACAGTCCCCAAACAAAAGCCACTATTTCCCCCCCCCCTTCCCACCCACCACCCGAAGGAGGAACCGGAAAATGGAATGTACATAATGTAAATAGTAGTTAGTTTAGTTATGTAAGACAAATGTGTAAATAATAACAATAAATACTTTTGGATTGGATTGGTATGGCTCCGCCTGACTGTACTCTGCATAGCTCGGGTGGAGTGGAGTTGGGGTGGTCTGGGCAAGGCTCAGTCTGACTAGACATGGCATAGCTTGGCCTGATTGGGCTTGATATGGCTCAGATTGACTGGAAGTACAACTCGACATAACTAGGCACTCCAAGACCTGGCTTGACTGGCTTGGTTATCATGTTTTCGTTTCATCTTCTCTGGACTTCTCTTGGAGTGATACAAGGCTTACGACTCTTCAGCATTCATTACAAACATTTGACCTTGAATATCTTGAGACGGGGACACGAGATTTTGAGAGGTTAGAGCCTACTTTCAAAATGCCAAAACAAAGGTTTCAACGAGTTCATAGCTGATTATCTTTCATTCCGAGGTTTACCCCCTATTGAAAACTATTTTGTTGCATTGTATCCTTGCATCCGTGTTGAAAAAGACAAACTGATTTTCTTGACTTCAATTTGTTCGCATTGGGGTGTATGGAGTTTTATCAATTTTTTGTTAGTTAAAAGATATATGGGTGTTCCCAGTTATTTTTGCCAAAGTCATGATAACTCATCGATATCGGTTTTATACCTCTTCTCATGCAATAAATTGTTGGCATTTTAACGTTACTGGAACCTGATAGACTATCCGAAGTTTCGACGGCTATACTCATAAATTATGTCAGATTTATAGTTAATATTCCCCGCTTCTTGTATGAGGGCATTGCCTCGAAGATATGATTCAAACTTGCGATAGCCCTTCAAGAAAATTGCACGAAGTTCTGAGTTAATGAATTCGATCCATCATAAGTGTCTCGAGAATTCAGTCGAATGAGAATATAGTGATAGGAAAGCTTTCCGTAAATTTTCATTTATCGATAAATATCATCATCCAATTACCTACATTTCCTGGTGATAAATGTTTTTCATATTTTTTTCCGGGTGATATGGAATGGCATTCATTCTAGTTGAGGGTAACACTGTACTATTTGCAATGATGGCCCTATTTTTGAAAACACTCACAATGCATTAATCGCAATAAATGTTCAACCATCAGATAATAATCATAGTGAACAAAGGTGTATAATGGATTCAAATTGGGACTAATCATCGAATTTGGAACTGAACAATACTTATGTGAAATGCAACCTATCATTTTCACCATGATTGAGGTACTATTGAACACCTTCAAAGTAGTATTTCTTCAAAACATTTCACGTGGAAATTAGACTATATTTCGATGGAATAAATCATATCATATTGTTTCAAATATACTTATTTTCCAAAGTGACACTTGATTCCAAGATATAATTTTTTCAATGGAAAATACATATATTTGAATGTACAATAATAATGATGGATATAATAACGTCACAGTTCCCGCCAATAATTAATGACCATTGGGAAAACCCATCGAAATTTGACACAATTACTGCTATTGTTGGTCCAATATTAAAATAATCACTCCTATACTAGGTTACCCTTGTTGCGAAAGTTGTCACGCGCCATTTACCCGTTTACCCGAACTGACCCGATCCCAGGCATGTAACGTTGGCGGTTGGCGTTGTTTATTGTTTGACTTGTGTTCAGTAGGTATTTTGTGTCATGTGTAGTATTATTTCTGAAGTTGGTATGGAAAAATATTATTATCCTGGAACATGAAATCCTTTGTACATGTTTTCACTGGTGATTACAAGTTTGCTCAATTAGGTACTATTGGAATCATACGAGTATGAAATGAAAACTATTGAAGATGGTGGTTGGGTATGAGCATGAAAAATTATTGTTTCGTGTCGATTGACGCTATATCTGGTAAGTGTAAGCTCAATATGTAGGAGTGCATTGGGATAATGTGTTTATAATTAAAAACTTCCTTTATGCATAAGAATTACAAAAAAAATTATTTCAGAACTTATTTCCATAAGCAGAATGCGATCCTCATATTGTACAAACTTTCAACCTGTTCAAGATCAAAAACCCGGCTATAATGTCAATATGACTTCGAATTATTAGATATCTTTTGGAATTTTTTTTTCGCATCATAAGCGAGATCATAAGTTATGTTCGAAAATTGAAATTACGTTTGAATCTACATATTATCATCAGAAATCAATTTTGAGTCGTAGGATTCGTCTAGTTCAAGGCAATGTCGGTGATTGTGACGACTGAATAAATTTTATTTTTGATTTCATTGAAAGATATTGAAATTTTCAGGATCCATAGATACACTGAAAATGTATTCACCACCCAAATGGGGTCATCCTACATGATATACACTGCAAACCAGCAGCGATGGAACCACCTTCTGAATATTGTATTAGGGGGAAAAATAGGCCCAAAATTCCTTCGGATTCTTGTTCAGGATCCCCAATATACAGATATATATATATATATATATATATATATATATATATATATATATATATATATATATATTATATATATATATATATATATATATCATTAATCCGATCGGAATTACCATACAATGAAAAGGAATATTTCTGTAACCCCAACCATATTCAAAGTGAGCTATCAAAAAGTTCAGAATTGGAGAGCAATTCGACACAAATGTTGTAGAAGTGAATCATTTATATATTTCGTATGTATAAAATGTTTCAATATTTTTCATAAGTGTTGCCTACCACGTTTCAAAAATCAAATCCGTTTCGTTATAGATAATCAAATTATATGTTGCAAAGACTTCAATAACAGCGATTGCGGTGACGTTAGTGGAAAAAGTATCCTAGAAAAAACTATAAGTGAACTGGCTGAAGATTTAAAATCAAAATATATCGAAAAACTAAAATGTGATTGAAATGCGTTTATTCAAGATGCTATGAGAGCTGAGGAGGAGTTTTCCGACTTAATAAAAAAACAACAAAACATTATCGACGATTTGAAGTAACAGATTGAATTTATAAACAAAAACGCTGAAGTTATGAGAAATTTACCGTCTAGTAATGAAGAAACACAGGCAGGTACATGTACAAGAGATGCATGAACTCCTACATATTTTTAAGGAACTTCCAGTGGCGTGCCTGATAGTTATGAGAAGGTAGCGACTGAGTCACAGGTTATTGAAAGTCATGGTGTGAATAATTCTGACCATACTTTGGACATCAACATCCCACAGTGAAGTAAACGTGCATAAACAATTGAATTACAACGAACCAGATATACAGAGTGGCATAAATAATTCAATTGGTAACAAATCTATTCCTATCAATCATTGTACCCGCAGTAAACGACAAATTGTGTTATCAACAGATGATACAGAGGTATATTTCTAACTCAAGAGATATTTGGACAAAAACTTTATGAAATTTGCGCAGGGAAGAAACCGCGTGCACTTTTGCGTCAAGTTATCGAAAATATGGAAACATTGGCAAGTAATCTCAGCGTAAATAAATGTAATCCTCCGCACTCAACTAAGAAAATGTCTTACATAGCAATTTCCGATATAGGTTTATTTCATATGAACAAATATCTGCAACTGACAGATTGTAGGTTCATCGATGATTCCTCTTTTGATATAGATGCCAAATCTCAATATTTCTTTGATATAATTATATCTGCTCTGGATATGTTCCCAGTCAAGTCATTTTTTTTTTAATATTTTCTCCTAGATGTTTATAAGATAAATTCTTCTAACGACATGAAAGAGCTTGTGAAGCATAGAAAACGAATTTATAGAAATGAGATAATAAAAGCTAAAAAAAGGCAAGGATAATTTCATAAATCGCAACAGAAATCGACAAAAAGCAATGTGGAATTTGATTAATATAAATAAAAACAAGTCAGATAATTCGTCAGATATGATTTCTCCTGACTATTCTGATAATTATTTCGATAAAATTGCTGAACATTCAATCAACACCTTCGGAGAATTATTTTATAAGTTCTCACAAAACATACCCAGATAAGGAATGTATTTTTTCTGAAGTCACGTATAATCAAGTTCTTGCAATAATCAATGAAAAAAAAAAGTAGCGATGCATATGATAATAACGTAAAAATTCTTAACTGTATTGAATATATCATTCACATTCCTCTCACCAAACTTATCAATCAATGTATCAGAAATAATGTTTTCTCGAAGTTTCTCGAATGTTGAAAAGTGTTACCCCTGTATGGAGGTAATTGCATAGAAGACCCAACAAATTACAGGCCCATATCTATTGTGTAAATATTTGCAAAAAAAATTAAGTTGTTCTTGAAATTCAAATGACAATTTATTTTGAAAACTTTAATTTATTTAGTAGTCGTCAATTCGGCTTTGGGGCCAATTTATCGACAACCGATTAATTATTGTAGTTAGTAAAGGCTTCGAGACCAATGAATATGTCCATGTACAATTCTTAGACCTAAGTTAGGCCTTTGACTGTGTAGCGCACAATATTCTGAGCGAAAAACTAAAATTTTATAACTTTTTCGGAAATAGCCAGAAAATGATTAGGTCCTACTTGACGGTCAGAACTCAATTCGTTCATTTTAAGGACGTCAACTCCAAATCAATTAACATTGAATATGGGGTACCACAAGGCTCTCTTCTAGGTCCGGTCCTATTTCTTATTTGTGTTAATGACTTTGCCAAATAGTGTTCCATCAGAAAATTCCACCTTTTTTGCTGACGACACCACATTAACGCATTCAAATAGCGATTTTAGCATGCTGTTAACTGAGGCCCATAATATTCTTTATGCACGACCGGGCGTGAAGAAGCACTTTAGCGCCTGGATTTGCGGACGTAAAGTAGCACTTCAGCGCCCGCGGATTACTTTATCGCCTGGTGGGCGATAAAATCGTTGAACAGGCGCTAAAGTGAATTTCAATCTCATATCGATAGAAATCTATATTCCGATGGATCATATAATCAAACCCAAAACATTATTAACAATAATATAACGAAAACAATGAACATAAATTAATTTAAAAAAATTTAACTAAATATTGACAATACAATTAGAACAGTTATTTATGGAAATATTTGGATTTGTTGTTTCCTGTTGTTGCAGATAGTTACTGATTTCAACAGATTCCTCATTACTATAAGTATGAAGAGAATGCATGTTATTATCTGGTGTTTCAGAGTAGTGAGCAATATTTTCAGATTGTCTGCAATGGCTAGTAGGAGGCTCATCATTTTCTACAATTTGCTTAGCAATCTTCAGCTTATTTGCAACTGAATTTTCAATATAACCTTCCGCAACAGTCGTCGACTTCCACCCAGCATGTCTTTCAATGTTGATTATATCCTCGCCTGCATCTGCTAACATAGTTGCTGAGGAATGTCTGAAGCAGTGACGAGTATATTTTTCCGCATTAGAAATACCTAGGTAAGTGGCTATTCTGAATGGTATTTGACCGAATATATTTTTTCCGATAACCTGTCTCGTACACTTGCCATTTTTATAATATAAAAAAACCGCTTTTGACCATTCTGATCTCGCAAGGAAGAATATTCTCTGTAAATATCCAAATAACTTGGCGATTTCTGTTCTTTATCCATTACAGTAAATACTCGATCTATCTTCGTTTTGATTTCTCGTATAGTTATGGGTAAGAATGTCTCGAAATCTTGAATGTCGTCCACTGTGATATTTGCCAATTCTTCGCGGCGACATGCTCCACAAATACCAAAAATCAGTGCTACCTACAATAAACTCCCAGATTAACATACTGAACATTGAGAAAACATGAAATTAGAACTTACTTTCATCATAAGATACAAATCGTCTGGTGCTTCCCTCAAAAATAACTTGATTTCTTCTCAGCTTAAAATCTTCGATTTCTTTGGTTTATAACCATAAAATTTTCGTTTCAAAAAAGCTATCAATCTTGCGTATTTACTGATATCTATATTATCATGTACATTCAAAGTAGCTTTCAGCATGGAATAATATGACCACATGGTAGAGGGCTTACAATATTTAGCTTTTTCCAGAAAATAGGCAAGAAGTACAGTCTCTGTGTATTTCTTATTTTTTACATTTTTCTCGTTGCACCTCACCTCACGAATTCTTCATACACCTTGTCGTATATTTTCTTGGATTTACTTGGCAATAAACTCAATTTCGCATCCTCAGCTGCTTTACTCATTTCTGGTGGAGTACAATTCACACTTTCTTCGTCGCTTGAATCCATTCCAAAATCAGTAATAAATTATCTGTGATCACAAATTGACAGCAAATATGGCTACTAGCCTATAAAATCTTATTTCGAAAAATTGACTGAGTTGCCATGGTAACATCCATTCCATCACTTCTTGATTTATTCTGTTCCCGATATGACATGAATATACATCCTCACGGCAGCCTTGATGTATTTTCATCATGTTCTAGATATAAAAAGGTATCTTTATACATGACATCAAATATACCGGTCCTGCATAAAATTTTGTATGTATTTTGGGCGTAATTTGCTTTTATGGACCTAGGCGTGTTAATAGCCCGAGCGATAGCATGCTGCGGTCCATAAAAGCCTATTTTACGCCATTGATACATAAATAACTATTCTTTGACACAATCTTGGCTGAATTATAATAAATTAGTCCTGAATAAGGAAAAGTCTGAGACATTGATTTTCAGTTTGAAACAACATGAAAAGCATAATAACCCACATTGCGTTAAGTATTTGTGTGTTCTCTTGGATAGTGAATTAACATCGGAAGAACATACGGTTTTTGGTTTCAGGAATATATCACGGAAGATATTTTCACTACGCAACCTTCAATATTGTTTGACACAGACAATATCATTAATGGCTTACCATGCACTCATCCAGTATTCAATATCCTATGATCTATAAGTGTGGGGCCACTCAGCACATGCCTCAACAGTTGTTTTCCATGTGAAGGAAGGCTGTTAGAATCATTGCTGGATTGCCATATAGAGATGATTGTAGCGGTGCATTCAAACATTTTGAGATACTTACCTTGCCATGTGCTCACATATTGTAATGTCTTATGCACATAAAAACAAACTGAAAAAAACTACAGAAACGGGACAAGCTATTATGCAATCAAGTTCTTCAATGTTATAGAATGTCCGAATTCTCGAGTGCGTACATTTCAAATCGGTTATTGAGCGGTTCCTGGTAGATAATGAGTTCTACGATTTTGATGACTTTTTGGCAACCGATTTTTCACAATTGACCCATCAACTTGTATAAGTTATTTGTTGTTTTGTTAATTCTACAGTGTAAGTAACCGTCATTTACAATGTTATGTTTTTTAATTTTTATATGCCTACTGTATATAATGGCAAATATTGATTTTCTCATGTTTTTTTATTTATATATACATATTTTTATGTTTTTTCAACTGACATGTCAAAGCACAATTGTGTACATATGACCAATGAAGACCTATCTATCTATCTATTTATCATATTGGAGTCATCATATAATGTAATCATTTCAAATGAAACTTATGTTTCATAAAATTGAAGCAAGATCAAACTAATCATTCTCAATGAAAGATTCATTCAATTGAATGAATTAGGTTCGCGCTGCTGATCTTCCACATAATAACCCGCATTATAAAAATTATTCTATAATAACATTAATTAAAATGTTTAAATTTAAAATTTTAATAAGAATTATTCTACTCTTGGAATATGGAATAGAGTATATCATTGAATGAATGGGTATCTCCTTGATCATATGATAGTGTTTTCTCTGTGTATAAGGGGAACATAATAATTGAATTGTTTGGTAGCATATGTTTCCAACACTGAATTATAGCCCAGTCAGTGGATCAAAAATTGATCGATTTCACGAAAAACATATGACAGAAACATGATAAAAACGTACAGCCAGTTTTGCTTTTTTTAAAAAATACGATCAAAATTCGGTTTCCGAGCCGCAGAATTTCCGATTACATTTGAAAGAAAAGTTGTATTTTGACAGTTGTAAGTATTGGAGAGACCTTCATTTCTTATGCGTTGAAATCGATTTATGAATTCTCGAGATGAAGGAGAAAAATACTCTGTTCTGCATTTTTTTATGTTCCTAACTTTGGCAATAATTATTATAAGTGACGTATAATACCCTGGTTAGGAGGACATCATGTGTCTTTATAAGGATGCCAAATTTTGGATGGACCGGTTTACTAATTTATGAATAATTGCATTTGTTTATCTGAAATACCGCTTATTCAAACAATCGTCATAGGCAAGGAGATGAATCTAGAGATGTTTAACATGGTGGAATGTATTTTCGAAAGGTTGAACTTCAAGATAAGTAGAAGAAATATGTTATTTGTTAAAAAGTCCGTTAAAAACGGGAGTGTTTTTTCACAAGCTTTTATTCAGTTTCACCTGTCCCGGTGTCTGTCTGTGTGACTGTATGTGTGTCTGTCTGTCTGTCGGTAATCAAATCTTGCATGTTGACTTTGACCACTTCTAATCGTCCGATTGATTAGAAATTTGGCAGGTGTACATAATTTCGGTGACAATGCATTATGACATTTTTATTATGAAAAAAAACAAAATGGCGGCTCCAATATGGCGGACAAATTTTGTGATTATGTTTCGATTCCATTCAAATTTGGTATCTAGGGGTTCTCGGAGTCGGAATTCATGAGTTTCGTGTAAAAATTCGGAAGTTTAATATGGCGGCTCCAAAATGGTGGACGAGTTTTGTGATTATGGTCCGATTCTATTCAAAATTGGTATGTGGGGGTTTTTGGGGTCGAATATTTTCGTTACAAGCTTCCATTTTTGGTTTCGTCTGTCCTGGTGTCTGTCTGTCTGCCTGTCTGTCTGTGTGTCTGTCTGTAATCAAATATTGCAAGTTGAATTTGACCCTCTTCTAATCATCAGATTGGTTTGAAATTTGGCAGATGGACATAATTCCGGTGACAATGCATTGTGGAATTTTTGTTAGAGAAAAATACGAAATGGCGGCTCCAATATGGCGGACAATTTTTGTGATTATGGTCCGATTCTATTCAAAATTGGTATCTAGGGACTTTTGGGGTAGGAAATTGTGATCATTCTGTCAAAATTTAGAAATAAATCTGAAAAAAATTACTAAACTAGTTATTCAAAAAAAACAAAAATTAAAAAACGAAAAAAAAATTTAAAAACAAGCTTTCATCAGTTGTTAATGGAAACGGAACCAAAAAATTATCAAAAGTGAAGAAAAAAAATTTAAGACAAGCTTTTGTTTATACAAAGGCATGAAAGGAAAGAATAATCTATTTAAACTTCAAATTAGACGCGCATAAATTTAATTTTTTTAACGTAGAACTTCCATCTACCAACTGGCTAATTTTTATTTCCCTGGAAAATTGGGAAATGCCGGAAAAATCTAAATGTCAATCAACCATACTTTATTTGCAACGTGCATACTAAAATTCTGTAATATATCATTTAATTTTGCTCAAATTCTGTTGTAATATACTTATTTCCAATAACCTAGATATTCTATTGAGCACCATTGGTTTATACGGGATAAAATATCAAACAATCAGAATTAAAAATGACTCACTTGATCTTTCAGACTGCATTTACTTTCTTAATATCTTTTCATCAAATTCTCACAAATGAGAATGAACCTGTCATCCGCGTCCAATTTCGTAATGACAATTCACACTCCAAATCATCTGTTCAATATTCCTTTCTCCGATGAATAGAAATTTCCTCTCCATGGATCAGTCAAATAATAGGTATAGATAATCCCATACTCAACGACTTGAAATTGAATACTTTCATCAAATCCTCAATGGATAGGTAGAAGAGGTTCGATGATGGTGTGACCACCTTTTAGGTGTTCAGATTTGACTACTTTTGTTGGGGTTTTCTGGAGACAAATGTTCATGCAACTCAACCAGAGTTTCAAGATGATTACGACAAAGTTTTGCTCAAGAATCTCAACTCTCAACGCAAGTTTTCCGTGATGTTAAAGAGGCGTTTGAAATGCTACCGCATCACTGCATTGAGCTCGATGTGAGTAAGTTTGAACTCATAATAAAGAAACTGTTGGTAATGAATCAAAACTTTTCTCTGTTTAAAAATAATGGGTGGCTCTCAATTTTTCCATTCCTGGGACACTGAAGAGAAAATATGATTGGTTTTGGTAGTGACGGGTCTTTCTATGGTTCTTTGAAGAAATATTTCTGCACAATTTGCATAATACAGTATATTCAAATACATTTGAAGCAGATAGTTTTCATTGCAAGTGCACTATTAATATTGATCCAGAAAAATAACATTTTCAAATGAGACCACTAACATATCAAACACTCAATAATTACTTTCATTGCAAGAATTCACTAATTGTAGGTAGCATAATTCCGCCAATTCCATCCAACAATGCATAATGAGCCTTCGAGCCAGAGTTCCTCTCTAATCTGCGGTCAGTCTGTTTCGGATGCAAGTGCATTGTTATTAGCAATCATGAAAAGCGCTCTACAGTCGGATGAATGACGTTAAAGCGCCGAATCGGTTTCAACATGTATTATTGCATTATTTCTCTTTGATGGATTTAAGGCCTGGGTGATTGAGTAATTATTTTCGTTCGCTCCATTCATTCACGTTTAATAGAATATTGAATTAAAACAGTGATTCACTGGGAGAAGCTATTATAACATTGCATAATCATAAAAAGTCATCATAAACACATGATTGTTCGTTATAATATAGATTTCAGTATTCATTTATCCATTCTGAAATGGCCATCAATCAATGTAATGAATAGTATTTCAAAATGGCTATATTTTCGTTGTTACATCATTCCTATTTATAACCGACGGAAAAGGGAGGAAGGTCTCTAATCGACGCGTATATTTTTTTAGGTAGGACGCATAACTTTTTACAGAGTTGTCCGATTTTGATATTTTCTTTTATTGGATAGGGTATACTTCGAAGTTGGACCCATTTGACTTTGAAAATGATATGGGGGAGGGACGCATAAATTGGACCATTTTTCAATTTGATTTTCTGGGAGATAAACATCAGAAGTTTCTGTCATCGTGACTATGGGATATCAACGTACGTAACCAGAACTATCTTACAAAGAATTAACGAATGTAGAAAATAAATGTAGATACTTCAATTGAAAGGAGAGAAAAATATTTGCAAAATTGTAAATTTAGGAAACCGGTATCTTTAATTGCAGCAGTAGTGTCCCTAATTGAACCAGGCTACCAAACGACGAATATTCAAACTATGCATCAATACGAATCATAATTAAAATATTACAAATATTCTGAAATGAATTAATAAATAATTTGGACAAGAAAAATAGTAAAATAGAAAATAGTAAAGTAACAAATAATTTTATAGCTATACAATAAAAAAGTAGGTGGGTATTGCCTCATATTTTGAAGACTGTACAATCATATTTTCAATTTAGATGAAACTTTGGCACATTTGACATGATTCCATTTGTTGCATGAGATGCATTGTATCATCTTTCCAACGCTCACTTTCTCACAAATATTGCGATACCAACTTTCACTTTCACCTTCAGTTTCATCAACAACTACCAAGTTCGGTTTACTTTTCGATGGGTCCAGTTGTCTTTTAATTTTTTGAACACAGAGGAGTCCTGCTTTTGAAGCCTCCTACTCATTCTTATATGGAGAACTGGTCAGTTCAACTGCTTCTTGGTAGCTAGCTCTCCTTTTTGCTGTTTTGATTTTCTCTTCAATGAGTAATGGGGAGATTTCTTATATTGATACATTCAATGTTGGTGTCGCTATGGACCTGATTTGGTTTTGAAGCAAGGCCAAAGGTCAATCATCATCGAAAAACGTTTCTGATCCTGATTGTGATCCCTTTGCAGCCGATACATACACTCGTGAAGTTAATTTCATTGAACACATTTCTGGCGACTGGCCAAATTCCGGTAGCGAGTAATGCATTTGAAGCATTTCTGACTGTAGCTGACTAACCATATGCTTCCACTATGAACGACTGAACTCAGAACATCGTGACTGTGCAGCCTACATCCTTTTGGAGCCACTTCTCTATTGCTTGAGAGTAAAATGTTTGGGAAGAACAAAAAACCGTCATCCAGGGGTTGTAAACGGTGGGTGGTATGACTAGGCAGCTGAAGAAGTCTCATTCCATCGTTCCTAGCGAATTTTGGTGCTTCAAGGTTCTTGCTATGTATTGAGTGTCTATCCAGCAACAACAAAATTTGGTTTTCAGTGCTTTACTTTATGAAATTATTGAAATGGCGGATGCATTCAACAAATGATTTCGTGTCAATATAACCTGAGTCACTGATCGTTACTATGCTTCCTGGTGGTGCACCTACACCGAACTCATCTTGGTAGCGATTTCTTTTGAAAATTATCATGGGTGGAACATATTGCCCAGCCGCGCTTGTTCAACATAAGGCGGTAGTGTAAACAACCCTTTCTCCACTTGCGACACTTACAACTTGACTTTTTCCTTTGAGAGCCACAACTTCCCGAAACTTCCGCTTAACAGTTGAGCATCCTGTTTCTCTTGGTTAAAGTTGTTTTTGATGCCGCTTTTATTTGCAATTTCAAAAGCCCTTCTGACCGTCATACCGAACATATTCTCTTCTAAGGGTAGAAGGTGCTTCACTTACTCATTTTCAACTCATTCGGAAAATATTGCAGATGTTCCCCTTTCTTTTTATTCCATCATTGGCACGCCTGTTTGTCCAAGTGCCCTTTCAACGTTCCTTTTGGAATATTGAATGCCGCGCACATTCGTTAAGACCAAAATCATCTCTCTGTGTGCTTCAAGTGCATTTTCTAACATTTCTTGGCTGCATTTATCATACCGCACACGTTTGGACATTCATGATCAATTCAAGGTGAGGTAGGGGTTTCCTGAATTGAACCGGTCCATTCTGGGGACAAACAGCGGTCCATTTCAGGAATTGCTACCTTGGCTTGAATCAAACTTCATCTGTTTTTCAACGCGACAAGATAAATTAAAGGTTATGCCATCACAATCACAACAGAGTACTATAAAAACAACGAGGGTACTGGAAAACTTGCATCTACATACCTGGTGTTCGTTTAGTCTAACGGTAAGTGGCACAAAATCAACATGAGATGTGGTCTTTCTTGTCAATATTCGATATTTCAGTTCCCTTGCACAAAACAAACACGTACTCCGGGAATATTAATCAACTAAACTAGTAGAGACGTTAAGTTCCACCTCATAGTTGAAACTGTTCGTCCCCTACTACCCCTAAGGGTAGAAAAATCGGGGATGATTGATTGTTCACCCACTGAATCGGTTAACAGATAAAATAACCAATTCTACAACGCATAACTTTGTACTAGGTTACTGATATAGATGATCTTTTTATTAAATAGGGTATTCCTCGAAGTTGTTTTCAATCGAATTTGAAAAAACATCCGCTCTAAGGGCAGAGAAATAGGGGGTGATTGATTCTTAGATTCTTCTGAATATCGTTTTCTCATTCGATATACAAAGAAGGAGTACCTACCAGAAATCATTCGGAACACTGATGCAAGACTGGCCTCGCATTCACTAGCTCACATATTCATTTTATCATGCTTCTGAGAGAATCAGAAAGACTACAAGAATTGGAAAACACATTTTCTAGAAGCAATCTCACCGGGTTTTGGATTTTTTTATTTCTATAAGAATCCTTCGATTCATTATTGATTTGAGAATGTTTCCTTTTTCAACATTTTCATTTTCTGATGCAGATGATTTCCTGTGATTGTTTGGGATTTCATATGATTTTCTCTCATATTTCAGATCTTTTCAATTTGACTGAGGTGATATAGGTCCTTAATCATGACTTTGAAAGTGGAGTGATACAGTGCCATTGAAAATAGCTGTTTTTTGTCCTTCAACCTGTGGTGTTCTAAAGTATCCAACTATTGCATAGTCAGAGACTTCAACACCAATGAATACAGGATCTGTTCGATCATTATATATATTCGATCAATCGGTGTTCAACAATAACAACTTACTTTATTGAGGAAATAGCAATAATCAATGGATACACACCAGACATTATTGATAATCTCTTGAGAAAGAAGTGCTTTGAACGTTTAGTGAATGATAACACGACTCTGAGAAAAACGACGGAAAGCAAAAGATTTGCGAGAATCCCTCTCCATCTAAACCTCAACAGTATATTCCGGAATTTAAATCTCCAAGTAGTTTATAGCAATAGAAATAACTTGCAACTGTTATCAGAAAACTGACATGTTAGATAGGTCGAGAATTTATTAAATTAGTTGTCAAAATCGTGACAAAGTCTATCACGGTTAGACGGAATGTTCAATTTCAAAAAGGTTCCACGAACATTTGGCCCATGCTAGCCCTATAGAAGGGAGAATAAATCAAGTGAGGCGAACCATATGATGGAATCTGGTAACAAAATTAATATCCATAATTTGAAAATGATCAAATCGGATACAAGATGATCAGACCTGAAGAGTAGTTATCCACAAAAATCATATTAAAAATTTACTCAATGAGGATAATGGGCCTATTTATTTCCCTTCGTTCACTTTGATCCCCATAAAACCATCAAAGCGACTCGAGTATAAAATAAACCAATTAGAATCACCAGTTATAAATTGTAAGGAAATGTTACAAATTATTTAGTGTAGTTAACCTACTGATGATGATATCATAGTTATCGAGATGCGCATATAAGTGTGAAGTGAGTAAGCGTTATGAAGGGGTTTACTTGTGCACAATTTTTCGATTGTGTGACACCACCCCATCCAGCCAGTCTTCATTATATTATTTTACTAGTATTCTTCTTCTTGTCTTGAATATTGTCGAAAATTAGTTGAATCATTTTGAAAATGTACAATTTTGTTACTCTACGTAGAATGAAGGAAATAATGTCACATAATGTTTAGGAAATATTTTTCAATTCATTCTACAATCGAATTAAATGTTCAGAATGACCACCATTCACTTCTTGACAATAAACAAGTCGATCTTAGAATTCTCGTACAACATTTTGTAGGACCTCAGGGGTTATGTTGTTAAATCCTTTCGTTATCCTAACTTTTAAATCTGCAATATTGTTTTGTCTATTGAAATATACTTTTGATTTTAAATAACCCCATAAGCAATAATCAGATATTTTCTTATCTGTTTTGCTAAACGGCAGGCAGAAGTCGTTCAAGACACCATAAAAATTATTTACAATTTTCTTCCAAACAAGGTGCCACACGATTATATTTGTAATTTTTGAGGGGGTGCTCATAATTCAGAGGGGGAGCAAGAAGGGGAAAATATTTTCGTACTGTAAATTGTCAAATTGAAAATAGAAATCGACCTGTTTCAGGTTTTTTAAACATATGCCTAAATAACGCTAAAAATTAATTTATTCCATACCTATTCTCCGCAGTGTATATTTGTTCACTTCACTTCGTGGGAGAAAGTAAATAAAAAGAATCGTCTCAACAGGTAATTTTGATCCATTTAATTGTTAATGTAATAGATTGCTCAAAAGATGAATGTTTTCTACATGTGAAAGAAGCAGATACCTGCTCAGCTTCATTATGAATAATTTGTATTTTCTGATTATTTATCACAATTTTTTCAATTATTGATATATTTTTCAATTCAAATCTAACATGAAAGTCAGTATTATCCTAACCTTGCTACACTTTCTGATTTTTTTCCTCCTTGTGGCATTTGATTTTTTATTCAATTGCACTGATGAAAAGGTTAATAACCCTTGTTGTCTAGCCATATTTACTAAAGTGCCCGAAATTTCCATTTTACCGCCTTTTTTAACATGGCGGGTGCGTTTGCGCGAAACGAGTAGTGACCAGGCCTATTCTAATCTTGTTTTATTTTATAATAGTGCTAGAAAATTGAATAACCATCATTCGAAGAATAATAGTGTAGCCGATGAATTTGAACCATTCTGACCGATTAATAATCACATGACGTTTCTTGATGAGCACTAACCTGAATCCCGAAACAATAAACTCGGTCGCGCTACATTGGACAACGATCAATCAATCGTAGTTACTTGTGAATTTCAGCACAAATCTGCATCGAACACCCAGTTTTGTGTAATGATTAATAGCTCTGTACAATCTGTCTATCTGTCGTTCATCCAGATGAATTTGTAGCATAGTGGCTATCGACTAACAGAAACAAGTTGTTGAATAAATCATGCGTAGCCGATAATCCAGTCGGATTTCCATATATCCTTCAGAGATGTGGGTTGAAAGGGGTTCAGCATGTGGTCGTCTGCTGGTTTTAAGGGTTCAAGAATAATAATTTAGTTGATTGCATGAACTGGAATGGATATTTGATCCCCAGTTCTCATGAAGATAACATAGAAATACTATTTTCAACGTATCGCAATATAACTATTAGTATGAGACATATTCCAATATCAAATATTCATCCTAGGACAACCCATAGAGGAAAAATAGAGGATATTTTCAACTCAAATTGAGACGCAAATAGCCTACACTACCTTTGAAAGCTAGTTCGTAGATGCATCTGTTAGAGGTTTATTCTTTTGATTCTTATCATGAATTATTTCCTTTGATGTCGACTGAAAGACCATAAATGAGCAAAAACAATAGAAAAAATGGAATAAACATAACGCCTATGCTCCATCCATTTCACCGAATTGTAGCCTGACAGTTCTCCAGAGTATGGTACCAAAAATAACCATGATACAATAGAGCTACTATCCACCCCATAGAATAATTCACCACATTCGTTTATTCACCTTTTCTCAAGTGAATAGTGCAACTAGACTCCTAACAATTTCACCCAACCGATGAATTATTAAATGAACAATGCATAGTGCTGTTCTCTAGCGGCAACTCAAACACAGTGACTATTCAAGTATACTTTAGAGTACGGTCCGGATGGGTGAAGCTTCAATGGTAACAAATCCGGTACTTCAGGTTTCTGAATTCTCTACAGAAGTTCCATTGAATGTTAAACTATTCCTTTAATGCTTTCAAGATATTTGTGAAAAAACAAAAGAAATGGTCATTTTTGAAAATATTTCTTGTTAAAAAAATTCCACAAAGCGATTTTGCTGGAGCCGATATCCGGAGTTTTCATCTACGAACTATCTTCCGAAAGGTATATAGTGAAGACTATTTGTGTCTTCATTTAAGTGGGAAAAAAAATTCTATTGGGTGGCCTATCCCTGCTGAAAGGTGTTGATATTTCCTAATGAATTAAAGATTTTCGTTAGCTCTATATTTTCTCCATATACAAGGTGGACCATTAGTGCGAGGAAGTATAATATCTCACTCATCATAAGAAATTGTTACAAGTAAAAGTTATACGGTTAACTTTGTGACGCCATCCAAAAATATTTGAAAACATACAAGGTGATTATTTGAAGCAGGCCAATATAAAGTCTCATTTTTCAAATGTATCACCGTGAAAATTTCCTCCGTTGAACTAAGCGAACAATTTCACGTATTAAAGTTTTTTTATATTCAAACAGATTATGGCGCTGTCAAGTTATTGAAGAAAGTACGAACGTCTTCGAAAAAAAACGGTTCATCACAAGTGACATCATAAATACTATTTTAATAGTATTTAGGCGAAAAATAGGGGTGCAAGGAGGAGAATGGGTTGAAAGTCATCATGAACTGAAAGTTAGATTTCGTACACAGCGGGTTTTATACAGAGGTATTAACTGGACAAACTTCAAATATCAAATAATTGTTTCCTCAAACGAACCACTCCATACATACATTACATCATGAGACATTTTCATTTTTAGTATCAATCCTATCACAATATACTAAGCATCAACTTCATTGAAACGCCTTCGCACAAATTTTACTTGTAGAAGTTTCGTTTCTGTATATTTCCGCATTTTTTTCAAATGTTCTTGAAGATTCTTCACTGATATGGAAATACATATTATATTGAAAATTTTATGTAATAATGTGGTCTCTATAAATGTCATTGATATACTCCACATAAGTGAGAGTTTTCGGAGAATTTATAATTTAATTTCAATGATGACATTAGTTGCCTTTTTATTTGAGTAAACTAGGACTTGATAACTGTAATTTCAACATAATTGTCCTTCAACGTCATATTCATCATACAGAAACGGCTAGAACACATCCTTCATCCTTTTTCATTCATTCATATATATGACAGGAAATAATTCAAACTCTGACAATTTTCCAAATTTAAAATAACGATGATTAGAAAAATACAAATAAGGCGTATATCAGCTTGCAACGTTACCTGGATTCTATTGAATATTTTCATAGTTAACTGATTCTTCAATTGATGTTGATATAATATGTTCATTGCGTATTGATTATCACAGCTGAGGCGTTTCTACTTGTGCGAAACGGAGACACAAATGAACTATTTGTTTGAGAGTTGTGAAAAAACACTTATTGTATCGAGCAATAGTAGATTGTAGGGAGGTCGATATGGCTTAACCATCAAAGCTCATACTTACTAGTATGGTCTAGCATGTCTGAGTATCACAGGGACAATATTCATGTGCCCCACTGCAGCACTAGAGGTAATGCTGAATCTTCCGCCTCTGCACTTGTCGGGGAAGCGGCAGTGAGGGCCTTGAGACTGCACCAGCCATCAAACGTGAAGGCTGGAAATCTGATTAGACATCAGAAGATACTGGGAAATATTCCCCTACAATCCAGGCACAAGCCATCAGATATCATGCCAGCTAGGCACGACTTTGAAGTGAACTATGAAGTGGAAACAAACAACCACCATATATTCACGGTCCTGCACTAGAAATGAATGCATCAGTGTGGTACACTGATGGTTTCAAGATAGACGGAAGGGCTGGAGCGGGAGTAACGGGACCTAGTTTTGGGCTCCCAAAATCCCTGGGCAAAGCCCCAACAATTTTTCAAGCAGAAATCCATGCTTCAGAAATTTGCGCCCAAGAACGCCTTGCAAGAGGCTCCAGGGGGGCAAATATCTATATTCTTTCAGATAATCAAGCAGCATTGGAAGCTCTGAAGTGACATACTTGTTAGTCCCAACTGACTTGGGACTGCAAACTCTCCCTGAGACAACTGGCTACGGACAATCAGGTTACCCCGATGAAGTTGCCAGGTCACAAGGAAATCAAAGGCAAAGAAAAATCAGACAGCCTTACCAAGGAAGAGACAAACACTCAATTTTCTGGCTCAGAACCCTTCTGTAGTCTCTCCAAAGCCCACCTCAAATGAAAATCACAAGTCATCAAAGGAGAGTTTTGGCGCTGGGAAACTGACCAAATTAAAAACCACTAAAATGATATTTCAGGATAAAGACAAGCGAAGAGGCTTATGAGCACATTGCCAAGGAAAGCTGAACAGCTTCTCGAATTGGACGACAGGTAAGATTTGGAACTGGTAACTGGACATTGTCCTCTGAGGTATCACCCCAAAAGAATGGACAGATCAGACAGTGAACTGTGCCGTTACTGCGAAAACTTCGCTGAAACTGCAGAACACCTGCTTTGCGACTGCCAATTATCGTTTCGCAAAAGAATGGGTTTCAATAACGCCCTCAGATATCAGGAACCTAGCTCCCAGGAAACTGATGAACTTGGTAAGGAATCTCGGAATCCTGGCTATCGAATAGATGAAGGGTTATCTACAAAAGATCTTGTATGTCAAGGTACAGAGAGGCTGAACACTCATATCAACCCCCATACAATATAAAATCTACCAGTAGGGGCTTTAAATGGAACTTATCTTCAACTTCTAGAATCCTACTTCCATCAACGCCAACAGTATGTTCATTACAATGGCTTTTATTCAAATGTCTATATTGCAACTAGCGGAATTCCCCAAGGGTCCAATCTTGGTCCATCATCATTTTTTTTATTCATTAATGATTTGTGCATTTCATTGAAGTGCAATCGGTTGATGTTTGCAGATGATTTAGAGTTATACGCTTCTATTACCAGATTGGATGATTGTGTCACATTACACCATGAAATTTTTAATCAATAAAAGTGGTGTCTTGAAAGTTACCTCAATTTGAATATATCTGAATGTACATTGAGCCGCAAAGATAATACGTTTCTATTTCCTCATTCTATAGATGTTATTTTAGAAAAAAATTACACTATTGAGTATTTAGGTGTCCATTTTGATGATCAAGTCACATTTATTTATCACAATAATTCAACTGTCATTTCAGCATACCGTGCATATGGATATGACTCAATTATCAGGAACTGTAAGAATTTTAATAAAATGTGTTGGGGAATTCATTCAACAAATTTTGCTCTTGGACTATATTTCAAGCCGTGAATAAATGACATTAAATTATATAAAATAAAAGGTGACGTTAATCAAAAAAATATCTGCATGAATTCTCTCCTCATGTCTTGGTAACGATTCATATAAAATGATAGGGTGTTTCAACTAAATAATACAAAGAACATAACTAACTCAATAAAGGTATCGAACAAAATATTATCATTATTCTCTCTATATTTCAGTTTAGTTGAATCAAAACTAGAATATGGATCCATAATATGGAATCCCATATATATAAAATATTCATCAGATGTCGATAAAGTCCAGAAGAAATTCTTGAAATACCTAAGCTTCAAAATTTGTATTCAAAAATGACTTGTGATTTTCATCGATGTGGGCTTTGGAAAGATGACGAAAGGGTTCTGGGCCAGAAAATTGTGTATTTGCCCCTTTGTTGGAAGGGCTGGCTGCTTTTTCAAAGCCTCTGATTCCTTTGTGACCTGGCATCCACATTAGAGTGATGTGACTGTTCATAGCCCTTCGAAATGCACTTCGAAGTCGTGCGTGGCTACCATGATATCTGATGGTTTGTACCTCGATTCTATAGAACCTTCAGATCTCCAGCTTCCAAGTTCGATGTGTGGCGCAACCTGAAGACACCCATTGCCGCTTCCTTCCTCACACATAAGTGTACTGGCGGATGGTCCAGCATTACCTCTAATGCTGCAGTGGTACACGTGAATATTGCCTCTGTGATTTCCAGGCAGGCTATCCGCTAAACTTTCTGCAACTTGATTTCTGCCGAGTACTGTTGTATTTTACTAATACTAATTATGCATGGGTGACAATGGGTTTGATGATTGTTTGATATAAGCCTTATATCATTTTTAGCTTCCAACCGGGCTATAGTGCTCGAGACTCAGATAGAACGACGAGCTGTGACTGTGTATTGAACGATTTCGAGAGAGTATCTGAACTGTATTCAAGACTCACTCATATGTTTCCGATAAGCTGTCTATTGATTGCGACGGAATAATGCCAGTGACTCCTTCTTGTGTTAATTTGGTTTTTCTAATGAAACTGCAACTTGTTATTAAGACTCTCGTCTTATAATGACAACATTCCGAGGGATTTTATGATGTTCACTGGAATTTGTAATCTGATCAGAAAATGTGTTCACCAATTTATTTTGCTCAAAATTAGCACCAGCTATTCCCAAACAATTATACGAATTCCATTTTCAATACCGGTAGTAACATGTCTTAACATATTGACGCTTATGTTTCAAAATACGTCCCTAATAATGTTTTTGATATCCTCCTCTGTAAATGGGGTAATTCATAAACTTATTCTTCAACATAATCTCGCCAAAAAAAATATATTTTTGTTAAGTTTGGTGAGCGAAATGGCCACGTAAAAGGACATGCCCTACCTATCCATCTCTTCGAAACTTGGGTATATGAATGGGTTTTAACAGGTACAGTGTTGTAGATTGTGTAATTATCATATCCGTTTTCAATTCCGGTAGTAACATGTCTTAACATATTGACGCCAATGTTTCAAAATACGTTCCTAATTATGTTTTTGATATCCTCCTCTGTGAATGGAGAAATTCATAAACTTATTCTTCAACATAATCCCGACAAAAAAAATATATTTTTGTCAAGTTTGGTGAGCGAAAAGGACATGCCCTACTTATCCATCTCTTCGAAACTCGAGTATATGAATGGGTTTTGACAGGTACAGTGCTGTAGATTGTGTAATTATCATATCCATCATTTGATTGAATGTTGAATGAAATCAAAGTAAATCAATCCATCAACTTTTCCTCAAAGAAATATGGTACATTGACAAAATTTCCGATTATGCTGTACCATATATTCATTGATCACGAACCCCATTTTCATAAAATACCGCTTCATCGGAAAACTAAACTGTTTCAAACAAGTGTCTTGTAGCAGTTGTAGCAACTGTTGCTGAACCAGTCACAAAATGTAATCATTTTCTCGAAATTATCGTCTCATAACTTCTGATGTAACTGTATGCATTATGGATTGTAACAAGCGGCATCTACTATTCATCAAAAAATATTATTTATTCAAATGAAACTATGATCGCCTGTTTTGTTATTGTCAACTTTTGTTATTGCTGTTGGCCGAGCGATTGCCGAATGTTATCCCTCTAAAATCAATAATTTGCATATGCTAGGAAATTCAGGCAGAATATTTTGCCGGCAATCACAGAAATACTCCGTCTCTTTCGACTTTGAATTTCCCGGATTTCCTCTAGATTGGAGTAAATCGGAATTCCTGGAGCACTTTCACTGAAGACTCTATCTTTTGTTTTCTGGTAGATTCGAAACTCTTCTCAGTGAAAATTGTAACATTCTACTCAGTAATTCAATTCTTTTCTCTCAGTATTATCTCATTCAAGCAGAAATGAATTTGAGCTTGTTAACTAAAAATAAAGAATTTCATTTCAGCTCTGAGTCTTATGAATATATTATGTGGCTCAAGTCCCTGCCATAACTGAAATAAAATAACAAAACACGTCATCTTGAATTCACGAATTTTGACAAAAACATGATGTTCGCCCCAAAAACACAAAAATATCACAATCATATTCCATCGATACTAATTTTTTACAGGATTTTTATTAATAGTACAATTCTGTTATTCTGTCTGTTAATTCCAAACGATGATTTTGGTAATACTAAACCAAATGGTTTTTCTTGTATAATGTTACAAGTATAATTGTTTTCGACTTCGACATTTCCACTTTTCTTGATATTACCACTTAAAATACCGTTTTAAATTTTCACTTTTTCTTTCACATAACTTTCTGCAATGGTCGACGATCGCCATCCACCATGATATTTAAGTCTCGAAATATCAGCCCCTGAGCCAACCAAAAGCGACGCAGAGGAACTTCTAAAACATGGCTAGTATATTTTGCAGTATTAGGTAATCCAAGAAATGTTGCAATTAGACTCGGAATTTTTGCAAAAGAATCTATTTTGACTACTTAAACTGTACATTTTCCATTCCTATACTGAAGAAAAAATCTGGGGTTTTCTGCTAACTCAGGGCGCAGTGATATGTACTTACGGCAAATTTCAGCAGGATTAGATTTGTTTCCATTGTTATTTGAAACTACAAATGTTACTTGTATTTTAATTTTTGAATCAGGAATTTCAACAATCATATGGGAATCCTTGTCCTCAATATCATGTATTGTCATTCTAGAAAGTTCGTCCCAGCGACAGGCGCCTAACAATCCATAATCATGAATACTTTCATAGATAGAAAAATTTCATCCGCAGCATAAAGCAAAAATTTTGTTACTTTTTCTCTTTCAAGAAATGCCTTCACTTTGGGATAATCACCTATATGTATGTTCTTGTTAACAGCTGAAGTTGATTTTAACATAGAAAATTTCGATCACAGGGTTTACGACTTCATAGTTTCAGATTTTTACCCGAGTACGCAATAATGACTGGTTCTGATACCTTAGATATTCTTTCTGAGAACACCAACTATCTGGACTTTACTGGTAGAAGTTCTGAACTAACTTCTTCCGCTGACTTCATCACATCGGCAGGAATATTAGATATATCACTAAAATAACTTCTTCCATCCATAATTAAAGCGATATTTTATGAATTTACGGAAATTATCTGATTACGGTTTAATGTCGCCTTCAATAATTTGAATTGTTATTATGCAGCCTGACAACCTAATATTTGTTCTAATCTTTCCTGGTAGGTATGTTTTGCGATTGATTGAAATAACTTTGCTTAATGTCACTGTCACGATAAAAATTGGACGTTTGCTTTCAAAACGTTGATAAAAAAGGGTATTTTCATTTTAATATTAAAAAACCAAAGTATTGGGAGAAAAAAAACATGTGAACAACTCGAATATAAAGCTTGTTTTTTGCACTTGTTTATCTTTCAGTCGCAAATGATTCCACATCTGTTTTAATGAACATCCTGTTCCTTTTGTTGAAAATATAAACAAGATGTTCATAAAATCAGATGTGGAATCATCTGCGACTGAAAGATAAACTTTAGTCACTATCTTCCATCGTCAAGATAACCTCTTGTGGGGTATTCATGTTGAAAAGGGAAACATTCTCAATTGAATATTGATAGAGAGATTTTTCTGTGAATTGAAAAATCCACGATTAAAATGAAGTTATTTTTTGTGAATGTCTAACAGAAAACAACTACTTTCCCGGCTAAAGCCACACTGGACATTGAACAACATCTGATAGATATTCTGAAAAGGCGCTAACTCAAAAGAAAAAATCTGAAATTGAAACTTTGCATTTTTCATTCAGATAGTTATTTGATTTTCTATTCCAGTCTTGATTGAGAACTCATAAAGATGAATGAGGCAAAGAAGAATGTTTTCCAAAAGAGAATACTCACCAGAAATCATTCGTAACATTGACGCAGGAGAGACATCGCATTCACTAGGTCTTCAATACATTTTTGTCGACGAAAATCTATTTCACGCTTCCACGATCATCAGGAAGACCGGTAGAAATGGGAAACATATTTTCAAGAAGCAACCTCACTTTGCAAAGATGGAAAAAGTTAGAATCATTTCTTTTGGAGAGACACTTTGAAATTAGTGTTTTCTGACATTAAAACCTGTCATGGGGTATGATTGATTTGTTGAAAATATAAGCAGGATGTTCATAAAATCAGATGTGGAATCATCTGCGACTGAAAGATAAACTTTAGTCACTATCTTCCATCGTCAAGATAACCTCTTGTGGGGTATTCATGTTGAAAAGGAAAAACATTCTCAATTGAATATTGATAGAGAAATTTTTCTGTGAATTGAAAAATCCACGATTAAAATGAAGTTATTTTTTGTGAATGTCTAACAGAAAACAACTACTTCCCCGGCTAAAGCCACGCTGGACATTGAACAATAGATATTCTGAAAAGGCCCTAACTCAAAAGAAAAAATCTAAAATTGAAAATTTGCATTTTCATTCAGATAGTTATTTGATTTTCTATTCAGTCTATTCCTGTCACATTAAGAACTCATAAAGATGAATGAGGCAAAGAAAAATGTTTTCCAAAAGAGAATACTCACCAGAAATCATTCGTAACATTGACGCAGAAGAGACATCCCATTCACTAGGTCTTCAATACATTTTTGTCGACGAAAATCTATTTCACGCTTCCACGATCATCAGGAAGACCGGAAGAAATGGGAAACATATTTTCAAGAAGCAATCCCACTTTGCAAAGATAGAAAAAGTTAGAATCATTTCTTTTGGAGATACACTTTGAAATTAGTTTTTTCTGACATTAAAACCTGTCATGGGGTATGATTGATTTGTTGAAAATATAAACAGGATGTTCATAAAATCAGATGTGGAATCATCTGCGACTGGAAGATGAACTTTAGTCACTATCTTCCATCATCAAGATAACCTCTTGTGGGGTATTCATGTTGAAAAGGGAAACATTCTCAATTGAATATTGATAAAAGATTTTCTGTGAATTGAAAATCCACGATTAAAATGAAGTCATTTTTTGTGAATGTCTAACAGAAAACAACTACTTCCCCGGCTAAAGCCACGCTGGACATTGAACAACATCTGATAGATATTCTGAAAAGGCCCTAACTCAAAAGAAAAAATCTGAAATTGAAAATTTGCATTTTCATTCAGATAGTTATTTGATTTTCTATTCCAGTCTTGATTAAGAACTCATGAAGATGAATGAGGCAAAGAAGAATGTTTTCCAAAAGGGAATACTCACCAGAAATCATTCGTAAGATTGACGCAGGAGAGACATCGCATTCACTAGGTCTTCAATACATTTTTGTCGACGAAAATCTATTTCACGCTTCCACGATCATCAGGAAGACCGGAAGAAATGGGAAACATATTTTCAAGAAGCAATCTCACTTTGCAAAGATGGAAAAAGTTAGAATCATTTCTTTTGGAGAGACACTTTGAAATTAGTGTTTTCTGACATTAAAACCTGTCATGGGGTATGATTGATTTGTTGAAAATATAAACAGGATGTTCATAAAATCAGATGTGGAATCATCTGCGACTGAAAGATAAACTTTAGTCACTATCTTCCATCGTCAAGATAACCTCTTGTGGGGTATTCATGTTGAAAAGGGAAACATTCTCAATTGAATATTGATAGAGATTTTTCTGTGAGTTGAAAAATCCACGATTAAAATGAAGTTATTTTTTGTGAATGTCTAACAGAAAACAACTACTTCCCCGGCTAAAGCCACGCTGGACATTGAACAACATCTGATAGATATTCTGAAAAGGCCCTAACTCAAAAGAAAAAATCTGAAATTGAAAATTTGCATTTTCATTCAGATAGTTATTTGATTTTCTATTCCAGTCTTGATTGAAAACTCATAAGGATGAATGAGGCAAAGAAGAATGTTTTCCAAAAGAGAATACTCACCAGAAATCATTCGTAACATTGACGCAGGAGAGACATCGCATTCACAAGGTCTTCAATACATTTTTGTCGACGAAAATCTATTTCACGCTTCCACGATCATCAGGAAGACCGGAAGAAATGGAAAACATATTTTCAAGAAGCAATCTCACTTTGCAAAGATGGAAAAAGTTAGAATCATTCCTTTTGGAGAGTCACTTTGAAATTAGTGTTTTCTGACATTAAAACCTGTCATGGGGTATGATTGATTTGTTGAAAATATAAACAGGATGTTCATAAAAACAGATGTGGAATCATCTGCGACTGAAAGATAAACTTTAGTCACTATCTTCCATCGTCAAGATAACCTCTTGTGGGGTATTCATGTTGAAAAGGGAAACATTCTCAATTGAATATTGATAGAGAGATTTTTCTGTGAATTGAAAAATCCACGATTAAAATGAAGTTATTTTTTGTGAATGTCTAACAGAAAACAACTACTTTCCCGGCTAAAGCCACGCTGGACATTGAACAACATCTGATAGATATTCTGAAAAGGCCCTAACTCAAAAGAAAAAATCTGAAATTGAAAATTTGCATTTTCATTCAGATAGTTATTTGATTTTCTATTCCAGTCTTGATTAAGAACTCATAAAGATGAATGAGGCAAAGAAGAATGTTTTCCAAAAGAGAATACTCACCAGAAATCATTCGTAACATTGACGCAGGAGAGACATCGCATTCTTTAGGTCTTCAATACATTTTTGTCGACGAAAATCTATTTCACGCTTCCACGATCATCAGGAAGACCGGTAGAAATGGGAAACATATTTTCAAGAAGCAACCTCACTTTGCAAAGATGGAAAAAGTTAGAATCATTTCTTTTGGAGAGACACTTTGAAATTAGTGTTTTCTGACATTAAAACCTGTCATGGGGTATGATTGATTTGTTGAAAATATAAACAGGATGTTCATAAAATCAGATGTGGAATCATCTGCGACTGAAAGATAAACTTTAGTCACTATCTTCCATCGTCAAGATAACCTCTTGTGGGGTATTCATGTTGAAAAGGGAAACATTCTCAATTGAATATTGATAGAGAGATTTTTCTGTGAATTGAAAAATCCACGATTAAAATGAAGTTATTTTTTGTGAATGTCTAACAGAAAACAACTACTTCCCCGGCTAAAGCCACGCTGGACATTGAACAACATCTGATAGATATTCTGAAAAGGCCCTAACTCAAAAGAAAAAATCTGAAATTGAAAATTTGCATTTTCATTCAGATAGTTATTTGATTTTCTATTCCAGTCTTGATTAAAAACTCATAAGGATGAATGAGGCAAAGAAGAATGTTTTCCAAAAGAGAATACTCACCAGAAATCATTCGTAACATTGACGCAGGAGAGACATCGCATTCACTAGGTCTTCAATACATTTTTGTCGACGAAAATCTATTTCACGCTTCCACGATCATCAGGAAGACCGGAAGAAATGGAAAACATATTTTCAAGAAGCAATCTCACTTTGCAAAGATGGAAAAAGTTAGAATCATTCCTTTTGGAGAGTCACTTTGAAATTAGTGTTTTCTGACATTGAAACCTGTCATGGGGTATGATTGATTTGTTGAAAATATAAACAGGATGTTCATAAAAACAGATGTGGAATCATCTGCGACTGAAAGATAAACTTTAGTCACTATCTTCCATCGTCAAGATAACCTCTTGTGGGGTATTCATGTTGAAAAGGGAAACATTCTCAATTGAATATTGATAGAGAGATTTTTCTGTGAATTGAAAAATCCACGATTAAAATGAAGTTATTTTTTGTGAATGTCTAACGGAAAACAACTACTTTCCCGGCTAAAGCCACGCTGGACATTGAACAACATCTGATAGATATTCTGAAAAGGCCCTAACTCAAAAGAAAAAATCTGAAATTGAAAATTTTCATTTTCATTCAGATAGTTATTTGATTTTTTATTCCAGTCTTGATTAAGAACTCATAAAGATGAATGAGGCAAAGAAGAATGTTTTCCAAAAGAGAATACTCACCAGAAATCATTCGTAACATTGACGCAGCAGAGACATCGCATTCACTAGGTCTTCAATACATTTTTGTCGACGAAAATCTATTTCACACTTCCACGATCTTCAGGAAGACCGGAAGAAATGGGAAACATATTTTCAAGAAGCAATCTCACTTTGCAAAGATGGAAAAAGTTAGAATCATTTCTTTTGGAGAATGTTTCCCTTTCCATCCTGTTCCTATTTTCAAACAAATCAGTATAATGTTTATTTATAACATTTTGTAAATCGCCATACGTGCGATTTGAGACATTTCGTTCGGTAATACTTACATATTTTCGCTTCCTAAACACTTATCCGAATTCAAAAAGCGCGGCTCTCAAATATGATCCTTCAACTATAGGGAAAGGGTCATTTGGCAGCACTGTTTTCGGCCACTGGAAACACTCATTCGTCCTTCTTTCAAACGATAACATCACACACATCCTCAATCACGTCTCTCTATCACATTTTGTATATCCATCCTGCCTCACAATGTAAACCCATGACACGATTCCTACTTTCACCCATCAAAGACAGTGATTTTAATTTTTACGATGTCGATTAAATCGGACTGTCGAACGCTACTATAGTTGCGGTTTATTGATCTTCAATTTCTTGAAGAACAACTTGTTTTGTTGAGTTTATTACGTTACAGTCATTGAATATATCACCGAATATCTCACTTACTTTCGTTCATAGTTCTAAAAACAGTTTTATAACAAGGGTTTGACCCAAAAATGAACATTATTTTCAGTATAATGAACAGGAAATGAATATAATACAATGGCATATTGGTGATATTAGTGATTAAAGGTGAGGCAAGAGTAATTTGTAATCGATTACATACTGAATCGACGAAAAAAAAAAAAGAAACAAAACTAACAAGAAAGGAAGGGAAAGCACAGGTTATTGTTTGAATCAAGGTATTTAAATGAATTTATTCATTCAAGACAAAAGAGCGCAGTCTGATCAAATTCATAATGTACCTAGAAATAAGTTTGGCGTTCTCAAGGCCAATATCTCTCAATGTTTGCAGAAATAATTCTCTATTTGTTAGACAGAGGGTATTCGCAGGTTTAATTGCTGTTAGGATAGGACACTCGAACATAAGATGTTCGAAGGTCTGTGGGAGGTTGGAATTGCAAATCTCGCAAACATTATTGAAATCAAATATAAAGAGAGATCCGCTATGGGCGAGTCTTAGTCGGTGTTTACTAGTAAGTCTGAACCGCGCTATTATTCTGATCACATATATAGGGACTCTGAATGAGAAATATTTCATCTTCAGAAATGAGTTTCTGTAGAAATGTATTCAATAAAAGGGTTTTTTGACTCAATAAATTGTCATATGTGAGATTATTTCAAAGATCTTCAGAGTTGATTCTTATGAAAAAATATTTTATTTGTTGAGCCTAGTTGTATTTTGGATCGGCACTACTAAATCACGCAAGTCGGACGAAACATATTTTTGGGAATCTATCATCCTGGATCTCAAGATCATAAGAGATAACAATGGGAAATTATTCAGCAATTGGTTCATGAAACATACCAATTTGGGCAGAATTTTGAATTACGTATTAGAACACTCTTTCAGCCAAAAGGTTAATACAGCCTATAACCCAATTTCAAGGGTACTTACTCTTAGCGATAATTGTTTCCATTCGGAAAATTTAGTTAAGGCGAAGAACTAAATTAAAAACAACAACTACCCCACGAAATCAATTAATAGTATCATAAATAAACGTCAAAGAACAGATAGACAAATATATTTCCGAAAGAAATGTGTTACAATTTTAAATTTCCATATCTAGATGGACTCTCATATAAAATTAAAGAATGTTTGCTTGTTTGCTCTTCACAGCTTGAAAACTACAGAAGAATTATTCATGCAGTTAAAAGATGAGATACCAGCTAAATCAGATTAATGTGTAATATATTTTTTTCCCTGTGAATGTGGGAAATGTTATATAGGGCAAACTAAACATTACCTAAAATCCACAATATATCAACACAAATATGATTGCTTTGAAATGAAAAGAAATATAAAAAAAAACAGTTCTGCAGCACATCATTTTGGATCGTCGTCAATTTTGATTTCGATTGAGTAACAATTTTGGAAGAAGAGATGACTTATTCGAAGAAATTGTTGGGAGAAATGATTTAAATCAATCTCCATGATAATTGCGTAAACCAAAAAAGTGGTACACAAAACCTGACAAAAACATACACCCATATTCTAGAAAGGTTCGAAACAAAAACAGATTTCTGAATAATGATACACATTGATACACAAAGTATTTGTTTTGCTTTGTTTTTTTCGTTTCTTTATCTATGTAGCGCTGGAATATTTCCCGTGGGATGATCAGTTGCATATTGACCATTCACGATTGTGTGTTATTTCATTTTAATGTGTCTGAATTTGTTTATATACAATTTTAAAGGTTTCAATGTGTAATTTGTGCCAATATGTTTATATCGGCCAGAGTTAGTATCGACTACTCAACAGTTTTTTAGTTGAATCCATGAGAAGGAAAAACTTAGTTTTAAAGGTGGGTCAATCTTTACGTGAATATTGTCATTTCAGCTTTGAAAAAGGAATGAATTAATTCCGAAACGTCAGCGATATAAAAATAGTTTTACTCCCTGGTCCTTATTCCCTATGAATCCAACTATATCCTCCATTTTCAAAAATTTCAGAAGCCAATTTATGGTGTACTTGAAGTATGCCAGTTCGACTCTCCCCACTTGCGTGCGAACCAAGTGATCATGTTTGGCGGTAACCGAAGCAAACGCTTGAACATTTTCATTTTTATTTTTACAGAATATCAGAGTACCTCAAACTCCAGACAGGATGAGAAGCTGAATAACTGCAAATCACAAGGGATTATTATAACCTCATTCTTCTTTCCCAAAAATCCATTTTGGATTCAGCCATAAGGGAAATAACACTACCGATCACCTGCTTGGCTTTTGTGACTGTGGAGACAGTCATTTCACGAAAGAGAGTGGAAGATGTGAATGGAATACCTAGGTAGTTGAACTTGCTAACAATTATCACCTATTTGTCATTGATTGTGAACTAATAGTTCTAGAAACTTAAAAAAAAAGAATTATTTTTGATTTTTCTGAATTTATCGATAGTTTATCGCTTTTCCAATAAGGCTTTCGTCTCAAATCAATTTCCGAATCTGCAATTATGACAAGGTCATCTGCATATAGCAGAATCAGTATGTCACAATGGAAGGAAACACTGCACCATGATTTCTGAAAAAATTCTTTATGTCTGCAATAGATATTGAGAATAAGGTGGGGCTCAGTGTTTCGCCATGCAGGATGCCGGCCGACACATCATACTTTTTTGAATGTTTACAATCTACCTTGACTTCGATCGAAGAAATATCATAGATGTTTTTTATGATAGAAATAAAATCCACACGTATTTCCGACTCGTACATCATAAGCATAATGATGTATATTCTATAGAAAGCACGCAATACAATACCTATTTTTGAGTCTCAGTTGAATTTGAATGGTGGATAGCAGGGTGAGAATGCAGTCTGTGCAGCTTCTTTCTTTGCGGAAACCGCACTGGTTTTCAGGGATGATGTTGTTAGTTTCAAACTATATGGTTAGCTTATTCAGTAGTATTTGGGTGGACAGCTTTACAATACAGTTAACAAGTGCTATTCTTCTGTAGTTTTGTGAGTCAGCTAAGGGACCTTTTTTATGTAACATGGTGAGAAAGGTTTCTCCTCAGCGAGGTCGGATATAATGGGTTTCCAAGATATTATTAAATAGTGAACAGAGGTATATTATCCAATTATTTGAAAAAAAAAACAGGAATTCATAGGGTATCCCATCCTCACCAGGTGCTTTTCCATCCTTGCACATAGCTAGTGCGTCATGAATTTCTGAAGTAGAAATAAGTTTATCTAGACCGCTGTTTCTTGCATCTTGAAAATGTCAACTATTTTACTTTAATTTCCACTTGAAATGTTGCTGTTTCTTTTCGATCATTTCAATCCGATATATTCAACTAATTCAGTGGTTGGAGGCCTTTGTTTTCAGCGACGGACTGTGACTATATGTGCCCAAATGATAATTCGTGGAAAATTAATAAAATAACCACTGCCAAGATGCCCTCGAGCAAAACAAATAATTATTTGGTAAAGTTGATAGGCAGGCTCTCAATTTGGATAGCGATAATTACCAACTCAGGTTAAATTGTGTCTTTCACCGGTCTACAAAAAAACAAACCCAGTTAATATAACACGGAGATGAAGGGGAAACAACCTAACTTTATTCGACTAACAATGCTTTACAAATGGCCAGCATTTCACGGATATTTGAAAAAAACTATTGGTGGCTCTAAGCAAGGGCGCTTGTTGTTGAAAAATGAATTTTCGTGTTTTAATCTCCTTATGTAGGGATCGGTTTGCTAGCAAATGTAGCCGTACTTGCTAATCAAGCCTTCTCTTCTTTCTTTCCTCGTTCGATGCTGATTGTATCACGATCTAATGAAAAAAATGCATTGACTCCAAAACTGGGGTGATATTATTCCATCAAAGTGACATAACTGTAAATAACTGTTCAACTGTGTGTGTGTGTCGTAAATTGTAGATTGTATGGGGGTCGATATGGCTGTTGAGCCTCTCTGTACTTTGACCTATAAGATGTTCTACACATTCTACATGCTATTCGAAGCCAATGATTCCGATACTCCTAACGAAGTTTATCTGTTTCCTAGGAGCTAGGTTTCTGATGTCTGAGGGCGTTATCGAAACTCCTTCGAGGAACTCAAGTCTTTTGCAAAACAAGTCTTTCTTGAGGAGCTGTTCAGCTCACCATGGTGATGGGCACAGAAGCCTCTTCCCTTGTATTTGTCCTGGAACCTCATTCCAGAGGTTTTTAATTTGGTCCAGTTTCCCAGCGCCAGAAATCTTCTTTAATGTGGGCTTTGCAGAAACCACAGAAGGGTTCTGGGCCAGACAATTGAGTGCTCGCCCCTTCCTTGGCAAGGCTGTACGCTGTTTCATTGCCTTTGATTCACTTGTGGCCTGGCATCAACATTGGGGTTACCTTATTGTTCGTAGCCAGTTGTCTTAAAACGAGTTTGCAGTCCCAAGTCAGTCTAAACTCGCAAATATGTGACTTTAGAGCTTCTAATGCTGCTTGGCTCTCTGACAAAATATAGATCTTTGCTCCCCTGAGCCTCTTTCAAGGCATTCTTGGGCGCAAATTTCAATAGCATAGATTTCTGCTTAAAAAATTGTTGGGGCTTTGCACAGCGATTTTGAGAGCCCGAAATTAGGAGCCGTTAATTTGGTCAGTTCCCAGCGCCGGAACTCTTCTTCATTGTGGGCTTTGTAGAAACCACAGGAAGGTTCTGGGCCAGACAATTGAGTTTTCGCCCGTTCCATGGCAAGGCTGTATACTTTTTCATTGTCTTCGATTCCCGTGTGGCCTGGCACCAACATTAGGGTAACCTGATTGTTCGTAGCCAGTTGTCCTGAAAAGAGTTTGCGGTCCCAAGTCAGCCTAGACTCACAAATATGTGACTTCAGAGCTTTTAATGCTGCTTGACTATCTGATAGAATATAGATCTTTGCTTCCCTGGAGCCTCTTTCAAGGCATTCTTGGGCGCAAATTTCTCTGAATACTTGGAAAAGGTTGGAAATAGACCCCAACAGACATGGAAGAAACCATCGTTCAAGATCTAGTTTAATGACCACGTTCATGTGTTTCGATGAAGGTATCTTCAACCTATTCCATCTTACAAATAGCTTATGTACGATGTTCACAAGATGCTTGTGGATTCATCTGCCTTATTTTGACTCCGCTCTTTTATATTATTACACCGAAGTGTATCGTGAACATTTCTTATATCCCAAATATCACCATGCAAAAAGTGTATTCCGAATCGGTCTGATAAATCCCGGAAACAATAACATAGATACATAAAGATCCAAATCAGAAACACTTTTCCTGATAGTATGGAGCAGAGTGGAAAAATATTGTGAGGATGAGTATACAAAATCCAAGATCTCATTTTCCGATACCGAGAGTGAATGCATTCGTTACGAAAACAGTGCAGAAAGCACTTTGATTTATGCTTGAGTGAAAATATTCTCTGTAATATTACATTCGGTATGCTTGCATGAATAGATTTCATATTCTGGTACATTTGATTTTTCTGATACTCCATTCACTTTTGTTATCACTGAAGACATATATTCCCATATCTCTAGGATCTGGCAGATATATGCAAAAACATCTGAATAAAGAAAGGAAAAACAATCCAATTTACTGGATGCATTTTACAAATGAATTCTCCATGTTCCTTATTCATTCACTTTCTGATCTAAGCAATCAGTCGGTGAAAAACATTTCATTTGGTAATGTTTGCCGTTGATGATAGATTCGGTATGATGATTATTGTGTTTTCATGATTAATATGACTTCGTGAGGTATTTTTTCTATTTAAAATTGATGTAGTTTTGTAATCGATCGCAGATCTTTAGCATCACGTTTCATCGAAAGAATTCGCAATTTCGACAACAAAATGAACTTGACATTGTGGCAATTAATAAGAGAAATATTGATGAACATGTGTTCTCTGATGTGTCGGTTAAAAATTGATGTATCTTCGCATTTAAATTTGTTTCCTGTCTATTTTCTTTATTAATATTATCGTGTTCAGAATATCACTGTTTTGTGGTATTCATTTAGACTGTTCCTATATTGTGGTTATTGACCATGAATAATGAGATGAACAAATCAATGCCCTCTCACCCCCAATTGAAACACAAATTTTCTTCAGATTACACATAATCTATAAAAATATGAAAACAAGTGATATCATAACTCCTAATAGACAGGTTTGCCTCGATTGTTTATCGAAATCCTGAGGTGTCCTAAGTGGTGTGAGAGAAGGATTCAACCCTACTATCAAATATCTAACTATTGTTCGACCAACTGAAATGAGCCTGAGAAAATACTTTCTGATAGGTGACAAAATGAATTGAGTTTGAATTCATCATGATATTTTTCGTCACAGCCTCCTTGCACTGAAATTTAACCATGATTTCCAATACTACAGCTACTACATTATTTTTCTCAACCTCTACCTAAGACTTGTTGGAGATTACGACAAAATACGAATTATTTATAAAACACTCTCTATGTTATATATTTTTGTGATAAAAAGTGTGCTATATAGATATAAAATATGATACGTAATTATTATTACTTTTTGACTGTCGATTATATTAAAAAACGTTTATATTGAGTAAAAAGAAGTATATCTAATAGTATATCTAACAGGTTGAACAGAATATATCTAACAAGACTGACACCTCAGTCGGAATTATTCAATATCAAATTGAGAATGTTCTGTCACAGGAAACTAATTTCTGTGATTTTATAACTCTATAAACATACTCTCAATTCCAAAGATCATCTGAGCCTTGATTTGGGAATCATTAATTCATATTTCGTTTCCTGATTATTGTAGTTTTCAGAATCTACTCTCATAAGTAATAAACGAATACATTCAGTGAGGAAATATGTAAAAATTAAAATTTCAGTTATTCTACAAGAATGGGGCCAACAAAACTACTGTTATACAGTAGGGCTTTTTATAGTCCCCCACCCCTGTTAACTTTTGAACGGTTGGACGTGGAACAATGGGACAGAAACCATTTTGAATGATATCATCTAAACTACCTTTTGAAATGAAACACATTATGATTGCCGATAGATGGCGCGGAGGGGAAAATCAATTTTAAAATGTCAAATAGCATATCTTTGGAAATATATTTCAATTTTATTTTCAACCATCTAGTTTTTTTTAATTCCGTCAATACGTTTTTTCACAATATGCATTTGGAATGTCAAGAATAACAGAGTTTAAAATGCATCTTGTTAAAAAAAGAATTGACAAAATTCAAAAATAAATCAGATGAATAGAAAAATAATCGAATTATTCTTTTAACGATGTGTTACTTGACCCCCTATGCTATTTGAAATTTTTGAGTTGATGTACCCTTCCTAGGCATCTATCCAGGAAACACGATGTCTTCTATTTTAAAGAGTAGTATCGGTAATATCATTCAAAATAGTTTTGGTCTCGTTGTTCTATGTCGAACCGTTTAGAAGTTAACAGGGAGGGGGGACAATAAAAAACCGCACTCGCAGTTGTGATTCCATAGAACAACCATAAATGAAAGAAAAATTTAATTTCCTTCTCAACGATGTGCAACTCGACCTCTATGCCTGATATTTTCAAGTTGATGTGCCCCCAGCGCCCTCTGTCGAGTAATTGTGATGCATCTTCTCTCAAAGAGTAGTACCGGTAATACCATTCAACCTATTTCATATCTCATTGTTTCACATCAAACCGTTCAAAAGTAATCGAGGTAAGAGTACCATTCAGATCGCACGTATACTTGACATTTCAAATGCATATTGTGAAATAAACGTTCAGATGAAATTCAAAATATATAGGATGGTCGAAAAGAGAATTGAATTATCTGTTCAACGATGTGCCACTTGATCCCCCATGCCATTTGACATTTGTGAGTTGATGTGCCCCTTCGCGCTATCTAGCGAGCACTCACAATGTCTTTAATTTCATGAAGGATTATCAGTGTGGCGGTAAAAATGAAAAATATGAAAAATATGAAATTTGCTGGTTCAAATGGATTGTTGAACGATTTAAAATCGAGAAAGAACTTCCACCTACCTCTGGTGCCTAGATGGATGGATCTTCCTCCTTCCTTCAGGAATCTTGTGTTTAAATTACGAAAAGTGGGTTATCACACACGTGACAATGCCTTCCTTTTAACACTATAGCGGTGAGACGGAAACTTGAAGAACCAAAATGTTTTCCGTTTTTAACTAAACTGGCGAGACGTATATCTTGAAAGCGGAGTGTTTCAAAGCGGGGTGTTTCCAAGCGGAGTGTCGAAAGAAAACTGAATTCTTGCTTGATTTTTTTCGCGCGCATGCGTAAAGTGGAAGTATGCTTTCATGAACGCGAAATGATATATATATTTGAAAATTAAGGGGAATTGCTTCGACCATATGAAAATACTTATATATAAAGAATAAGAAAAAAATAAAAATAATAGTTTTCAACAAAAGATGGGTCAGGAATAAGGGGAAACCTTAACATTCTCCCCACCTTTTGTTGAAGGCTTTCAACAAAACTAATTCTGTGGAAGGAGACACAATTTATTAATTGGTCTCTTATAGGTACCACTACTGGTTTTCACTGTAGCAACGCGAGCTACTTTGTCTAATCCAGGGTGAAGTTCCACAACTCTGGCCATACGCCACTGTAAAGGCGATAAATTATCTTGCTTTATAATGACGAGATCGTCAACTTTCAAGGGATGATCAGGATCATTCCATTTGTGTTTCTGCTGCAAATTAGTTAAATATTCTAAATGCCACCTGGACCAGAAACAGGATTTCATCCTTTGTAATAACTCCCATCGTCCCAAAGAGTTCAGTTTTAGATGACTGAAATCAGGATCTGGAAGACAAGTTGAAGGTTCTAACGTTAAAAAATGCCCCGGAGTCAGAACCGACAAATCACTTGGATCAGAACTCAGCGGGCAAAGCGGTCTAGAATTCAATATAGCCTCAATTTGAGTTATAACTGTATACAATTCTTCGTACGTGAGAATTTGCGAACAGATAACTCTAGCAAAATGTGTTTTGAATGATTTAACACCTGCTTCAACTAAGCCGGAAAAATGGCTGCCTGTCGGGGGGTGAAATGACCAAACTAACTTTTCATTATCTGCGGCATTTTTCATAATTTCATTAATATATTTATTTGCACCAACAAAATTTTTACCACAATCACTAAAAATGTATGAGCAGCGGCCTCGCCTTGCCATGAACCTGCGTAAACCAGCCAGAAATGCCTCGGTTGTCATGTCTGAAATAAGTTCCAAATGTATGGCTTTAGTTGCAAAACAAATAAAAACGCAGACATAAGATTTAACCGTCTTTGCCCCGAGTTTTGCCCAACGTAATGAAAAATGGGCCACAAAATCAACAGCAACTACTGAAAAAGCTTTTACCTGTGAAACTCGGTTTGCGGGAGATTGCCCATAGGGGTTGTAGGCTTCGCGGATTGAGGCGCCAACATCGGAAGCATTTGTCCAACACTTTTCGGATGGTGCGACGCGGGGATAATATCAAAATTTTGTAATAAAGAAAATGCAACGTCTGCAGTCCGGGATGCAGGTGAAGTTTATGAGTATATTCTATTATTAAATCAGTGAGTCTATTCGAACGTGGTAGAAGAAGAGGGTGTTTTTATCATATTCTAAAAGCGAGTTGTGTAACCTTCCACCCACTCGCAATAAACCTTTGTGGTCTATAAAAATACTGAGTTTTCTCAAATACTTAGGAAGCGGTTTATTATTTTTAATCTAGAAATTTCATCTTCGAATACAGAATACTGAGTGAATTTAACAAGAACAAGTAAAGCCTCGTGTAACTCAGTATCACTGAAACAAGAACCAATTAGTTTATTCAGCGGATGTCTCAAATTAAAATAAAATCTTCTGATGTATGCTATGATTCTCTGGATTTTCTCTAGAGAAGAAAAATTTTGTAGAATATTCTGCAATGAATCTACATCAGTGAATGCTACAAGCACCGTTTTGCGCTCTTGACAATCGAAGCTGTGAGATTCTAATTTGAATTTTTGGATGGGCCAATCGGTTTCGGGTTTCTGTAACCAAATGGGCCTCCCACCATAGCGGATGATTAACTAATTCTCCGGGAAGGAGGCCCAGGGAGGAACAATCAGCGGGATTATCTTTGGAAGATACATGACGCCACCACTCAGGAGAAACTTTATTTTGTATCATAGATATACGATTAGCAATAAAAGTTTTGAACTTGTTTGGATCTGACTTTACCCAATGTAAAACAATTGACGAATCCGTCCAAGTATATATTTGATCGAATCTGACTCTTTCGGAATAAATCTCCAAAACGTAAGAGACTAACCTTGACAACAAAAGGGCAGCAGATAACTCTATCCTAGGAATAGATAATAATTTGGTAGGAGTAACTTTAGATTTTGCACTCAAAGAGATACAAAAATGCGGTTATTTTTATTACTCTGACGTACAGACAAGACGCATATGCGTTCTGTGAGCCATCACAAAAGGCATGTAATTCACAACGGGTGAAATCTTGGAATGGAATGAGACGGGGAATTCCAATCTTCGATATTTCTGGTAGTTGACTTTTATATAATGTCCATTTTTTTATAATTTGGTTGGGAGGGAGCTCATCCCAACCAACACCCTGTAACCATAATTCTTTCATTATCAGTTTTGCAAACAGTGTGATTGGTGATAGAAACCCAAGAAACATGATTACTAAGAAAGTCCATTTTAACCCCAAGACTTTAATGGTTGACTCATTTTCTTTATCCATCGAATATGATTGATCATACAAATAATCTTTAGGTAAATTTTCTAAAAACTCAACATTATTACTCGACCACTTCTTGAGATGAAAACCACCACTTTTACATAATGAAATCAATTGACTTTGTACTGCAAGTGATTCGTCCAAAGAATCACATCCACCAATGACGTCATCTACATAAATATTATGGGACAGCAAAAGTTGCGACGCTAGTGGATAGTTTGTTTTTTCATCGTCAGCCAATTTTGCCAACGTGCGGAGGGAAAGCCAAGGACTACTGGCTACCCCAAAGACACCGTACGTAAACGATATTCAAGCAGCGGTTCATTTGGAGAAAATCTCCAAAAATTCTTTGAAAATCTCTATCAGCGGTTCGGAGCAAAATTTGAAGATACATACGGCTAATATCTGCGGTAAATGCAATGAGATGTAGTCGAAAATTCAAAAGTATTGCCAAAATATCCTTTTGTAATTTAGGTCCTGTCATCAACACGTCATTCAGTGAAATATTATTAGAACATTTTGCGCTTGCATCGAAAACTATTCGAACTTTTGTTGTGGTACTGTCTGGTTTGAAAACACAAGTATGTGGTATATAATAAGAAGGAACTTTAGATAATTCGGATTCCGGAATCGTTTCCATGTAATTGCACTCTATGTATTCCTTAAAAATTTTGGAATATTCATTATATAAATTTCGATTGCGGGCCAATCTCCTTTCGAGGCTGTAAAACGTCGAAGAGCTATATCTCAAGAATTCTCAAAATTCACGACTGCGGATTCTTTGAATGGGAGGGACACCATGTATCGTCCGGTCTCCGTGCGAGTTGTAGTGTCAAAATAATTGTTCACATTTTTATCCTCGACAGAAATCGTTTCTTCACAAGGTATCTCTTCGATTTCCCAAAATCGCTTCAGCGTATTCTCTAGTTGAGATATTTCTACAATGTTCAAAAATGAATTAATTACTTTTTGATGTGTAGCTGCAACTTTTCCAAATAAAATCCAACCAAAAGTGGTATTAAACGCACTGGGTAAATTTTCATTACCAACACTACGGCCGTCCAAAAGAATTTTCTGAAATATTTCAGCGCCTAAAAGTAGATCAATCGGTGCGGGTTTCGAGAACTGTGGGTCAGCCAAAGTAATGTTTTTTATGTGACTCCAAGTAAATGTATCAAACTTAAAAGTAGGCATATCTGAACAAATGTTATCAAGAATTATTGCTTCAAAAGTTAAAATCGGATGCGTCGCTCCGGTCGGCTGAACAGTACAGCTAACCTTGCCAAGCGATGCCTGAGCGGTCATATTTCCGAGCCCTTGTACAGCAACAGCTGATTTGAACGGTTTCAAACCTAAACGATGCAGGAATCGTTTGGAAATAAAATTTGCTTGCGATCCACTATCCACTAATGCTCTTACCACCTGGAAATTACCACGACAATCTAAAATTCTCAATTTAACGGTAGCCAATAAGACATTGTGTTGCTGTGAAAGATTCGCACTAAGTGCTGCAGGGCCGGTTTCAGGAATAGAAGTTTGCGGAGTTTCTTCAATTCGAAGGACTGAATCGGAAGAACCATCATTATTAGAATTTGATGATGAAGCTGAAATATTTTGCGGTCTGTCAAAATGTAAAGTTGAGTGGTGATAAGTAGATTGGCAATAATTGCAAGTACGAGATGAAGAACATTTTGACTTGGAATGAGTATGACTTAAGCAATTTGTGCACCAATGGTTTTGTTTAACAATATTATATCTTTCTCTAGGAGATTTTCCCAGGAATGAAGGACATTTATATAAAGCATGTTCAGATTTACAGAGTGGACTAGCCTTTTACTCGAATATGCCTGCGGATTTGCGGCAAACAAAGTGGTATTTCGAAAACTAGAAAGATTAGGATTCGTGCGGTTCATGTTAGATATATTACAAGTATTATGAGTTTTGGGTTTCATACGGATAGAATTCAATGAAAGTGATTCGAACGCATTACACTGATTTGTTAAATAATCTATCATGTCAGTGAAATTAGGATTGGTAATCGATTTTGAACTGAGTTCTAATTCATAGCGGGCCACCGTAGTGGAGTCGAGTCTTTTCAAAAGCATATGACAAAGGATGAAATCCCATTGATCTACAGGATAGGATAAATTGCGGAGAGCGGAACGTTTTCCGAAAATGTATCAATAATTTTCCTAAGCAAAGGCGGGTTTTCAATTGACATGCGCGGACTACACTCAATTTCGCTCCAGTGAGCATTTGCTAAAAGACGCGGGTTTGAATATCTTTTTGTGATTGCATTATAAGCTACTAAATAATTGCTTGAAATAAGCGGTGTGCACGAAATCAACGTTTTTGGCGGCCCCTCCAATACAGAATGCAAGTGGGCAAACTTTTCAATGCTAGAAAGAGACACATTATTGTGCACAAGAACGTTATAAAGATCAATGAATGGAGTGAACGCCTTTATGTCCCCATTGAAAGTTGGCAACTTCATTTCAGGAAGTTTTACTCTGGGTGCGGAGGGAGCAATAATTTGTCCAACCTGAGTTTGTGGAACCTCTTCAAATAAATCAGCATGAATTGCTTGAACTGAAAATAAATCCTTATCAAATGCGGTGCGGACAGATTCTTCAGTATCCAACATATCTGTGGTTAGATCTTTCAACGAACTTAAGTTACTGATAATGTTAGACTGATGATCATTGAAATTCGATTCAATTTCCTTTAAAACTTTGAATCGTTGCCGAAACTCAGAATGAGCTTTACTATTTATAACGGCTATTTCAGCTACCTCTTTCAGTTCTGACATTCTCTTTATTTCAGTATTTCGAAGAGCTTTCAATTTTTTGATCTTATCAGCCATTTTGTGAAACTAATCAAATAACTGATAAATTGAAATAAATACACAAAAACCACTGTACCCAAGAACGGACCTGGCAACTTTTTATCGCAAAAAAAGGATACAAATTCCTACCTACAATTGTTTCACCAGCTGAATACCGGTGACCTTGAATTTATATTTTGAAAAAATGGTCGAAGCAATTCTTCGTATTTAAATGAATAAATGAAAAAACCAATAATCCAGGGGATTCTTGGCTCAGAAGGACCAAAAATGTGGCGGTAAAATGAAAAATATGAAAATATGAAATTTGCTGGTTCAAATGGATTGTTGAACGATTTAAAATCGAGAAAGAACTTCCACCTACCTCTGGTGCCTAGATGGATGGATCTTCCTCCTTCCTTCAGGAATCTTGTGTTTAAATTACGAAAAGTGGGTTATCACACACGTGACAATGCCTTCCTTTTAACACTATAGCGGTGAGACGGAAACTTGAAGAACCAAAATGTTTTCCGTTTTTAACTAAACTGGCGAGACGTATATCTTGAAAGCGGAGTGTTTCAAAGCGGGGTGTTTCCAAGCGGAGTGTCGAAAGAAAACTGAATTCTTGCTTGATTTTCTTCGCGCGCATGCGTAAAGTGGAAGTATGCTTTCATGAACGCGAAATGATATATATATTTGAAAATTAAGGGGAATTGCTTCGACCATATGAAAATACTTATATATAAAGAATAAAAAAAAATAAAAATAATAGTTTTCAACAAAAGATGGGTCAGGAATAAGGGGAAACCTTAACAATCAGTGATATCATTCAGGAAGGTTTTGTCCCATTGTTCTATGTCAAACCGTTCAAAAGTTAATAGGGGGAGCATTGTATTTATGTCAAAGTGTTTTTTTTATGTGGGGTTAAAAAAAGGCGAGTTTTCAACAAAATGTTTTGAAGATGAAAAAAAAAGTCATTTTGTTAGTACTTGTTTGTTGACATAGGAGTGCGATTTGAGGACCTCTGAAGAGCCGTAATTCTCAAAGTATTTGAGAGTTTCATACAAATGAGCTTAAGTAACTCAAATTCCAATGGAATCGCAGATGGAGGCAAAACACAACGATCCTACCAAAATAAAAAGAGTTTGCTGTTTTTTTCCACCACTGTCTGCGAACACTAACTTACCTTCATTTCTCCTGAATAATGTTTGTGATTTATATCACCCAGTAGCTAAATAGTCACTTTTTTTTAAAAATATCAAGCAACAAAGAAACTATACACTTTAGAGAGAATGTCCTGACTTGACGTTCACGAATAACCATCCAATATTTTCACAACACAATAACTCAACTAACGTGAGAACATAACCATAAACTTTGGACAATACTTGAAAAACGGAGTTGATGATCTGCAAAGTTATGTTAGCGGACGATAAATGAGAAGAATGAAAAATATATAGGCAACAAATATATACTAACACATCTTGAATAGAAATTGTTTACAGAAAAAAAAATTCATGGATTTATCGAGAAACGTTAACTGATTTTCACAGCGATTTATTTTTGGGCATATTTCAGAGGAAAACTCTTGAAATAAAGGGGGTCAAAGAGTTTTAACGTACGATATACATTCCTATAATAATAGAAAATTGAGATAATTTTTTTGATCTTTCATTCGGTTCATTAAAGCGGCCTCCAAATATAACTTTTCCATTAAACATATGGCGCTGAGACTACATCAGCAAAATACAAATTTATAGAATTCTGGGTCGAGTGGAACATTTTTTATCAAGAAACTTGTTCATTTTTCATTCCATTGACTTGTTTCCATTCAGGGAAAAACGTGAATACCTATAACCATCTGTGAAAACTGGTGTTCGTCTTTTGTTTTTTCAGTAGATAGAATGAAACAGTTAACTGATGAGCAATTGAGGATATAAAGGACATTATCCAATTTTCTATTCGAAATATTCGGGTACTCAGTTAATTTTTATGTTGAACTCTTGCTTAACAATATGCTTCATATCATCTAACTATATAAGAAGTTGAAAAAAAGATCCTCATATGATATTTCGCTCTCTATAACTACACCTGATGGAGCATTAGTGTGGAAAAGCACTCGTTGTAATTTTTTCTAATGGAATATTGTGAAAAATGTCAATTGGAGTATTTTCACTCATACTAGTAGGTGAATTCTCCAAACTTTGATTCGAACTCGTCGTGTTTGAAAGAACAAAACAAAATTTTGTGTAGAGTCCATGAAACCAATTACGCAGCAGTGAAAATTCATGATAGAAGACTTTCTCATAATCTCATAGATTGAAAATATCCCAGTGAGCTAATCCACAAATACAACAAAACTGATGCCAAGTGATCAGGTCGAAAATCCATAGTTCATAACATTTCACGGGATTTTCCAAGAGTGATGTTTTCGCAATTTTTTTCCCTAGGGAGAATTAAGAGGACAAAAGACCATGAATATTATTTGTCATACCACACACGTTCCCATTTCATAACCATTGTCTTCGAAAAACTGATTTTCACAATATTTTGTCAAGCCCATAAGCCGTGTGAGGTAAGTCATTCGAATATGTTCGAATGAAATAAATAAGCTCTATCTTGATCAGGAGGATATGTAATGGTAATGGTAGTCTTTCCGAATAGTCTGAGAGGTGGAAAACAACTACAAAATAGTATTAATATTATTTTCATCAGAAACGCAATATAAATTATGAAACAGTTGGGAATTAACATATCTTTCTGTTTAAGTATGAATACGATATGAAATTATACCAAATGAGATGAATACTCTTGGTTATTTCCTAGAACAAACTGTACAATTCTATTTCGCATTTTAATGAGAGAGTTGCTAGACATACGAATATTCCGTAATCCAATTCTCTTCATGCTTTTTCCGAAACAGTTGTCTATCTACATTTTATTTTGTCCAGGAATGTGCTGCCACGTTAACTCAATTGCTCTGTTAACGAATAAATGAGTTAATATATTTCATATAATAAAAAGAATCGTCCATATTCGTGATGATTAGAACAGGGCTATGACACGAAGTCTATCTCCACAATCAATTTGTTGGAGTTTGAAACTCATTTTTCTTCTTACATATGCTTGTCGAGGGTTGCAATCCTCATGTTCAGTGTACTGCTATGATTAACCATTTGAGGTTTACCAGAAGAAAATTTGCAAAAATGGAAAACGACAATAAATTTTTCTGATAAATTATCGAAGGGTAATATCATATGTGCTAGGGGTTTCATCGAGGGTAATATCATATGTGCTAGGGGTTTTATCACTAAAAAATTCTTGAAATTTTCGAGAAAGCATTTCGCCTGGAAATTTTACTGAGTGCGATTTTCGATCTGATTAAACCACGGAAGCGAAGCTTGAGTGCTTTAATATTTGATAATAAGGCCGCAAATCGCACGAGTTAAATTTTCTAGAGGCAAAATGATTGAGGGAAAATAAAAAAAAATGCAATGGAATCCTTTAGAACGAATGATATTCAATGAAATTTTTTCTCGAATCACATTTGAAACTGAATAAAACTACCAGAATTCATGTTATATTGGAATTTTCAACAGGGAAAGTTACAACAATTCTTCTTTTTCCAAAATCGAAGGAATTGCTTTACAGATTCATTCATAATGATTATTCACTGCTCTTGAACTCACTGAGAAATTCGAAATACATAAATTCTTCACTACGCATTGAATAAAAAATGTGTATTCATTATTGAAATTTATTTCAGAAAATTAAAAAAAGTTTTTGACGGTTGTCGGATTTAAACCCCCGTCGCTTTTTTCGTGACCTGCTCTTCAGCTAACTAGGCCAACTCGGCTTTGTTGGGAGTATAATTTTGAATGCATATTGAGTTTATGCAAATACCAATTGAGTTTTGTGTGATTTGTGCTTTTTGGGATTTTTATGAAGATGTTTGTGGTTTTACCGTTCTGTATGAAATATTTCTAACTCCGCGTGATACTCTGGATACCTACTCACTACTCCACAAAATCTATTGATTGTATGAGAATATGATTCACAGCCTCAATTGGCTCATTTAACAGTCTGAAAAATGTATTTATATTTCTATTCCAATATAAAATCACTGTATGTAGTGAGCTCAAAACTTCTTATTCAATCCATTTTCATTTTCTGTTTCCTTACAGGAATTGAAATATATCTATATATATATATATATATATATATATATATATATATATATATATATATATTCATATATGATATATTCATATATGATATATTAATTGAATGCGTTGACATAAAATGACAGGTGACAGAGCATAGTATGGTGTTTTCGAAAAACAATATCGAATCTACTAGTGGTTTTATCGAAAAACAATATCGAATCTACTAGTGGTTTTATCAGTATAAAGCAGCGAAAAGACATTTAATCACTATGAAACTGTCCTCTGTTTGAAATTTCGGCCATCTGATTGGCTCAAAAATAAAGAAAGAAATAGTCGCTGGAAAATTTTTGAAATTTTCGAGAAAACATTTTGTTCGGAAATTCTCAGTCATATTATCTGATTGAACCACGTGAGTGGTTTAATCTTTGATAATAAGGCCGCAAATTGCACGAGTTGAATTTCCTAGAGGCAAAATAATTCAGGGAAAATTTCAAAATTTTGCGATAAAATCCTCTGGCACGGATGATATTTGATGATTCTAGTTCCCGAATCACATTTGAAACTGGACGAATCGGCCATCTGCCAACTTGAAATAATGAATAAATATGATGGTGATTTTGGTGTAAGTGTGCTTTTGTGTTAGTTTTTGGGGTGTAATAAATTGAGATGGGGCGATAAAATGTGTAAAAATGTTTTTGAGGTTGGATTTGTGTGGTGTTGTTATGTGGAAAAATAAAGAAAGTTGAATTTGAAGCCGCCGGTGCTTGAACTGCCGACCTCTGGCTTCGCAGTCAGACGCAGACGCAGTTCGGCCACTGGCCTTCTGATCATGGTGTAGTAGTCCACGAGAATTGTTGTTGATGTTATGAAAATAACGAATTTATATTATTCATTGCCCTATTTGAAAATCTGAGGTTTTTAACATGATGAAAAAAGTATATTCCAATTAAAATTTCAAATCCCTTATTCATTCAATTTTGCATTTTCTGTTGCCCTATATGGGTATTGAATGTGTTGACATATAATTCTGACAGGACCTTAGTGTCGTTTTATCGCAAAACAATATCGAATCTACTAGTTGTTTTATCAGTATAAAATAGCGAGAAGACGTTTTATCGCTATAAAACTGACCTGATTGGTTCTCTAGTTTGAAATTTTTGCCATTTGATTGGTACAAAAATGATGGGGGAAATAGTAGCCATCATAGCATTCATGATGGTAAAACTTTCAATTGTTTTTTGTCGTAACGACTAGTATTGGTTGGTTTCATTAGAAAATGACGTAATCATTTGGAATGGAAAACCCTTCGGTTTGTTTTCAGTCATCTGTAAATAGTTAGAGCCTCCGCACGCCAGGCTACTCGAAAGAAACTGATTCCTGACTCAAGTTAGTAACCAATCACTCGGCAGTTACTTCCCATGTCGTTCTGTCGAGTGCCGCACACGGCGCTACAAAATAGTAATCAGTTGGTGATCGGTGTATGATCAGTTTTCAAGCAACTGCGTTGCAGCCACTTTAGTGTCCAGTTTCCGAGATTCGGGAGGTGGTTAGATAGTGTGTTTACAAGTGTCTTGTTGAATGATTCCAAGATGAACGAGAAAATATCGAATGTAAATTTTGTGGCATAGGTAGGGAAGACGCCTCTACTGTATAACTACATGGTTTCCAAGTACTCCCGGGAAGATCTTGAGGAGAAAGTCAACGCATTCCCTCATATTAGTATTTTATTAACTAATTGCAGGAGCTGTCAATCGCAGTAATTCTTTCGCCATTCTTTGGAATGGAAGGAACATAGAGTCTGTTTGGTTCAGCTCCGTTGCCGCAACGAATAATCTGCAGTTCACGTTCCTTTCGAGATATCTTTTTCTAACCCTTCTTTTCGAATAATTATACAAAACCACAGCTTCCTCATCTCTCGACTCAGTGGAAAACATTGTCAGCCCTAAACTACCTCATATCATACGACACTCGCGACTGGGAGAAAATAAAGGGTGAGTTACTATGCAAGGACTATAGAGTAGCTTCGTGTGCGGAGCTCGGTTATTAACTAGTTCAAACTTCCGTCACAAACCAGTACTGATTTCGAATAAGTAGCTCCTTGTGCTGAGGCACTCGAAGTTTGTTCAACTTGAACGAAAAATAGTTTACTTCTTGGAGATTGAATGGCGTTGTCTCAAATATTCATGGAAATTTCAAAATGTAGTCAGTTTGTTTGGAAGAATTTCAACGATTGAAAGACAGGTTCCAAATCTATTTGGTCATCGTTACAAATTGAGAAATCTGATTCGGTCTCTTCAATTTCTAGATTATTGAGCATGATACTTTAAGGAAAAATAATGAATTCTACGTCGAGTTAATATTTTCATGATCCGAAACTGGTAAATGAATAACCAAATCATAACTTAAAATAAGTGATATCCGCATTAGAAAATTTATCAAAAAATTTGGTATGTTTTGTAACGAAGCATTTTTTTAGAGCTCCGTTACTAAGCACGGCTAAAGTATATTCAACCTAACTTTGGTACGTCCCTGCCTATTTGGGGTTTCTATTAATTCTGGTCTGGCAAAATATTTCATTCCCTGTTAGAAAGTAAGGTATATACCCAAAGCTTCTGGAATTCACGTCAACATCATGCATAAAACATAACAGAGTTTTTCTCTAGATTTGATAAAAAGGGTGAAAAGCTCCGGTGATAGTTTTTGTAAAAGACGAGAAAGAAATGAAGATCAAGATGGGAAAAACCAAATCATTTTTTGTATCAGGAACGAAATAATCCCTCAGATTTTCGGTCCAGTTTCAGTTCATCAGACAAAAAACCGCGCCTTTCTTACTGGGCTTTTTCGTCTAGTTTGGTCATACATTCGAGATCTATAAAAAGGCACATGAAGCTCTCATCGGGGCTTGTTCCTGTTCTCCCGTAAGACTTGTTACTTGTTCCTTGAATCCAGTGGTGATACGAAGTCCGTTCATAAGTAAAAGTGAAAAGTGTGAAAAGTAGATTCGAGTTCCAGTAGAGTTGAGGTATCCGTAAGTGGAAATAGTAAATAAGTTGTATTTGAGCTGAGGTTTCTCCGTGTGCTGAAGCACTTGAAGTTTATTATTTCTACGAATATTATTCGATTTGATTCAATTACTTTTCCGAGCGTTTACATATCATTATATGTATTATTATTATTTCATTTAGTTAATTATCTGTCGTGGCATTTACAGTTTATTCCTGCCAAAGTATTCTTTATTTGAGTTAATTCGTTGCCTGAGAAGTTAAATATATTTTCTGCATTATTATAATTTCCTTTTTTCGAGCATCTGTCGAAAAGTTTAAGTTGGTCAGAAGACTACAGAGTGAATATTGATTTATTTTATTTTTGGGTGGTTCAATCGAACTTTTTGTGAAATCGATTGAGTGTTTAATTTAGGTAGTATTGACATTCTGGTCAATTGTTGGTTATTTTTACGGGTAAAAAATATATGATTTATTTGCCAAATTGAACAGTGGAAAGTAGACCATTTTATTTTGTGTCCCCGCGGAAAACAATTTTCACATAAGCTCTGGCAAGTGTTTTCTTTTTCTTGTCAAGGGAAATCTCACCTAAATAGTTCTTTCATTTGCCCGTTATTAAAATTATTGAGTTATGTTTTCAGTTATTTGAGTTCGGGGAAAACGCCGAATGCAAAAACAAAATTTTATATCGGGAAAAACACCGAATTTAAGCAATTGACGTATAAACCAATTACATAACAATAACTATTGTTCCCCGTTGTCCCGATTCAGGCACTAACCAAATTGGAACATCGGCCGCGATAAAGGCGTTGAAAAGTTTATATGTCCCTGAAAATACATGCCGAGCAAAACAAAATTCACGAATTTCTAAATTTATAGCTATATTCAGGAGGAATAATTCATAATAGCGACTTGAGAAGGTGATTTGGGTAAATAAACGATTTTGATTACATTGTGGGGAAATAAGGGATTTTATAACACGAAAATACTGTGAGGCTTTGTCGTCTGTATCCACGCCCATTCGTTAATATTGTCTAAGCTCAGGAAATCACCGAGCATAAACAATAGGAAAACAAAGGCAAAAATATAATTCTTGTTAACGAGAAAAGTGGTAGAAGAAAAGGGCTATTTTAAGGAACAGAGGAAAAAAATATCACAGCCGGGAATATTACCAACGTGAAGCTTAGGTAATATACAAGTGACACGTGGTATTCAATTTTTGTATTAGGGTTAACAAGGGGAAATCGAGATGTTATAAGCCGCTTGCTTATAAACTTGAAAAATCACTTTCTGAGTCGGTCAGATAACCGTGTTCAGGAAGAAACAGTTTTTCTTAGCTCTCAAGAGTAGTTCATTTTATTCCCTAAATTGCCAGAAAACTACTGTTCATTTGGCCAGTTATATTTACCGTGAAGGTAAATATCATTTCGATACTATTTGATAAATAGGATTATATATATGTATATATGTGTATATATTTATATATATATATATCGGTATATGTATTACCCCCTTTAAATGTGCCAGACCGTTTTCTTTTAAACAAAAGTATTTGTATTACGAAAATTGTTGTGCCAGATCTTGTTGAATATACCAGTTAATTTAATACCTATTACACACTGTGTTTACATTGAAGAAAAACCCCTTTCTATTTCCTATAAAGTATTGAAGTTACGTAACAGACGTATTCAGTCAATTTGCAAAGTAAAAAAAAAAACAAGCAAAGACATTTCTGTCTATCGGTCTCTTTGGGAGCCATAAAAGCAATCGGCGTTCAGTATCCAAAATTTGTAATTAAAGCCTACAGTATTTTGTGAAGATTCAAAAAGTGTCAATATACCAGACCCCTGGACGTTCCGTATCTCCATCTGTAGCTACCCTAGTGCGTGGAGAAAACCACTATAAAATCTGGCGCCCGAGATTTGAAATAAAAAAAGAAAAATATTTCCTGCCTAAAATTCTGGCGTCATAAGTAACGTGATTTTCTAGGAGTTTAAGGGTTATTAAAACAAACCCTAGCAAAACACGTCACAGTTTCGTTATACGTTCAGATGATTTTTCCTCAATTCTACTTATTAAAGTTAGAGGGAATGGAGAACAGGTTGAACCATATATTCCTGACTTTTGCCAAGTCTCACCACCAATAGTGCCATAATGGTAATAATTATGTGATGTTGCACGTTACCTAATATAAATTATCATTTCCTATTTGCAATGCAATAAGTGATGAACCTTCAAAATTGATATTTTTGCCACGGAGAACACTACTTTTGAAATATCATTTCACTGTATTCGAAATACTCAATATTCCGGACCTACATAAATCGATCCAATCATCTACTGTTTGTTATTCATAACTCTTGTTGATAGCATGATGTGCATCAATCGTCTCCAACGCTGACTTCAGGTCCTACTCTGGCATTGGTTCGAGTCCAACCGATGCCAAGTTTTTTCTAATTCTTGGCATTGACCGTATTCAACAAGTATAACCAACTGCGCTGATTTGCATTATACAAATTCAGCAATCAGTCTGAGAAGCCACCCCAAATGATAATAATCCCATTATATCAATGGACTCTTGCCAATCGTTGTCCCCCGAACAACTTACCAAATATGATCCAGGTAGGTGAGAAATTATACAGTCTGACTCCACAAAAAAATAATTAGACTGTATGATTTCTCACCTACCTAGTAATCATCCCCACTAAATGAGATGGATCGCCTTCGTTGTATGAATATGATCCAGTCAACGGATAATTATAGAATGCATAGAGGGTGACAGGAGGATATTTGACTTCTAGAATGTGTTGGGGTCGTTAGGAGGTGAACATCATGCTGACAAAATTTTCTATACTTTTCAATGTCACAAAAAATTTATATTCTATATACATTCATATAACTCTACACGCATATCTCAAATGATGAATTTTCAAATTTTATCGCTTGAAATCAGTACCTACGTTTTATTTTATTCTGCATTATTCATCTATTAATTGCTGTAAGTTCTTGCATTTGGAACTATAATGAGTAGATACACTCCAAACAGTGGAAAGAAGTAGGTATCCCTATAAATCCACAACATTTTACATATTGGTTATTTTTGAAAAAAAAAACATCGATCATTCATAATGTATGGGTGCTTGAAATTCTTCTTGTTCGGTGGGGGGCGATTAGTTCATGGGGACTCATTCTACACCACCAGAAGAAGAAATTGACTCCAGAACGAACTGATATGGAATCGAGTGGGAGCTCCACTGCCCCTGCCCCTGCCCCACCCTTTCAAAAGCAAACTGAGGGGACAGGTTTCTGGTAGTTTCAGGGGCAGATAACTCGAGAACGTTCCAAGATACAAATTGGGGAATGTTCGTAGGAAATTTTATCAGCTTTCAAAATGCAAGAGTAATTTTTTCATTAGGACCAATAGTTTTCGAACTATTGACGAAAAAACAAAAAAGGGGGAATAAATACATTCTGGAAGCCCTCCTGCACTTGGCTCACCTGTTATAGACGAGGACTTATGGGATTTTTACCTTCTTATGACCCCAAACCTATGCCAGAAGTAAAAAATTCTGCCCTCTTCCATGCTCTTTACACCCCTTTTTGAGCATTCGTTGACTGGACTGATATCGTGGAATTATGTTTCTCAAGATGTTGGGTGAGAAAAACTTATTGTGGAGCTTCTTCATAGAGTTTATGTAGAAGAATGTAATTTTCTAGGGTTAAACCATACTCTGTCGACCAAAAAAATTTGCTTTGTTTGTGTTATGCCATTGTGTGATTGGTCCATTCGGTACAAGTGATACAAACAAGGCATATGACAAGTTCTGTGAATTCACATGCTATTCACTCCGTTTGTTTGGTAGACAGAGTAAACAGGGTGTGAACTAACTTGTTGCACGATAAATTTGAAATGAAAATAAGAAAATAATTAGGGAAACAGTGGATGGTAAGTAAAATATCAGTTTTTACAGAAGTTTGCATGTTTGACAACAGAACAAGAACAGCCAGATCGGTTCAAATGCTGCGATCCGACTATCACCACATGTTTTGGTTAACATTTACCGTCAATCATCGCTACTTCAGTAACCCATACGTTGGCTTATTTCTCGATTCAAATATTTGGATAGTGCCCTTGCATTGTGTTGACTGATTCCATTGTATTCGTAGGAACCAATTAGTTGTCACTTATTTCATCACTTATCATACATTACTACGAGTGATTTAGTCGTACATTCCAGGTTTATGGGTACTTTGTTTTCAAAAATAATCATTTTAGCAGAATCTCAGGTTGAGGACAACATATGAAAAAATGAAACGATGTCGATCGAAAATTATCCCAACTAATTGTATTGAGACGTATCACCGGTTGCCTGTCACAAAAACGAATATTATGAACATATACATCTTGTTGGTGGTGGCTTCGCTTTCATTTTGAATTGGAACTCTTCTATTATCTTCTCACATTTCTCAAAGAATAGTTTCTAGTTTCACATATTTGAATATTCATTGAAGCAAAAATAAGGAATGTTCATGAGAAAGCTGCATTAATTTGGAGATCCGTGGTTCCCATTCAAATTTTTACTGAAACTTCAAAGGATTCGTCAGTCAAATCAGATCTTTGGAACATAATTTCTAATGAAAACGATTACTGAAATATTTTCATCGCTTCGGAAGGAATTACATGCAGAGCTGAGGCATATGAGGAAGAACCTGAAAAGAACTGGTGTTGTTGACTATTTAGACCAAAAAGTACTGTAAAATATTGTCATTCCTACTATGAATGGATACAACTGTCTCCAGGTTTCTGTACCAACTGTGTCTGTACCAACATGCTGTTATTCACAAACGAACAAGGATGAAGTATTTCTATCGTAGATTTACGGAGTGCCAATGATGGATCTGAGAAATATAACAACATATATATGTTGTTAGTTACCCAACCTAGACTAGGAGGGGTACAATTAGTAGAAACTGAGAAAATTATAATTGGTAGAAATCCGGGAGGAAGTCATCTCAAATCGAATTCTACATCCCCCTCAATATAAAAATTAATTACTCTTTCCAGTATTGAAACAATGTCCAAAGATATGCATGTTTTTCCACAAACTCCTATAGAGAATACTCGGAATGATATGCTTGAAATAATCACCATATAACTGTAATTTCAATACAATCATGGTAAAACTGAATTTGATGATATCCGGTATACTCGAAAATCTCGTTAAATCCATCCACTGGCACCATAGATGATATCGTCGCAGTAATAATTTATCCTACCTCAAAATCTACTAACGATACCCAAATCGATAAACCTATTAGCGATCGGTTTCTCTTTCAATAAAGCAGGGATTTGTTCTCGCTGTAGCTGAATTTATGTTGATGAGTTTCAATTGGAGAAACAAAAGAGTGTTACGGACCACCGAAATATACCGAACGAGAGGATGAAATGAACGTCCAGATTCTGGAATAGAATAATGGTCTCGATTGTTTTACTGATTGAAGAATGAAATGGAAAGGGTTGGCTGAAAAATTGATTGTCATGGGCTCACATTTTTTTGTTCGATGCTTTGTAAAGTACTCCTATCTCGAACCCTAATAACTGTTTCTAGTGGAATCGATATCATGAATTTCTTATATATCTCACAAGCACATCAGAGCAACTCAACACAATACATCGTCAACCATTCCAGTTCTGTTCGGAAGAAGATTGTATTACTTTTTAAACTGAAATTTATGTTTTTCCGTCACTTTGACTAATGAGAGAAAGTGGCAAAAACTTAAAAAAACTGAAGCTGACTAGAAAAAAAATATGTAGTTGTTTCCAAAATGGAATAGTTTCACTGAAGACAAAAAAATGCCACTCACTCCACCAAATACTTGACCATGACAAAACAATCCTGAAAAAGCACAATACCTATAACTCACAACGCTTCACAAGTCCAAACGATTGCTAATATCAGACCCACTCAACAAATCTTTTCCAATTGGAGAATTGACAAAAGCTCTCCTTGCATCTGAAAACGTTGCTCCCGGTCCAGCGGCAAACTATTGAGGGTAATGATTTTAGCAGTCCATGTATGTTTGTATTTACGAATGTTCCACCGTAGCGCCTAAACTACCCATCCGATTCAGATGAATGATGTGTCAATCGATTCGTTATTCTGGTCCGGGTAACATAGGCTACATTTCATATGTATAAAATCAATACGACGGATGATACATAAAAAAGGGGGTCTCTGAAATTGTTTTTTGCTATTGTATCCAGTGGAATGTCAAATGAAAGAAGAGAAAATTCTGAGTTCATAAATATAAATATAGTAACATATTAGGTATAAATAATGATTGAAGTAGTCTGTGTATGTTTGTATTCACGAATGTTCAAGCGTAGCGCCGAAACTTCTCATCCGATTTGATGAATGAGATGTCAATCAATTCATTATTATAGTCCGTGTAACATAGGTTTCATTTTATATGAATTGAATTAATATGACGGATGTTCCAAAAAAAATTGAAGGGAGGCTCTGATTGTTTTTTGCTATTGTATCGAGTGGGATGTCAAATGGAAGAGGAGAAAATTCTGAGTTCATGAATCATACAATAGTACAATATTGGGTATAAAAAATATACTAAGCAACGGAAAAACAATTTTATACTATATTTCAGCGTTTATGAATACTACTGGCGCCTTCTATCGCCAGTTCTGAATATCAATCGTGCAAAAACAACAGGATCACCACCCCACCTGTTTTGTGTTTCTGTTTCTATTAGATAAACATTAATTTTATTAAAAAAAAGGGATTGAACTTTGCAGTTGCACCTAAAACAATACCTATCCTGGACATTGTGAGCTCTGTAGAGTCAACCAGCAGCAGAATGAATCCCATCCAGGCAGAAGAGTTCAGATGGAAAGTGAGAGAGACACTCGAGAAGGAGAGGAACAGAGGGCCCTAAAAATTCTACGAAAGGACTCATCCATGAAGATTCTTCCAGCCGATAAAAGAAACGCCACGGTTATCATGGACACCACAACATATGATGACAAGATAGAGTCGTTACTCCACACAGGGAACTATAAACTCTTGAAGAAGGATCCGACACCCACTATAGAAAGGAAGATCTACAACACTCTGAGGAAATTCAAACACTTCATTCCAGACAACGAACGATCACATCTAACGCCACACTACAATAAACCACCACATCTCTACGGGCTTCCGAAAATCCACAAACCAGACATGCCACTGAGACCGATCACCAGCTCACGGAACTCACCAATCTACAAGTTATCGAAATACCTCCTACCGATACTACAACCCTTACGAGGAAATAGCAGTTCATACGTCAAGAATTCCAAGCACTTCGTTGACACCATCACATATGTTGAACTTGGACCAGAAGATCGTTTCATCAGCTTCGACGTGGAAAGCCTTCACACCAATGTCCCTATAGGGGAATCTCTCAGTATCATCAAAAGAGGATGACCAGCTGCACGAGAGGACTGACCTTTTTACCCACGCAATTTCGGAATTACTGCAGTGCTGCCTACAGAACTCATACTTCCAGGAAAAGGACCGATTCTTCTCTCAAGTCGACGGACTCCCGATGGGATCTTCCCTTCCTCCAATCATCGCCAACATATACATGGAGTGGTTCGAATAATTGGCTATACGGAAGGCAGAATACAAACCAAAGCTGTGGTCTGAGGAACGTGGATGACACCCTCATTATATGGAATCACGGAGACAAACATCACCAGGATTCCTTATCAAGAATTAACAGAATCAGGGATTCGATCAAATTCACGATGGAAATGGAAACCAACAGTGCCTTACCCTTCCTCGATGTGAACGTTGAGAGAATAGGCAATGGAATTCGCACCTCCGTCTACAGAAAGAGGACACATATGGGAAAGTACCTCAGTTACAGCTCCAACCATCCAAGTTCGACGAAGAGAGGGATCGTGAGAACATTGGTAGAGAGAGCAACGCACATATGCAACGACGTGGAGTCACTAGATGCCGAATTAGACCACATCAGAGAGGACCTCCACCGGAATGGATATCCCAAGAAACTTCTAGAAGAAGTATCGAAACAACTCCGGAGAACGAGGACATCTGAAGAGCAACAACAAAGCACAGTGATCTGCCTTCCGTACATCAGAGGTGTCAGAAGATCAGAAGGATCGGAAACAAGATCAACATCAAGAGCTGCTTTCAATCCGGCAGTACTTCACGGAGTTTCCTGACCAAGACCAAACCTGACAACAAAAATGAAATCAGTGAGAATTGCATTTATGAAGTTCCATGTGAATGCGGAGATTCCTACATTGGAGAGACAAAGAGACCATTATCGGTAAGATTGGATGAGCACAAGAAATGAACTCAACGTGGAGAAACATCAAAATCGGGAATCGCTGACCACGCCTGGACTGACCACCATCGAGTTATATGGGACGACGCAAGTATTCTACATTGAGAGGAGCATTGGTTCAAACGAAAGTTCAAAGAGGCCGCCTACATCAAAGCCAATAACGCCTTTAGTCAACCAAGCGTTGAGATCAAGAACGTATGGAAACCCCTGATTGCTCTTTCTGGCGGGCTGCCGAGGCGCGAAACTTCACGCACCACCACACCGCGCGAAATTACACGCACCGCTGCACATGGCGGAATTGCACGCATCATTGCGCCGACAGTCATATAAATTGGTGAGTAGTACCTAAACTTGTCAGTATTCACCTGAAGACGATTGCAGATACAAGCATTCGAAACGTCGTGGAAACCTTTCAAATACATTAAGACGATGGACCTCCGAAACGATAGCAATCAAGTTACCACATCGTCTACAACCTCCAAACAAACATTAATTTTATAATTCCACATTTTATTAATAACTCCAATAAATTAAAATAAGTTACAAATTCAGTGCGAAAAAATAATTCTAATAAAATCGAATGTCACGTTGACGGTCGTGTCCGTAATAGCAATTTTTAGCGGGAATTTTAAATATATTTTGATTTTCCATTGTCACAAGATGATCATTCATGCACATTGACTTCTACCATAATAATTCATTTTCATTTCCAAGTAAGGTAAAATAGCTACTAATAGGGTAAAAGGGGGTTTACTTTATCATTTTCCGTATACCGAACAATTGTTTCATTATGAATGTCCTAGTCTAGATTGTTTGATGATTAGGTACCTATTACTCACGTTATAATATCATTTTTCTTGTTGTCGCATCGAAGGTTAAAACGAAAAAGTTTAAAATAAAATTAATGTTTAAAAATCTGTAACTTGACTACGGAAAAAATAAAATAAACCAAAAAGTAAGAAACAAGTTTGGTGTTGATCGCTTTCATCGTCTTATTGAGTAGACAAGTCATTTGAATCTGATATGTTAGAAATTCCCGTTTATTTAGTTCTATTGAAGTCCTCTGGGAGTTTCGCATTGATAACATTATGATTCGATTCAATTATCGTTTCAGGATATGAATGAAATAAAATGTATATTTGGTAATCGTTTATAAAAAATTATTCAACTAATAAATAATCAAATAGTTGAAAAGAAAGTTGTAAAGAATTACGAATTAAAAATTTTGAAAGCGGAAAGAATCCCCAATATATTCTCGAAAAAAACGAATTATGGAAGAACATGAGCAATTCAAAAAAATATTCCAAGTTCTTCGGATTATAATAATCTCTAACTGATGAAATCCCGAAAAATATTCTCCAAATTAGGCCAATTAAGAGATATTGTCAGCTCTATTGATTCTGTGACAAAAATACTACCAGGAAACCGACTATGCCATCATACGAAAGACGGTTTGTGGTTATATCCTGTTAGCTTTTCTACTAATGAAGCAATCTTGATACTCTCGATAGACAAATGGTGGAGAATTAAAATGCAAAACAATGAGCCTTAACGCGACTCGAACGGATTGTTACGAAGAAAAACCGGAAAAACTGGAAAAATCTGCTTTTTTTTTAATTCATAACTCATCCACTTTTCAAGTTGTAGTGCAAGCTTCCCACGACATGGTATACATAGATCAATATGTACTTTATGTGTAAAAAACTCATTAGTTTTGGCATAATTGCAATCTGAATTTTTTATTGCAGCAGACCTGGATGCATCATAGGTGGTCCGATTCCAATTATTCAAAAAGATTTCAGAAGTAGAAGTATATTGCTACAAAATGTATACTCTCAATCTGCGTTGAAATGCTGCAGAATAGGTGAAAAATACTTCCAAGTGCGTGAAATCGGCTGAGTAGTGGGGGGAAGAGCAGCCGCTTTCATATACTCGCCCGTTTTCGGTCATGTTTGCAAGTATTTCTCACCTATTTCGCAGCATTTTACCGCAAAATTAGAATAATGCTTTCGTAGTACCGTGCTTCTACTTGCAAAATATTTTCGCCAAAATTTAAATCGGACCACTTTTGATGCATCCAGGTTTCCTCCAATAAAGTGTATTGAAAAAATCAAACGGCAATTATGCCAAAACTAATAATCCAACAGTGTCAGAGTTTCTCACACATATAGTTCATATCAATCACTACTATGTCGTGGAGAGCCGAGCCAAAACTTAAAAAAATGGTGGTATTTTTTCGGTCTCTCCGGTTTTTCTCCCTTACTTATAATCTGATCGAGTCATGCTAGAGCTCATTTTCCTTTCATTTTGATTCTCTACAATTCATTCATCTAGATTGTTTCATTAGTTTTCATGTTACAAGCAAAAAAAAAGATTTTTTGCATTTAAATGTTTATAACAAATTAAGCAATGACAGTTGCGAGTAGGAAACATAACAGGATACAACTATAGACCGTCCTTCGTATGATGGCACAGTCGGTTTCCTGGTAGTATTTTTGTCACGAAAAAATCTCAATTGATTGGTCTAAATATGCACTATTATTTTTTCTTCAAACAAATGGATCGTAAAATGATGAGGGGATATTTTCAATCAATCGTTTGTATTTCATCAATTTTTTCAATTTTATAATTCAAATTATTTAATGAATAATGTCATCAATTATTGAAAATGTTTTTTTCACAGAAAACCTTTTTGAAGTTTTATAATTATACTCCGATTTTTTGGAGAGATTGAACTCAGATTCAATGGTATAATTGACAGAGTTCTGGGAGTCCGGACTATATGAAATTTCCATACCTTCAAGAATCCCTTTAGTTCATGAATTATAATTTCTTAGAACATTTTTATATATGTAACAACGAATCGAGTTACCAAGCCACCATCTTCATCCAAATCGAGTTTACGAGTTTTCCATTTATCAAATAGCCTATAACTAAGAACCAAAATGACTACATGGCTTACTATTGAAAGAATAAAATAATTTTTAGAAAACCTTTTTAAAGACAAGCTTCTATTTAAATACACTGAGAAGTTGAAAATAATTGCTTTGGATGTGTGACGTAGGTTATTCCGTGATTTATAGATTCAAAAGCTTGTCGCACAAAGTTTTCAGTACGCATACAAAAGCGACAAGCTTTTGGATCTATAACTCGCGAAATAACCTACGACACACCTCAAAAGCAATTATTTTTGACTTCTCAGTGCATTTCAATAAAAGCTTGTCTTCAAAAATATTTTTTAATAATTATTTTATTTTGTGCTTTTTAGTACTTATGTACGCCTTAGTCTATGCATTTTTGTTGAAGCATCGTTATCAGAAGTAAGTTCTGTAAGTTCTGAGCTTTATTGACCTTCAATGAGGAGACCATCTGAAGATTAACTCATCCGCCATTTTGTAGTTGCCATCTTCAATTTATGAATTTCAACTGAAAATCAATAATCTTCGACTATATTCATAAATTCTAGTAAGTTTAGTGATCCAATTAAACATATAATATTTGGGAGGTTTGTTGGGATTTGGATCAATTTTGTTGCCAACATTTCGAATTTTATTAAATTCATCTTTGGGGCTCCAAAATAAGTTTTTTACAGTTGGATGTAAATAAAAATAATACATGAACAGACATTCTAGATACAAACGAGAAACACCTTCACGGGAAAAGAGGTTTAACATCAAGTGCGAGACAAAAACCCCGACATTCCAATTCTGAATCGAATCAGGCCACAACCACAAAAGTCGTCCGCCATCCTGAACTTGAGGATTTTGATAAATATGTAATTTTCTCGGACCCAGAAAACCCCCACATACCAATTTTGAATAGATTCGGACCATAAATACAGAGATCATCGGCCATCTTGGAGCCGCAATTTTGATTTCATGAATTTTGAAGAGAAATTGATAATCTTCGTCCTTGAAAACCTCCACATACCAATTTTGAGTCGAAACGGATCATAAACCTAAATCTCGCCCGCCATCTTGGAGCGCCATTTTGTTTTTTCTATAACAAGAATTCCATGGGCCGCCCTTCCAATTCCATAAATTTTGAAAATAATCTCCTACTCCGAAAACCCCCACATACAAATTTTCAATAGAATTGGACCATAATCACAAAACTCCTCTGCCATTTTGGAGCCGTCATCTTGAATTCATTAATTGTGACAGAACATTCATAATCTCCCCGAGAACTCCCACATACCAATTTTGAATCGAATCAGTCCACTCACAAAACTTGTCCGCCATTTCTGAATTTTTACAAAAAATTACAATCTCCGTCCGCGAAAACCCCTACATACCGATTTTCAATCGAATCGTACCATGATCAAAAAACTCGTCCGCCATATTAGAGCAGCCATTCTGTTTTTTCTCTAATAAAATTTGTATGATGCATTGTTATGAACACCTGCCAAATTTCAGCTCAATCGGATGTCGGCAAGTACTCCAAAAATGGACTACATTCACCGCAACATTCACCGCAGTTTTTCAAAAGTTTTCCTGAACCAAGGGTATATATATAGATATAATATTGTTTTCATAGTGGAGTCAAATTTCCACTTATATTTTCTTAACTTTTTTTCATATTATTTTGTAATACTACTTAATTTTCATGAATAAAGTTCGAAGCAACAATCAACCAGCTGGCTACTGATGTGTTACGACTTTTGTCCCATATTACAGCAAGTATTTTGCTCATATACCTTTTTTTTTCAACATCAACACTATCATCGCCACAGAATGAATTTGTAATTTATTTACCATTAGCGTTACAGAATTTGACGAAATATTTTATTGTTCCTATGAGAATATGCAGGAGGTAAATAAACAAGGAAGAACTTACAAATGAATTGATAACCCTTGTGCGTGATATGCTTGTTTGACAGCTCTCCCCACATTGAAGACAACATAATAAATATGGAATTCACAATTTCATGTATCTAATAAGCATAATAGTAATATATTAATAGTAACAATAACAACGTTAGATATTGTAGTCAAATGACTGGGATATTGAGTGAATTGAATGATATACATATATTATTATGATAGATTGAATATATGAAACGATGATACAATAATGTGGCATAGTATTTACAAATTTGTAGCAATGTAGGGAAGTTTGATTGCATTAAAGTCGTATGATTTGTCCATCAATACAAAACATAAGTACTAATACTGGAATGATATTAAATCTATATTCAAATAGTTCTAGTGTCAATCCAATTACCTACATACAATGATGTTTGGAGTGTTGAATAACTTTTGTTGCAGTTTTTTCAAACGATTTTTTGTTTTGATTTGTTTGAGCTCAACTGGTAATTCATTATATATTCTTGGGGCCAGATATAAAAAGGATCTTTGGAAAATAGTTTTTTCTGATACTGATACTTCAGTTATGTACGATGTCAATGAGTTGGGATTGGTAATTATATTGCCAGATAGTAATAGTATTGCATTATATTTTTCTCAGGTCTAATACGTGAGTATCGTGGAAGAGCTGTCCTTTTTTCTTCATGAATCATTTTAAGAGCATATTTTTTTATTACTCCAACTTTTTTCAGGTGTATTGCAGCAGCCGCTTCCCATGCAATGTTTCCGTAGTATAAGTGACTTTCCACCAGTGCGTAGTGAATAGTTCGTAGGTGACGTATGCCAAGAATATTTCTAAGATATTTTAGTTTGGGTAAGATATACCTGTTTTTTTTTTGTAACATATTCTCTCTGTTTGTCCCACTTCAAGTGACTATCAATGTAAATTCCTAATCCTTCCGATATTTCATTTCAGAAATAATGTATTTTCAAACTTCCAAAACAAGAGGAAACATTCGAATGGTTTGATGAAGATGATCAAGTTATCTCAATAGCCTTACATATTTTCGGAATCTTGATGTAATAACTCTTATTTACCTTTGAAGGGAATTATCAAAACCAGTTCTGAGCCCACGAGTTGGAAACCAGTTCATTCTCGAATTTTCAGATTTTTCTGACACTAAATGCTTGGAAACAAACTTCGACGGAAGGAATACATCATACCGATAGCCAGGAATTTACATTTCTCAATTATATGCTTGACAGAACTTCTTCAACATAAAAACGCTCCGAGCCTTCTTTATTAGCGCTCTGTAACCTTGCATTCAATGAAGGGAAGGCTTGAATGAGGAAGGAAATTGATGTGGTTCATGGAAATTTTGAGAAGCGCATTTTATCATTTTTGCAGAACGTTGTATAACAGAAATAATATATACAGAATCTGATGAAGTGCGATAGAGATTCATTGAGGGATAAATATGGATTCGCAATGCACGGATCATTATTTCTGTGTGATTAAGAAAAACGCAATACTGATCTTCGTCACGATAAACTAGTGTATACCGTTTTTACGTCCAAAGATAATATTTTTTCTATTTTGGTAAGTTTAGTGATCCAATTAAACATATAATATTGAGGAGATTTGTTGGGATTCGGATCAATTTTGTTGAAGAAAAACTATTATTTCGTTGCCAACGTTCCGAATTTAAAAAAATTCATCTTTGGGGCTCTATAGCAATGGGTTTTGTAAGTTGAAGGGGTTAAGAAATAGTAGAAATAAAGAAACATTTGACCACAAGAATTGGAACATTTCACAGTAAAATAGATTATTTAAAAAGGAAAGACTCACCAAAAATTAGTCTTATGTATAATTTTTATTCACATCCAATTCGGAAAAACTAATTTTTGTCCGTACATCTCTTTTGCATGGACACCTATTGTTTCTGCAACTTGCATCATTGCAGTAAAGATATATGTTTTTCCTGACATTGGCAGGAATTTGCAGCTGACTCATAAATATTGGAATCAAAACATTGCCCCCTTCTTTTTGCCATCTATAGTCCTCTGGATCCAGCTGCTCAGGTTAGTATGATATATGACTATTTATCCAAACCCATACTTGATAATAGCACCTGAATAGAATGTAAACCCCATCTTATTGATAACTCTGGAACATAGAACATAGAAATGAAAGGCATCTTCCAAAAGGTGGTATCTCTTTGGCAGACTATTTGGAATTTTTGATAGAATCAGCCTGGCCTCATTCAGATCTTCATAATTTCCCACTTTATATAATTGAAGGAAAAACTTTCTGGCAACTTCCTTGCTTCTACTAAAACTGGAGAATGTACCATTGTAGGTTTTCTGAATTCACATGAAAATCTTCCAAAAGTGGTTTTCTAGAGAGTTCCGCAGTTGATTTGGAGTAGGGTCCACAATTATCTTTCTTTCTTCGACGATTTTCAATAACTGAATCAAGAGAGCTCCTATGGTTTCGATTTTCCTACCTACCGTTCAATATTTGCAAATAAAATAATAAATGTTCTATTGTTCTTGGGGCATAGTTTCCATACGAATCAGATATTTTATTTAAGATGCTTTTGATTGACTTGTTTGAAAATATGAACAGGATATTCATAAAATCAGATGTGGAATCATCTGCGACTGAAAGATAAATTTAAGTCACTATCTTCCGTCGTTCAGGAAAACTTCTTGTGGGATATTCATGTTGAAAAGGAAAGCATTCTCAATTGAATAGAAATATTTTTCTGAAAAATAAAAAATCCACGATTTAAATGAAGTTATTTTTTGTGAATGTCTAACAGAAAACAAGTATCATCCCAGCTGAAGCCACGCTGGACATTGAACTATATCTGATAGGATTCCAGCCCAAAAGTAAAAGTCGAGAATTTTTCATTTCACAGAAACCAATTCTATTTAATATTCAATTGAGAATGTTTTTTCTTTCAACATGCTTTTGATGTTCCTTTTGCTGACATATATAGAATAACAGGGACAATGATACTTCGCTTTGGAAGCAAATAAATCTGGATACAATTCCAATTTTTCCATCATTATACGATCACCAGGTTCAGAAGCTGCCTTTCAATATTGTTGCTCTGTTTTTTTTTCCAGTTTCATTTCCAGTGCAAGCCTGAATTGACATATTGTTCTTGTGGGTGCCACATTTGCCACAGATCAGACACTCAGCAGAAATGCCGAAAATATTATTAGTATCTTCTCTATCTCCTGACCCATCTGCATCCGCGAGTTCATTGGTTTCCCCTGTAATACTGAAAGTATTGCAAACATATTTTCTACAAGTCCTATTGAATTTGAATTCAGTAGGATTTTCGTTTTTGCAGACAATATTTTTTTGGAAATCTCATGACACCTTGTCTCTGCCGATGGAAATATAGTAGTGAAGCCTTATACTGGTGGCTACAATACAGGGACTTTCAAAAGTGACTCGCCACAGAACAAGCAATTTTGTATTCTTTCCATAACTAACAAATAAATCAGATTCAAATACGAAATATGTATATTTGATTCTTACCTTATTCAATAATGAAATGAAAGTCTTTTGAAAATAAGTGTAAAAAGAACAAAATGTCAAATATAATCCATCACATCATCCTCAGATAACACGAAACACTTTAATTTTTAGTAGACACTAGAACAATGCTCATACCATGAAATGGCGGGTGAATACGCCATAACTGCATGAAAACATGGGTAGTATGGGTAACGGTGGTGTACCAAAAAGCTATGCGGTCCTCGTAACCGTTGTGTTGAAATTTTTATAGCCAATTCATTATCGAGGATAGATCTATACATGAAATGTTGCTTGGGAAATTGCGCAGTTTTTGGTGAATAGCGAATTTCAGTTGGATGAACTATGGGTGACTTTCAGCGTGTTGAAAAAATAAAATTTTATTGAAAATTAAGTTTTAACACAAAAAATGCTCGATGTCGGCAAATGTTTTTTTTTTCAAATTTTTTATGACCCATTCCGAAGTTTGTGGCATTTTCTTCTAATCTTCTCGGAGACACCTCTGATGTACTGAAGGTATATCACTGTGCTTTGTCTGCTCTTCAACACAAAGCACAGTGATTTACCTTCCGTTTATCAGGAGTGTCTCCGAGAAGATCGGAAGGAAGTTCAATATCGAGAGCTGCTTCCAATCCGGCGGTACTTTACGGAGTTTTCTCGCCAAGACCAAACCTGACAACAGAACCGAAGTCAGTAAGAACTGCATTTATGAACTTTCATGTGAATGCGAAAATTCCTAGATCGGAGAGACAAAGAGGCCACTGTCGGTGAGATTGGATGAACACAAGAAATGGATCCAACGTGGGGAAACGTAAATTGGGAATTGCTGTCCACGCCTGGACTGAGCGCCATCCAATTCTATGGGACAACGCAAGCATTCAACATAGAGAGTAGCATTAATTCAAACGGAAATTCCTCAATGAAAATAAATAAACATTTGTTGTTTCCGCCCATTAAGGAAATATCACAACCCTTTTGAGCAGAAATGAATATGATACAGAGATGAAAAGTCTTGTCGGGGACACACACGTTTATGAAAAAAAAGTTTAAAAAACTATAACCCGATTACGGAAAAAAATAAGTATAATTGGAGGAAAACAGTTCTTAGCCTTTCACCCGACTAGGGAGGAATAAAATAAACTGAAAAGTAAGAAACAAGTTAGGAGCTGAATGCTATCATCGTCTTATTGAGTGAGACAAGTCTTTCGATATGTTAGATATTTCTGTTTTATTTAGTTCTATTAAAGTCCTTTGGCAGTTTCATTTTAATAACGTTATGACTCAATTCAAACGCCGTGGTCGTGGGTATTTTTTATCCTTGATTGACGGGATCTCAATTTTTTTTGTTTGTCTATCAAAGTAACATGTTTGCTTTCTGTAGTTGACAAAGCACGACCACGGCATTTGAATTGAATTATAACGTTATTAATATGAAACTGCCAGATCACTTCAATAGAACTAAATAAACAGGGCTATCCAACACATCCAAAGACTTGTCCCACTCAATAAGATGATGATAGCAATCAGCCCCTAACTTGTTACTCACTTTTCAGTTTATTTCATTTATCCCTAGTGGGGTGAAGGGTTTGGAACTTTTTTCATTAATTGAAGTTATTTTTTTGTCGTAGTCGCGTTACAGTTTAAAAAAAATTATTATTCAGTTGTAATTGAGAGTGATTTTACTTAAGTATACCTAACTGATAAAATTTAAAATTATTGATTACAATAAATACAAACATACATATATAGTGCGGCTTTTAATAGTCTCCCCCCTATGAACTTTTGAACGGTTTGATGTAGAACATTGAAAAAAATGTACTGAATGATATCACCGATACTACTTTTTGAAATGAAAGACAATGTGATTGCAAGCGGCACATCATTGAAAAGGTAACTCAGGTCTTTTTTCAAAATCGTTTTTTTCCAATGTCGTTAATACGTTTTTTCACAATATGCATTTGAAATGTCAAATATAACAAAATTTCAAATGCATATTGTAAAAAAAATCTGAAGGAAAAAAAATAGGATGGTTGAAAATAGAATTAAATTATTTTTTCAACGATGTTCCGTTTGACCCCCCATGCTTCTTGAAATTTTCAGGTTGATGTGCCCCCCCGCGTCATCTATCGAGCAATCAGAATGTCTTCTATTTCAAAGAGTAGTATCAGTGATATCATTCAAAATAGTTTTGGTCCCGTTGTTCTATGTCGAAGCGTTCAAAAGTTAACAATGAGGGGCGAAGGGGGAAGGCTATAACAAGCCGCACTCGCAATTGAGATTCCGTAGGACAACCATAGTTGGGAAAAAAATACCTCTCCAACGATGTACAAATCGGCCTCTATGCCTTTCGAAATTTTCAAGTTGATTTTCCCCCAGCGCCCTCTGTCGAGTAATTGTAATAATACTTCTCCCAAATAGAAGGACCGGTAATACCATTCAATAAATTTCATGTCTCATTATTTCACATCAAACCGTTCAAAAGTTATTGAGGTACCATTCAGATCCGCACTTATATTTCACATTTCAAATGCATTTTGTAAAAAAAACGTTGGGACGAAATTGAAAAACAAAATAGGCTGATTGAAAAGAGAATTGAATTATCGTTTCAACGATGTGCCACTTGACCCCCATGCTATTTGAAATTTTCAAGTTGATGTGCCCTCCGCGCCATCTATCGGGCAATCACAATGTCTTTCATTTCGAAAAGTAGAATCGGTGATATCATTCAAAATGGTTTTATCCATTGTTCAACATCAAACCGTTCAAAAGTAAACAGAGAGGGGGGGCTAATAAAAGCCGCACTTTATACATACATACATAGAGTGCTTAAATACATAGACTATGGTACATACGTGACGAATACTGAAGGAAAATTGAAAGAAACTATCAAATACTTCTGGTCATACGTGTCTAATGAAAAAAAAAAAAAAACAATTCCGGGTGTCATAAATTTCGAGAACGTGTCATACTCTGATGATGAAGGCACGCTTTGTTACCGATCTACAGAGTGTTGAAGTTTCAAGATTTTTTTAATTTTTTCCTCATAGCTCTTTCAGTTTTCACGATATTGAGATCAAATTCAGAAAAAAGGTTACGTTTGAGGGGTTTACATCATCCAGTATGCCAAGTGATTGTAATAATCTAAAGGGAGATATTTTTTCAGGGGTCAAGCCCTTTTTCGCCCCATAAACTATTTTGTAGTGCGCCGCTCGTGGATTCTATCATATGAAATGAATGTTTTGTTTATAATTTTGTTTTGTCTCCTGTAGGTTATTTTTTGTATCTGCCACCGTTATCGAGAAAAAAAAGTAAAATATTTTTTTGTAATTTTTCAACGAAACAATGAAAAAGAGAATCAGTGTGCTTCGAAAATTCCGGTATGAGTACTCGTCAAATAGCACGGGATTTCGATGTTTTCCATTCAACTGTCTGGAGGGTTTTACACGAAAACATGCTATACCCAAATCATATCCAGCGCATCCCAGGTTTGCTTCCGCGAGATTTTCCACGGCGCTTGCAGTTCTCCCGATGGATACCGCGCAACTGTACAAGGAATCTTGCATTTTTTTCTCGTATCCTTTCCACCGATGGAGCTCACGCGACGGAGTAGTGGATTACCACAACGTTCATATTTGGCACTGGAAATCAACACATGATCAGACAATCTCGACACCAGGAACAGTTCAGCGTGAAAATATGGACATGAATAGTATGAGATACTCTAATTGATCCGTTTATTTTACCCCGAATTTTAAATGGTGCCACATATTTACTCTTTCAACAGAAAATATTGCCTGTATTATTGGAGGGCGTGCCTTTACAAGTTCGCAACAAATGTGGTTTATACACGACGGGACCCCTCTTCATTTTCGAGCAATCGTCCGCGATTATTCATTTACAGTGTTTCCTAATCGGTGTATTGGCAGAGCAGGTCCAATTGCTTGGCCCCCACGGTCCCCAGATTGCAACCCGCTGGATTTCTTTTTATGGGGAATGTAAAGGGCATAGTTTATGTTGCAGAACCAGTGCCTTTCATCGAAATTCTCACTGAACGAATTATGGATGCCTTCCGCACCGTAGGAAACACTCCCTGAATTTCAAACGTGTACGGCAGAGAGAAGAGTGGAAGGTTGTATCGCAGAAGGAGGAGGAGTATTTTTAGCACCTTTTTTAAAAAATCAAGGTTCGTTAGGTTTCTAATTTTTTTCGGTAATGTTCGAAGAAACTTGTGATCAAGATCATAAACGAAATAAGTAGCGATTTTTGTTTTATTGTGAGGTTTCATTGGAATTTTTAATAAAATGTAGCGAATTACAGAAATGATTTTATTTTTTTCTCGATAACGGTCGCAGATGCGTAAAAATTACAGATGACAAAAAATGTATAAACAGAACGAAGAATTCATTGCATATGTTAAAATCCACCAGCGGCATACTACAAAAAAGTTTATGAGGCGAAAAAGGGCCCGACCCCTGAAAAAATATCTCCCTGTAGATTCTTACAATCACTCGGCATACTAGATGATGTAAACCCCAATACGTAACCTCTGTTTCCCATTTCATCCCAATATCGCAAAAAATGAAAGATCTATGAAAATAAAAATATATAATCTTGAATCTTCAACGTTCTATAGATCGGTAGCGAAGCGTTTGCGAACACTTATTATGGAAAAAAAGTCTTATTTTGACCTGAAAAATACGCCCCTGAAATATTGAAACTGAATTTTGAAACACCCTGTATATACACAATTCAAAAATATAAAGAGAGGGTAAGGTTGATATTTTAAGGTCTTTGAATGAGTTTCTGCACGAGTTTCAAAAGCTCAAACCCAACATTGAACGAATAATACGTTTTTGTGCTATAAAAACACTAGTCGATGAAGATGTCCCCCAAAAGGTCACACCATATCGTAGTCTACTTTCTACTTGTGCATAATAGAGCTGCAACAACTGATCAGGATTCGAAATTTCCTTAATAATCTTAAATTGATAGGCAACTGTGTGAAGTTTAGAAACAAGATCCTGGTAATGTGAGATGGGTATCGATATTTAACCCCAGGAACTTCGCTCTTCTGACATTAGTGGAGATCATAGAAGAACCAAATGAGATTTTTCCACAGGTTTTCTGGGGGTTATGAAATCCAAGGCATTGTGTTTCAATAATATTTAGAAATAGAAGGTTTGCCAAAAACCAATTATTCACTTCGGAAAAAGATTTGTCACAATTTTCAATTATGGAACTTTCTCGAGTATTGAAAATTATTCACATTATATTCTTATTGATAAATCACCAACTGAATAAAAAATAACCTATGAGATATTAATTTTCCGTACTCGAAAAAAGTTATGGTCATAGCACAAGTTTCTAGAAAGAATAGGTATATTTTATATTTAATATTGTATGTACTATACTTACATTTATGAACTCAGAATTTTCTCCTGTTTCATTTTACATCCAACTCGATAAGATAGCAAACAAAAAGAATCAGAGACCCCTTTTTTTATGTAACATCCAACGTATTGATTTCGTTCTCATTGAATGTAGCCTTCGTCACCCGGACCATGATAACGAATCTATTGATATTGACGGTTTCGTCTGACCGTACTAGACTTTATCACAATTTTGACAACTAATTTCATGATCTCCCGACTTATCTAACATGTCAGTTTTGTCCTTTGGGTTTCCTAATAACGTTAGCAAGTTTTTTCTATTGCTACAGCTTGTAGAATTACATCCAGGAATATAGTGTTGGGTCCTCTCGTGAGGATTGGATGGAGAGGGATTCTCACGAATCTTTTGGTTTCTGTCGTTTTCCTCAGAGTCGTGGTTCAACTCACCAAACGTGTGAAACGCTTCTTTCCCAAGATATTATCAATAATGTCCGGTGTATATCAAATAATTATTGCTATTTCTTCGATTTTTTTTGATTTCATTTTGAAAACGATCAGCATTTAATGGGAAGTTTACGGCTCTGCGTATTAAAAAATTGCTAAAAACATAACCCTTTCTTTTGGCGTTGCCGTAGTTGGGTGAAAATCAAAGCAATTTCCACAAACATCCACCAACCTCAAAATAACTCTCTAGGGAAATCGTTGTTGAAAAAAAAATCAACAAGAGAAGCAACAAAGCACTTGAAATCAATAATGCCTGTTATTCAAAAATAAATGGTCTTCCAAGGTTCACAAGAATGAAATGTTCCTAAGGCTTATTATTTCATGTATACATTCCCCAGAGATTAAACTTTCCAAATTTTTCAATTATATTTAAAAAAATTTCATCCCCATCAATGAGCATGAAGTAAAAATCTTTCTGGAAATTAAATCAATTCCATAACCCATTACAATATAGGTTATATCTTCATGATGAGTTAACGCAATCTATATGAAGAGTACTAAAGGTAGCATTATTCTGAAAATTGTTTTGACGTGGTTTCTTTGATATTTTCAATAAAACACCCTATATTTCATGGAATATTTGGATTCCTTCCATGATTTTGATTCAAATTCCCCTTTACCCTGAATGAACCGATTATGAGTTATTCGAGTTCTTATAGAAAGAGTTAAATGGGCAGCGTATCGAGCATACGCCATTTTTATGTGAATTACAATTTTCATTGATATATAATGACTGAATAATGAATATTGGAAGTTGAACGGATCACTCACCACTATCACATCCATTGAATAATTTACAGGTTGCGCAAAAAAGTGGGTATTTTCCGAATATATGAATTTTCAGTTTTCCTTATCATAGAAAACACCCTATCACAATTTTTCCTCATAATTTCAATTGTCCTTCATAAACCTAATTGGAGATTATTATAAAAAATGTATGTCCTTCAAATCAACTGGAGATTTGGAATAGTGGGAACCATGACATCAACCGTGATCTGAACTTCAGAAAATTGCCGACGTTTCGACATTTACTTCTCGTCTTCTTGAAGCCCTGAAGAAGATTTCAAATGAACGCCGAAACGTCGGAAATTCTCTGAAATTTAGATCGCTCTTATTATTCACGTTCCTGCTATTCAAAATTGGGAATCAGATTAGGGTATTGCTTTCATTGATTCAGATATTCCATTTAATTGGAAGGACCTTTCGTATGTCTCTTAGAATTAGTTTCGGTCATTGATGAAAGAATCAGGAACTCATATCTATTTTCACCATTTTCACGGTTCTTATTGAACTCATTTTTATAACGACTCGCACAAGAAACAGAGCGCAATAATTCTTTTACCGTGTAATTCGCCTTCACACGACGCGCAGCGACGTTTGAGACAAGTGGAAAGCATTTGACATGCACGGTTTTCAACTCGAGGGTTTTGAAAAAAGCTTTTTAATGGTTGAAGGAAAATTCCATTCATCCTGATACTCCCACGAAATTACTCTCGCGATAGCGAATCAGATGAAACTTTTTTCTAAAATGTTTGTGCTGAATAGTGTCTGTTAGTGGTGGCCCATAATTGTAGTTCGATACCTGCAGTTAGATTTATGTGGGACAGTTATTTCTAGGGTTCCATGTATCGAATGAAAAAACACAGACCCCTTCTGAGATAATTGCCAAAGCAATTGAGTGTTTTGGCTATCAGTTTGCCAGACGTTCAAGCCAAATGTGTGACTTGACAACATCATCACATTTTCAAGAATATGATTGCAAAATCCCCAATGTCTCATGCCAACAGAGGCCCTTACTACTGACTATCCCTCGAACCAGATATAATTGTCAAAAATAACAGAAATTTCATTTATTAAGATGAACAGGATGTTCATAAGATCAGATGTGGAATCATCTGCGACTGAAAGATAAATTTTGATCACTATATTCCATCAATCAAGATAACTCTTGGAGGGTATTAATATTGAAAAGGGAAACATTCTCAATTGAATATTGAATAGAAAGACTTCTCAGTGAATTGAAAAATCCACGATCTTTGGGTTCCATTCTTCTCCTACCTAGGGAGATAGAGCTGGGATAAGTAATCGCTAGGAGTATTCCGGTACTTTCATAGTACTAGCGTGAAACGAATTGCAAATACTTTTTGAAATTTATCGAGTTGAGAATGTTTCAATCATTTCTGAATAGTCATAAAAGTGAACAAAATACACTCATTTCACCAAATGATTTTCTCTTTCTAGTACACTCCACTTGAAAAAGCTATTGTATAGCGAAAAACGTGTCGTGGTTTTGTAAACCCAGTTCAGTGAAAATTATTTAGTGAAGTGAGTATCTTTTGTTTACTTTAATGAGGATTTTCATCAAGTATCGGCCGCATCAATTCGAAATTTGAAATATTTATGGGTAAACAGGCTCTCTTGGTGTGCTGAACTCCAAAAAACTGGCAGAGGGATACACAAGAAGACACTGGGTTAGACAATTCCTGCACCGCTTCCTCCTTGGTCCATGATCTAGAAAATAGGAAGTTTTTTTGCGGAGAAATCATCATATACATATCAAACTACAAAAACATGTCTTTCTTATCTATTATAGACAAAAAATAATCGGTATACACAGGTACTTCTTGGCATGAATTAGTCTGGAGACCTTCTACATTTGTCTGGATTACGAGAGCGGTATTACCGGTAACGACACCCGTGGTGGTTGGACAAAACATCAGTGTTCAATAACTCTCCAAAAGGCATTACGAGTATGTTATGGAGAATGACATATACCAAATATTCTGAAACCCTCAGGAGAGTAGATACCAATGGGACATATATCTTCGACTCTCAGTAAACGACTGTAGCCTATCTGGGAGAATCAGGAGAGGAGTTCCTGCAAAAACTTTTTTTTTCTCAAATCTTAATTTACACAAATTCCAAAAACGGAAATGGATAGAGCCCTCGAAACTGATAATGAGATTTACATATTTTTTTCAATTCTGCGAATTTTTTTGTAGACAGTTCCACAATACAATTTATCGAAGTTTTGTTTGCCTTTGTTCACTTGTAAAGATTTTATAAATTTTGTATGGTATACAAAATTTCAATATTTTTTTTTTTCAATGTTTGGTCCTCAATGAGCCAGGAACAAACAATATAAAAAATATGCATTACCTGTCAAAAGTTTGCTGTTTCGCTGTTCCCAAAATTTGGGTGATTTTGACAAAACAATATATTTCTTTATCGATTTTTAACCACTGTAATTCGATTTGTTGAAAATATGCACAGGATGTTCATAAAATCAGATATGGCATCATCTGCGACTGAAAGATGAACTTTAGTCACTATCTTCCATCGTCAAGATAACCTCTTGTGGGGTATTCATGTTGAAAAGGGAAACATTCTCAATTGGATATTGATAAAAAGATTTTTCTGTAAATTGAAAAATCCACGATAAAAATGGAGTAATTTTTTGTGAATGTATAACAGAAAACAACTACTTCTCTGGCTTAAGCCACGCTGGACATTGAACTACATCTGATAGATATTCTGAAAAGGCCCTAACTCAAAAGAAAAAATCTGAAATTGAAAATTTGCATTTTCATTCAGATAGTTATTCTGTTTTCTATTCCAGTCTTAATTGAAAAATGCATGAAGATGAATGAGGCAAAGAAGAATGTTTTCCAAAGAAGAGTACTCACCAGAAATTATTCGTAACCTTGACGCAAGAGAGACATCGCATTCACTAGGTCTTCAATACATTTTTGTCGACGAAAATCTATTTCACGCTTCCACGATCATCAGAAAGACCGGAAAAAAGGGAAAACACATTTTCAAGGAGCTATCTCACTTTGCAAAGATGGAAAAAGTCAGAATTATTTCTTTTGGAGAGACACTTTGAAATTGGTGTTTTCTGACATTAAAAGCTGTCATGGGGTATGATAGATTGATTTGTTGAAAATATGAACAGGATGTTCATAAAATCAGATATGGCATCCTCTGCGACTGAAAGATAAACTTTAGTCGCTATCTTTCATCGTCAAGATAACCTCTTGGGGATTTTTCAATTTACAGAAAAATCTTTTTATCAATATCCAATTGAGAATGTTTCCCTTTTCAATATATATATATATATATAATATATATATATATATATATATATATATATATATAATATATATATATATATATATATATATTATGATGATGATGTGGGTTGTTTATTTTATTTTGTTTGTTTGTATATTGATGGAATATTATTATTATCTAGTCATCACAATAATTCTGCAATTTGTTAGGATAGTGAGCTTGATTGATTTGATTTATTATTAATTCTATTTGATTGAAAAAAAACACTTATTATAACAATAGAAAGTCCGGCTATGTTGTTCTTACTCTCTCTCAAACACCATTTTACCTTTCTTTTATTACCTTTTCCCAGCTCAGTCGGTACGCCTATGTAGAGCAGCTCGTCTCAGGAGGATAGCAGTTGCGCCATCTAGTTGTTTTCTGTCATGGAAAAATAGTTCGTAATATGACCAAATGATAAATAACGAAATAGAAAATAGGTAAATTCATTTTTTCTTTATTGAAATAGATTTCAGAAAATTTCAAAATCCTGCACCTGCGATATCTAGCTTATTAAATATGATCTAATCTATGAACTTCAACAATCATCACAGGACTTGTTTCTGCGTAATAAAATGAATGTAACAAATGAATATTCACAAGTTATATTGACACAGTGGTCATAAGTAGGAAATAAAGTTTGCCATTATGGATAAATATCATCAAAGACCCCAGAAATACCAATGATATCACTTCGTTTATTTGTGTTCCTAAAAAATACCTGTAGTTCGATGTTTGTGCACTCACAAAGACTCCTGGCTGTGTCCAGTGCTTTAGAAAGTGTACCTGCCCGACGTTGGGCCCATTTTTTGTTGGTTATGTTCTATGTGGAATGTGATCTGGATCAGATTTGTGGTTTCTTGCTCAAATAGTTGTAGGCTGTTCCTTGGTTCAGATTATTGATTTTAATTGCTCTGTGTTTTCTGCTCATTTGAATTGATTTATTTCATGAACATTTTTCTAACGCTTCTTCCAAATGATTTTTTTTCTCGACTCCGTTTTCTTTCTCCCGTAGCAACCATCAATTTTTGTTTTTGGGCACGAAATTAAGGTTTCCACACACTTTTGAAAGCAACTTTTCTTATTCTACACTATGAAACTTATTTGATATACAGCTTATATTTCTATACCTAATACTATTTTTACAAAATGGTTATATATTCTCATTTAACCATTTTCTGTTCTCAGATTTGATATTTCATCATTTTTTCATGACAATTCAACTCATGTATAAAAATCGCATATACCACAGTGCAATTGTCAGTTTGACAGCGGCAAAAGTTAGCTGCAACTATTACAGAGACAAATGCGCAAGTGTTTTTTTCGCTTATTCATTTGTTTATCAATTATCGCGGTGTTAGTTACCAAAAGTTTGCATTGATATCTTTCTGAATGTTTTATTCATGAAATTGTCCTGCCGAATCACATTCAATGTTTGTATTGATATCGGGTAAATTTGTGTTGTTCAAATTATGAACTGTTTCCTTTAGCAATTTGACTGGAAAAACTGTCAACCCAGTTTTTCTCATCAAATCGCTAGGCAACAGTTTCTCATTAAACAACCCAAATTAACTCAATAAAATACAAAGTTTTCGTGCAATTATAAGTGAGAAATTATTTGACATGTCCCTGTCATGTTCCCTTGAATTTCAAAGTTAGCATAGAGCATGTTCTTGTTTATATATTATTTTTATCTCTTTGAATTCTAATAATTTTGTTTGTAGATTTTGATGTCTATTCTTTTCATAGGTTGTGCAATCTCAATGGATACTTGAAAACCTATTGATGTCAATAGAAAAGCTCCACTGCTAAACTCTTTGACGAGATGCGACGAACACAAGACGGTAGAAGGTTTCAGAAATGCAAAGTGAAAAGAAAAATTCTAAAACCAACATAGCAGGAATTAATGTGATGTATACGTATCATTTTATCAAATTTTTTATCTTTCAATAGTTAACATATATTGTTTGGTTCTTTTCCTTTGACCATTGTATATTTGGAAATTTAAATTTTCTTGGGATAGGTGCAAATGAGACATTGTCATCACAACACACTGTGGTGGTTTTTTCATTGAATTTATTGACGTTTGAAATTTATATATATATATATATATATACATATGTATATATATATATATATATATATATATATATATATATATATATATATATATATATATAGAAGAAGGGTAGTCTCGTGACTGGACTAGTTGAAAATAACTATGAATTTGAAATAAACTTTGTAGAAAGGATATTCCTTGAGGTTGCAGTCAAAATAATGGCCTATGGGAAAAAGAAAAACTCTTTCTTATTTAGTCAAGATTTCGAAAATGTTTATTTTAATTATCAAGACAAGATGTGGAGAAAAAAGAAAACACAATTGTGAAATACGATTTTAAACAAATCTATAGAACTTGTTAACTATGTGATAGATGATCTAGTGAAAGATGTTTCAACCCTCATTCCTTTCAACGTTCCTTTTGTTAAAAGATATGTGGATGATTTGATCCTCTCTGTACCTTATGACAAAGTAGATGAAGCTTTATTCTACTTCAACAGCTACGACATCAATTTACAATTTACCTCTGAGGTAGAAGTCAACCGAACATTCCTTATTTAGATATGAGAGTATGTAGAGGGTTGGACAATATTCTTCGCACAAAATGGTAAAGGAAACCAATATGTTCTAATAGATTCATAAGTTTCCATTCCTATCATGCTCCAAACATGAAAACAAACTTGGTGAAAGGTATGAAAAACAGAGTAGTGTGTTTATCACATCCTATTTTTCAAAAGGAATGTTTAAATGAACTTAAACAATTCTAAAAGAAAACTCATATCCAATCAAATTTATTAATAAATTACTATTCAGTACTGATCGTCAACCTAGTGTTACTACTATTGAATCTGGAAATACAATTATAAATTTAGACCTTGTAACATTAAATCCTCCAAGAATAAATTCAAGTCCACAACCTCAACCAATAGAACCTTATATTTACAAAACATTACCATATGTAAGAGAACTAACCTCCAAACTGACAAATGTGTTTAAACTAGATAAACTACGCATTGCCAACAAAAACATTAAAACTATTGCAAGCCTTTACACTAGAACTAAAGCCCCGTTAACGATATATGAGAAATCAAATGTCATATATAGTATTCCTTGCCTAAATTGTGATAAAATATATATCGGACAGACCGGTAGGAATTTAACAGGTCGCCTAGCATCTCATAAGAGTGATTGCAAAATAAAAAAAACAGTTGTGCATTAGCTGAACATAATATAAATTCTAATCATTTTAGTAATTTTAACAACCCTTCCATTTTAGCAGTAGAGAATAACTTCCACGAAAGGAATTTCCTAGAAATGGTTTTCATAAAAAATGAACCAAACATCATGAATAAACGATCTGATATTTCCAACCTTAGTGTCATTTACAATTACTTGTTGAAACTTGATTCAAATTGAATTAAAACTGCTTAGTATTTTTTGATTTTTTCTCTCATTTAACAATTTTTGTCATATAGATTGGTACTATTCCTTTTGTCTTGTGGACAAAACACATGGTTCTCCCTTGACTGTTCATTTTTGGACAGATGACTTTCATTGACACTTCATGTCATGTATTACTTGTCAGCCACCATTTTCCTTTTTCAATGCTTCAACCATGTGGTAATTATTGTGCCTGTTCAAATTTTAAAGTGTTTAAATTAAGTATCTAAAACAATATGTGCGAGTGCCATTGTTTAATGTTTATATATATTACTAGTAGTGGGTCATAGTGATATGATTTTGAAAAGTTCCTCAATCACGAAATGGTGATTAGTTCGCTGTCTTCACTTAACCTCACCTTAGTAAGTTCTATAGATTTGTTTAAAATCGTATTTCACAATTGTGTTTTCTTTTTTCTCCACAGCTGGTCTTGATAATGAAAATAAACATTTTCGAAAGCTTGACTAAATAAGAAAGAGTTTTTCTTTTTCTCATAGGCCATTATTTTGACTGCAACCTCAAGGAATATCCTTTCTACAAAGTTTATTTCAAATTCATAGTTATATATATATATATATATATATATATATATATATATATATATATATATATATATATAATTAATACTTACAAATGTGAGGATATAAAAAATAAAAACAGAATGAAAAAAGAAATTATTATCCCAGTATAAGAAAAATACTTTCACTATAATAAAAACAGTATATAATAAAAAAATGCTTTATTTGGTTGAAAACTTTCGAAAACATAGAGAGTTATGTGACAGATGTATCTATCACTCGTCATATTAATGTTGTACAGTCACTTTGACAGTGATGCTAATATTTTTCAAGGTGCTAGGTCTGTCGCCAGACGTTGGGAGTTGGGAGTTATGGGTCTGATGGTTTTCGATTCCGTGTAGTGAATATATTCAAATAATGTTGAGTCCTTCTATATCTTTCTCAGAATTGAATTCACTAAGAGTGGTGGTTTGAATAGCTTAGTCATTTCTAGGAAAATTATTTTGTGTAGGTTTGTTTTTTTGTCTAATATTTCAACGTTTTCATATGAACAATTATCCAGAGTACGGGTTTGTTTGTTCTTCCTCACATCACTCTTGTGTGAGACGATTCCATTTTGAAGGTATCTGCTAGTTTGCCATATGTATTTTTTGTCACAATCGGCATGGAAATGAAATAAATTACGTTCGACATAATTCTGATGAAAGTTATTAACTGTTTTATATTTCCTGGAGGCCAATTTAGTGTTGTCATATTTGTGAAATATTTCTTGAGTTTGTATGAAAAATTTCGTGGATAACAAGTAGAAGGGAGTGGAACTTGACTATTAGTGGTGTTTACGTCAGTTTAAGTTGAATTCGTAGAATGATAGGTGATTCAATGATTTGAAGAAAAGTAACTACTGTTGAACGATTCTGCGAATTTTTTTCGGGTTTTGTTATCGTAAAGTGGTTTGAGTGGTCCTGATGTAGAATGATAGGTGATTCAATAATTTGAACGATTTTGCGAATTTTTTTCAGGTTTTCTTATCGTGAAGTGGTTTGAGTGGTCCTGATGACTCCATGGCAAATACCAAGTTGACCTTCTATTGTTTTTGGTGGAACGATTTATAATGCATAAATCTGCCGGAAGAGCCTGGTTCTGTATACCAGGTAGTGATCAACGTATTATCGTCTTTGCTTATTAATTTTGTGCCTCGAAAGACTATACTGAAGTTGAAGACTTGTTCTATGATGGAAAATATGAATTGGTTGCAGTTGCTGAGAACTTCCATATTTGATCTTTTCTATGATCTAGTATGCTTTGGATTATGTCATCAACCTATATTTTTGAGGAAAGTAAAGGGAAAGATAATTTTTCATGCTATTCTCCACTAGACCACTCATAACGCAATGTGCCAAAATGGGGAATACTGGTCTGCCTATTGGCATGCCTAGAATTTGTTTGTAATGTGTACCTAGATAGAACATGGAATAGACGATTTAAAAAAAATTCCATACTATACTATGTGCTGAACTGCTATCTCATTGGTTACCTACCCTATGTTTGGCTGAGTCTGAAGACATATTGTTGATGGTTTCACATCGAACGTAATTATTATATGATCTCTAGGTAGCTGAAATCGGTATGAATCTTTCACGAAATACTCATTTTCATATGCCAACATTGAGATATCAGTAACTAGTTATGCCTTTGATGGAACTGTTCATGGTTGATTTGGTGGGACGTATGGCTCATAACTACTGAGTAATTTCCAGCTATTCATTGCAAAATAAATTATGAAATGAATATTGAGAAATATAAGCATCTGTTGCCTTTATATTCAGTACACTATTACTCGAAATGTTACATATGACATATGTGGACGGTTGAACTCAGAAAAATATGGAATTTGAATTTTTTATATGAAAATATAACCTTTCCATTGGAAAACATCATTGATGAAGTCATATCTTGAAAAGTAGTGGGGGTAACAATTCGACCATTTACTCGTGAGATAAACGAGCATTTCCACCCTTTATGAACGCAATGTATATTTTAAAACAAAGCTCTTATCTTTATCAAACACGTAGATTTAATTCGATTCCAAAACACCTATTTTTAATGCCACAACAATATAGATTCAAATAAACGACAAAGCTGAAACGTAATCAAGTAGCACGTCCACTCACAAATGAACCCGTTCTCCAACTGAGGCTAGGAGCTCCTGGATGTTACTTATGCTCCTGAATATTATGCGATTCAGGCATCAGTTAGTCAGAAATGATAAAATGCACTTATTACAATTGTTGGTAAACATTTTTACTTGACGCTTTTGGCCAGGTTTTCGCCCCAAACCCTTGTCGTAGAATCAGGCCGACGTTGAATAAATGGTATTCTCAGAACTACTGGGACATATTATATCAGTCACTTAAATTAATAACACCAGTCTTCACTTTGATTTCCATCCATCCACCCATCATCATATCTTGTACGATCAGCTTTTGACCTCTTTATCAGAAGTTCTTATATTTCTTCCATCGGGAAAATACGGTGACAATTTGTTTTTCCGATTCTCCATTCGTAACCATCATCTCACCGCCGAGTCACGGCGTTGGGAACCAAGAGCCCCAACAACACTAATAACTCACAATTTCCATCCTTTTTATGACGGATACTATAAAAACTTATTCATTTCCTTAAAAGCTACGATGGAATCACGTTCGGTCATCTGTAACGCTTGAATTCCTTCGGTGAAGCTGATATGTATTCCGTTGGAGCAGTTTTCCGTAACGCAATATACCGGGACTGTGTATATGTACAAGAAGTGGATGATGAAGTACTTCCATTACGGTAACAGGGCGGAATATGGCACGCCAGGAAACATTTTCCACATATTCAAAGCAGAGTTCAGCGGCTAAGGTTTTGTAATACTCATCAGATTTTATAGGTTAATCATCTCGAAGTACTTCTGCTACCAATGAACTTCGGAAGTGAGTGGTTCATGGAATTTGATAATTCCAAAAATAAAATACCTTCTGATAGATGTATAACATATACAGTACGTATGATTTAAATTGAGGGCCGATCGGATGTATTTCAGAGACGAATTCAAATTTAAGTCTGAAAATTGGAAACAAGAGATCATTGATGATGGCATTGTTACGAAACTGGCGTTCGTTTTTTTTATTAAAACAATTATCTGGGCATTTATTCCACTTTGAAACATAACACAAAATACACTCTGACAATACTTTTTACAACCAAAATGCTCTGCACTGAATGGGTTTCACCTCAAACTTGCTGATACTTTGTTTCTCTGTACAACAATATTCACTAGACTTATATTTTCAAAACTTACGTTTAGAATTTTCGAGGTTATATCCGGTAAGGCCTCGCTTCTCCTTTATGTTTCGATCACGCCATCGGAACTCCCAACGGCCTGGTCGCTGAATGCAGGTCAATAGTTGTAAATAGCACAGGGGCGGACTTATTTTCTGCCCCCGTTCTAATTTTGATCGTCCCGATCAAAAGTTATTATTGTACCATGATAGGTCTTCAGTCTTCCGAAGTGTACAACCTTCATCTTAGTCTGAGGGCTGCGCTGGATTCTGTTAACCACGTCGTTAATCTTTTGTTCCACCCCTAATGCTCCATCCCGAAACGGTGTTAGTTTGGGGGAAACATTTTTCAACCGCCGTGGGTTGTATTGGCTTTCAAATCATAATGAGCTTTCATCCTGTCACTGGTCAATATCAACCTATTCCAAGCTGTTTCGTGGATTTTCTGCAGGCTGTCTCTCAGGCAGGATGTATAGTCGTGTACTTCTACATCTTGGGTGCCTGGTCATCCTAACACCAAGTCACAGGGTAAGCAAAGTTTCCTTCCGAAAATAATACTAGCCGGGTTAGCTTGGTTGCGTCGTGAACGGCTACTCTGCATGCCATAAGAAATAATAGAAGGTGTCTGTCCCAGTGCTTTCGATGTTTTCCACCACCTTGGAAAGATGCTCTTCCATAGTTCAGTTGAATCTTTCAACCATGCTATCTGACTGAGGGTGAAGCGCGTGGTTCTGGTCTTGCTGATACCCATCAGCTCGCAAACTTTTTTGGATAACTTTGACTCAAAATTCCTTTCTTGGTCGCTCCATCGGTTCTCCAAATTTCGAAAACATGTTGTCTACTAATGACCTGGCTACTGTGGATAATTCCTGGTCTGTGATGGCAGAGGCTTCCACCCATTTGCTGGAACCGTCCATGGCAACGGGGGTCTATTTGTTGTCATCGTTCGTCACAGGGAAAGATCAATGGCAATCCGTTCGAATGGTGTGCCTAAGATGTATTTCTTCAGTTCTTCCCTGGACCTTGTCTTGGGACCTTCAATGGGGCCGCATTCTTGATATTTTTTCCACCAGCTCTCTACATCGTCTGGACATTGAATCCAGGGAAACATCTGCCTGATTTTTTTCTTCCTGGGCATAACCAATTGGAAAATCGGTGACCTTCCATATCCGTTTGGATCATTCATTCTCCACAACCAGGGAGTTCCGCATTGCTTCGAAGATGAGATCTCTATCCGGAATATCTCTCTTAGAGGGAATGCCAGTTCCTTCCTTTTTCCAATATGAAAAATTCCCAATGTTTGGATCGGTTTCGTGATTCTGTCGCATATGTGCGGGTATCCATTCGTCCTGAGGTAACAGTCTCGTTCGTTGGATGCTGGCAACTCTTCCGAGGTATCTGCTCTTCTATTTGCTCATTCTAGGTTATGTTTGGTATTAGCATGATACTGGTCTGTCTTTCTCCTGATGGGCAACTCATCAGTGATTCTCCTTACTCTGTTGACTTGGATGACACTGGGAGCTTTGCTCCCACTGGCCTGCATGCTTCTTCATGTATTGGCCAATACAGTTTCCTAGCAGTTGCTCGAAGACTCACAAGATTATCTGTCCTCATCGGTCAGTAGGAACATATCCTCCAAGGTGAAGACGAATGTCGTGGAAACCTCACCCCCCAATCGTCCTGGAAATGTCCGCTTCTACCACATCTGAAACAGTTGTCTCTTGCCAGGTTGTCTGCGCTGTTTATCATAGTTTCCAGTTCATTCAGTATTCTGCTTAGAATCTGTTCAATGCTGTCACATTGTTTCTATTTCCGAAGTGGTTTTTTAATTGATACCGCTCTTACTTTTGGATTCGAAGAATTTAAGGCCGCTTCCACTTTCATGTGTCAATCTCAGGGTTTCCAGTATTTCAATGTACATATATTCATCAATGAATACCTGCACCGCCAATTGTTTCTTGAAATCCTCCGGGGCTCCAGGTTAGGTAAGCTGAATGAGTCTTCAGTTTGCTCACCCTCCAAACTCCTGCAGACTCCCACCATCTTTCTGCATACGCGTTTCCAGCTGTGCCCGATAGAGCCCGTCTCTATGTTGGTTGCCGTAAAGCAGCCATAAGATACTTGCTATCTGGGTCTTCTGGCATGGTCTGTAACATTGTTAAAGAAGGTCCCCGCCATTATAAGTGCCATCGCCCCTTCTTTATCGTTCCATCCAATGGTCGTTGCCACAGCTTCAAACTGTTTTCGATATAAGGGCCATTTTGCAACTCTGTCACGGTGGTCTTGCATTTTCAACGAAGCAACTTTCTTTACCAGTCCTTTCAAATCTCATTCGTAACACGAGTAGAATATGATAGTTATGCCTGATGCGGCGGTAACCCATCAAACTTAACCTGAGATTTATAGTTGACGCAAGAGAAATATTTTAGATTTTGAAAGGGAGCCTTACCGCTTGCGGTGCCCCATCAACAGGTGTTGGCCTCTGGAGGGCAGGGTTGCTGGATAGGTGACCAATGGGAAACAATAACGTATTTCGGAAGATGCCACAGTTTCAAACTGTTTCCGATATAGGGGCCATATTGCAACTCATAAAAAAGCTAGCAGATAAGGTTTCCTTGAATATACAGACCATGCTGAACGAAAAACTCAACTTTTTTGAATTAAAATTGATGAGATAACAACTAGTATGCAGAATCTCGAATATAAATTGTACTTTACTTTATTCTAAGTTATCACCTTTTCTATTTAATCTAACCTTCACTCTCCTGAATGACCTATAGCTAGGCATCTTTTTGTTATGATTTTGTTATTATTTGGTACCATTGATTATCATCTACTCCTGATTTACCATTCACTTCAAATTGTTATGATTATTATTATATACTCCTGTTATTGGGCTTAGGCCTGTTGGATGTATTATGTCTGAAATAAAATAAAAAATAAAAATAAAATTCTGTCAAGGGGGTCTTGCATTTTCAATGAAGAAACTTCCTTTGTCAGTCCTTTCAAATCTCATTCGAACTCGTAACACGTAACCCGAGTAGCATATGATGGTGATGCCTGATGCGGCGGTTACTCATCAAACTTAACCCGAAATTTCTAGTTGACGCAAGAGAAATCTTACAGATATTGGAATCCTTTCGTTGACATGGCCACCCAGGGGATGAGAGAGCCCCACCGCTCGTGGTGCCTCATCAACAGGTGTTGGCCTCTGGGTGGCAGGGTTGCTAGATAGGGGACCAATGAAAAACAATAACGTGATTTGGTAGAGGTTGGTTTGTGGGTTCGGACGATTGTATTTCCTAAACTCAGCGGGAAGCGGCGCATCAACCCGTTTGGGTACTCACATCCCAGAGCCAGTAGCTTGTCTCGTCAAGCGGCCCCATCGTGGCTGAGCTATGACGGTAGTTAGGTTTACTTAGCGCGCTGATTGGGCGTATCCCAATCTTGGATTCTTCCTAAAGGGTCTGGGGGGAGGTGAACCAAAAGGTAGTTACTCTCCCCTTCCTTGGTGAGTTGAAAAAACGTGGCATTTATGTAGTCCTTCCAAATGTTGCATTGTTTTCCGTTTCAACACCCACACTTCTTTCTTTGCTCCTTCTCGGGCTGCCTTAATTCCGTTGGTTATCTTACCGTTCATTGTTCTTCAAACCGTGATGATTCCGGCCGCAATTCTATCAAAACTTCCCCTCAGGCCTTCGATTTGCCCCTCTGTTTTCTGGATATACTGTTCGGGAACTGCTTTCTATCGTCTTGATTGTTCTTTCTACTCCTGTCTTCCTCTTTGTCGCTGTTCTTTCTCCTCCTGATTTTTCATCCGCCGCCTCCTCTCTTCCTCTTGCTCCTCTCTTTGCGGTCGCTACTCTTCCTTCTGTCGATGTTCCTCTTCCATCCGCGACGTTTCTCTTCCTCAAGTTTTTCTCTTTCATGTCGTTCCTAATCCTCTTGTCCAAAATTTCCTCTTTTTTTGTTTTTTTATCCGCCGCCTTTTCCCTTTCTATCACAATTTTTTTTTCTGCCCTTGTTATTTTTTCTCTTGATTTTATCTCTACCGTTGCCCGGCAATCATTTCCATTAGGGTCTCCATTTCTTCGTAGGGTGGATTTCTTGTATTCACGATTAATTGTCCTCAAATATTCACTAAAAATTCTCACTTCCAACACCAACGTTACGAAACTGGGGTTCTTTCATTTTATCAAAACAATCATGTAATTATTCCAATCTCCGTTTATTCCACTTTGAAACACAACACAATGATACACTACGACAATACATGTTAATTCCGTGCCCTGAATAGGTTTTACCTTCAACTCACTGATACTTTGTTTCTGTGTACAACAATATTCACAGAGACTAACTGCCGCATTCGTATTCGCACTTTTTATATATTCAAAACTTATGTCTATAATTTTTGAAGTAATTTCTGGCATGGCCTCGCTTCTTTCCGATGTTTCGATGACATCAAAGGAACTCCCAACGAATGCAGATCAAAATATATTCACATAAAATAGTTTGAATCCTCCACGACTACCGATTATAGCTGACATTGACAGCAATTTCCCCACTCAAAATAGAATATCCTGTTTATAGTTCTTTCCACAATCAAATTATAAACTATAATATCTACCACGTCATATATGGCATTTTTCACAGTAAAGGTTTCAACTCAATGAGAGAAGTAAAACTATCTGAGTCGATCTCATTGTGTAGACAAGAGCTTGGCAATGAACAAGCATAGTATAAACGGTTGGAATTCAGATTATTATGTATTTATAGCATATCCATTCGTAGTTGGATGGGAATGGGGCATCCACCCCTGATGAAATATAATAGTATTTGCGCTCATTATCACCCGACCATAGCGGGTAATGGTCAGAAAGTTAATAATAATTATAGTTTTTGTATCGAAGCAAAAATATTGTAACCGTTTTTTGATATTATCCTGGGCATGGAAGGATTATTTCTCAGTAATTGAGTCCAAGGTAGGCACTACTCTACTGGCCCCATCAATTTTTTGAAATTTTTGATTCTTCGTTTTCTTTCCAGAAAATGATCTACGACACATCCTTGTTTTCTCAAGATTGCTTTTGTGTTGATTTTCAATAAGATTTCGTCTGCCTAAATCTGTTCAAAGATTTGTATAATTGTTTTTTATGGATTTATTGGATTTGAAAGAAAATTCAATGTATAATTCGAGAAAACTCTTCCAGATGTGGAACAAATTTATTTTGTGTCTCATTGAAGTTTTCTACCGAAGCAATTCCAACGTAAATTTCTTTCAAATACAAAGCCATACCGCAGTTTCACATTCAAGAATGAATCATGAAACAGTTGCTGATTGCCACTACTGAAGTCCGCTGAAATGGTTTGTTAGCGGTGAAACCGAGGTATGGCTTCATATTTAGAAGATCTTTCCGTTAAGTGGAAACCCCTTTTCTATGAATTGTGTAAACTATGCAAAACATTTGCTCGAGTTAAAAAACAAAATGTGATCCTTCTGCAACCCAACGCATTTGGGTTTTCCACATCTGAGAATCCTTTTTCTGAATTAAAATTTCATTTGTCACATAAAATCGAATATAGAAATATTTTTTCTCAAACCAATGGGAAATGGTTGGATAACTTTTTATCAGTTTCAAATATGAAAATATCATATTTTCCTTTTTTATATTACAAGCTCCCATTCAGTTTTACTTGTCCCGGTGTCTGTTTGTCTGTCTGTGTGTCTGTCTGTAATCAAATCTTGCAAGTTAAATTTGACCCACTTCCAATCGTCCAATTGATTTGAAACTTGGCAGGTGTACATGCATTTTGAAATTTTAATTGGGAAACAAACAAAATGGCGGCTCCAATATAGCGGACAATTTTTGTGATGGTCCGATTCTATTCAGAATTGGTATCAACATTCGAACAAAATTCGAAAATATATCAGATAGAAATTACTTAACTAGTTATACATCATAAATACCAAAAAATAAAAAGTAAATAAAGAAAAAAATAAAATTGAATAACAAGCTTTTATTAGTTGTTAATAAAAACAAAACTGAAAAGTTAAAAGTAAAAATTATACAAAAAAGAACATGTTTAGAGACAAGCTTTTATACAAATGCACTGAGAAGGAAAAAATCATTTCTTTCATTGTTTGATCTAGATTATTCGGTGAGAAACAGATTCCAAAGCTTGCCGCGGTTACAAAATAGGTAATCTCGCGCAATAAGATTTTGAATCTGTTACTCATAGAATAACCTAGATCAAACAATGAAAGAAATTATTTTTTCCTTATAAGTGCATTCGTATAAAAGCTTGTCTTCAAACAATTTTTTTTATATAATTTTTATAGCACTAATTGTTACTAATGTTCATGTGAGTCACTGATTTGGAAAATGTTTAGATTGATCAATAATTGGCTTCGTTAAACACTAGTTCACTCAAATATGGATAATATACCCCTTCCTCATCCAACTGAGAATGGATACATAGTATATCCATTCTGTGTTTTTCCAGTCAATGTAACATTTTTTCTTCTTCGTCACAATTGTCATTTTTGAACATTAAAAAAGAGTTTTCCAAACTTTTGTTACATCTTTGAAAATCTACGAGATATCATTCGAAAATCACTTCAAAATAGCAAGCAAAAGACATTCACTCCCACGGTTTAATCTTCGGTGAAACAAATTCAACAGATGATAATTATTTAAATTAATCCAAGCAAGTATTCTGACTTTTTGTTTAATATTGATTTCCAAGCTCCAGCCATTTTATATTGGATGGAATATTGTACAAACAAAAAGATGGTACAGCCATAGGAAATCCAGCCAGCCCAGTGTTAGCGAAGAACTTAGTGATCAATTATATAATTACAAACATAATATCGAGATTGCCTTTTGATATAACCTTCATAAAATATTATGTGGACGATTGCATTCTCGATATTCCAGCTGATAAATCAAAAGAAATATTGAACATCTTTGATAGTTTCAACCCCAAGATTCAATTCACGCTAGAAATAGAAGAAGAAAATAAACTAGACCTTCAGATCACAAGACAAAACAATGGGAAATTACTCAGTAATTGGTACATGAAACCTACCAACTCAGGGAGAATATTGAACTATTTGTCAGAACACTCGTTCAGCCAAAAGGTGAATACAGCTTCCAACTTGATTTCTAGAACAATTACGCTCAGTGATGATTGTTTCCACACGGAGAATATAGGCAATGTGGAAAACTTATTGAAAAATAACAACTACCCCGCGAAATTGATTAACATCATCATCAATAAACGCGACATAACAGGAAGGCAAGAGATTCTCCCCAAAGAAAAGTGTAACTTTTTCAAATTTCCATTTATTGATGGACTCTCATACAAAATGAAAAATTGTTTATCAACGGATTCTCACAAGTTCGCCGTTGACAATTTAAAAACAACAGGAAAATTATTCACTCATTTAAAAGACAGAATAACGACGGAATCAGATTCATATTTGATATATAGGATTCCGTGTGAATGCGGAAAATGTTACATAGGACAAACTAAACAGTGTTTGAGAACCAGAATGTACCAGCATATATTTGACTGTTAGGAAAAGATTAAAAATAAAAAATAAAAAACAGCACTTGCCGCTCACCATTTTGAAGCATCTTGTAATTTTGATTTCGATTCGGTAAAAAATCTAGAAAGAGAGACATCTTATCCAAAGAGATTGTTAGGAGAAATGATCCAAACCTCCATGAAAAAAGTGTAAACCAAAAGAGCGACATACACAATTTGACCAAAATATATACACATATTCCAGAAAGGTACAAAAAAACAACAGATTTCCGAACAATAGATGAATCAGTTTTTGGTTTTTATAGCTACACAGCGCTCGAACGTTACAGGGAGAATTCAGTTGCTTATTGACCATACACCAACGTATGTCTATATTTAAATATGTCTGTGCTTGGTTTACGTCAATTTTAAAGTTTGCAATGTGTTTTTTTGCCAATGTGTATTTTACCGACAGGAATTTGTCTCGATCACCACCTCGCAACAATTGTCTAAAGTTGAATTCATAATCAGGATTAACTTGATTTTAAAGGTGTCCCTGAAAAGAGCCCAGAGCTCTATAGCGGGAACATAGGGAAAATTTTTAGAATAAAATAAGGAAATGTAACAAAGAAAATTGAATTAATTACTTTTGACTTGACTGAAGTTGAATTCATAATCAGGATTAACTTGATTTTAAAGGTGGGTCATAGAATGTGAGTTCCGTTTTTCAACTACCACATGTAACTATTGTCATTTCAGCTTTGAAAAAGGAATAAACGATTCCGAAACGTTGGCAATAAAAAAATAGTTTTACTCCCTGGTACCGATTCCTTGAAATCCAACTGTATTTGAACTTGTGGAGCGGAAAATAATTTTAAAAATAATGTATATAACAATGAATAGGTAAAGTAGAAAATCATATTATTCAACAATTAAAAGTTGAAGTAAGCTAGGTAAGTAGGTATTTTGAAAGTAATCAAAAATTAAGTAGGCATTAATTAGTAGATTTCAGCCACAAAAATTGTAAAAATAAAGAAATTTTAACAAAAAATTAAACCGACGATAAAATCAACTGAAAAGCAAAAAATTAAATGAATCTTCTTAGTCTTAATGATAATTGAGCTTCTGAACTAATGTGAGTAACTTGAATCGGCGCCAAACAAACTAGCAATTGAATTAGGTGAAGCGTAAAATCGTGGAAGCGAGATGCATAGCGGCGTTTTAATTAATTCTGCAAAGTAATATAATGATCTTCGCGCCGAATCAAAATTAGTTACTCACATTAGTTTAGGAGCTCAATTATCATTAAGACTAAGGTGGTTCATTTCATTCTTTGCTTTTCAGTTGATTTTTTCGTCGGTTTGATTTTTTGTTAATTTTTTTTTAAATATAATATTTCAAACTCGTTAAAAAAAATTTACTGCTATTTTGAACCTATGTGGCCCATTAAACAATAAATGATTAATTTTAAACATTTTCGTTGGGTGTTGAACAAATTTTATGTGGATGGTACTTTTGACTACTGCACAAACACACACCAAACCTCTGTTCTACTACTGGATTCAACCTCAAACACGATAAAGTAATCCGTGGTGATGAGCGGCCAGCGAAGTTATCAACTGGTTTTTACGCGGCCAACAGGTTCCACTCACTGTATTCTTTATACTGGTAATCATATTTATATATATTTTCATTTTCCAGTCAACATTACAATATGTAGGAGTTTGAACGAACCCTGTATTTTGGGTTAACAACGATTTTATTCATCTGAGAATGGTTATACTAAAATGTATAAAATTATATGACGATTGAGGTTCTGAAAACAAGCGATGATATCCGTATGATATGTTCATATTAATTTAATAATATTTAATGACCTAAAAAATAAAAAAATTCAAAAAGTATATTTATTTACATTTATAATGTTATTCTACAGCTAGTTCTGTTTAGCTGTTTAGCTTTTATGGTACAGAATAATATATTAATTTTTACAATTATTGCGTGATAGACCGAATTTTGTACATTGCTCAGAACTGGATGACAACGCAAAATTAACAAACATTTTTATTTATATTTTTGTCGGTCTGTCTGTTCGGTACAAATTTTGAAACCGATGTTGAACGAACTTCCCGATGAGCTAGATATTCAAAACTCTGAACATAGCTCAGAACTATATGACAATGCAATATAAACTTGCTCTCTTATATGTCTGTTTGTTTGCCTATTCGGTACACATTTTGCAACAGGTTCTAGATTGAAGAATTGAGTGTGTGAGAAAGAAAGAAAAAAAGGGGGAAAAATTGTGAAAAAAATAACAAAGAAATAAAATTCCACACAAGCCTCACAAGCAAAGAATTATTATTCAAACAAAAAATACATGTGTGTAGGAGGTTCTTTACTGCGTTCATGTTCGACAATTCTAGTTATCAAGTATCGTCTAGTCTGTCCCATGTACACTTTGTTACATTCGGCCCACGGTATTTTGTAGACTATACCACTATCAAGGTCTGTCGATGTTTTCGATTCCAATTTGGTGAAGAATTTTCGTTCTTTAGAGCTTTGTTGCAAGGGACGTCTGACTTTTCTGTGAGACCTGATATGTCTGGAGTTTTGAGAAAAATTGTGTATTCATGTTGTTCGTAGACATTTTTATTTTATTTTTCAAATAGTATTCCACTTATAAATTTCGATGGAAGATTTTTTGGTGAAATGTTGGGTGTGATAACCATAGAGCTCTTTATTTGAGATTCAGAATTAGGTTTTGTTTTTGAGTGAAATAGTGTTCCGAACTCAAACTTAAGAATCTTTCAGAATGAGTCAGTTTGTGGTAGCAATCTGTAGTAATTTTGTTTGTTTTTATTATGGTGACATCTTACGTTTCAAAAATAAACCGGAAAGTAAAAAATGATTTCCACTTGCCCCATACAGATTTATACCCATACAGATTCCCAACCCTCTACAGATTGTCATAAAAAATTGTGAATATGAATTTCCAATATCTATATTTATACTTCTGATTTTCAAAACGAAGAACGTGGGGCGCACGCAATGAATAAAAGTAAGGAGTGTGGGGCGTAGCTATCGTTGAGAAAACTCACACGACAGTTCATATCATTTGCAGTGCAATAAAATTGTTAGAGACTCAGGTGAACTATTCATGCAGGAATTATCGGGTTATAAATCTGGGTCTAGAAAAATTACTTCATACTTTCCAGTTTGTTTCAAAAACGTGGTATATTAAAAAGTTTTATCAATTTAAATTATCATTTTATGAACATATATGCTATGATTTCCGTTTTCTTTCAACCTGTATTTTTCACGCATTCTTGATGTTCTGCTTGGCAAGTGTTTTTGAAATATTTTTCCCAATTCCATGGTTCAATTTTTAACAGTATTGGTCCCAGTATATTAGTGATTCTGACATCTTCCATTTGATTTTTACAGATAACCCGAGTAGATTGTATATAACGGCAGTGAGGAGGGTTGCTGTATTGCCTCAATAAAAAGTCTTGAAAATACACAATTTTCAGTCCGCCTTGTGACAAGTTTCATGTCCGACGCAATTTGTAGCTCAAAAGCCACTACCTTTATTCTAACTGTCGAGCTAATTACTAACTTCTTGATTTTTCACGAATGGTTGAAGATTTCACAATGTCTTAATGTTTTTAACAGTGTGCTTACAGCAAATATCCACGATGAAAATTAGGGACAATGTTCTCAGAATCACAAAAGTGATACAACAGAAGACAAGTTGGCCTTCCACCGTTATGGGATTTGGTTTCCCCTTTCCCGAAACTATATGATGTGAATTTGCAGTGAATGTATAAAGTTTCGTTGAAGATTCTGAGTGAGACATCCGGGCATGAACAAGCTAGGCGAATTATATCTAATTCAGTTAATATTTTAATCTCCACTAAAACTTGGGCATTACACATGAATCTGAAGGTTTATTCACTGTGCGTCGTATCATGCGGAAACTAAACTCCACAAGGTATATGGAGTTCTACTTCGTGAAAGAAAAATTGATAAATGGTACGATAAGCAATCAGCATAGTTCAGGAATACACAGTGCGTTCATAAAGTATTGAAACACTCCATTATCTTACGAGTTGATCATTTTCGGAGGAATAGCTCGGACAGGTCGATTTTGTATTCAGTTTTCCACCCTTAAAAAAATAAAAAACTTGAAAGGTGTCAAGGGACACCCGGATGGAACGAAGTTCCTCTCGATTAATTAGTGAAGGAATTGTAATAAATTTTTTTTTTTTTTTAAGTTATACTCAAAAGCGTTCAGAGAAATTTGAACTCTTCTCCAATTGCTGATTGAAGAGTTTGAGGTTTACAGAAAAATAAAAAACTGTTTTGTGTTTTCCAGTGAATAAATGAATTTGTAATTTCTTTCTCTCACGGTATTCTCCACATCTTTGTGCATGTGTCTTTTTCCTTGATGTTATAGTTTGTAACTCAGTAGTCGATGCTTTAGTTGATTCGCTATTGAAATAAAAAGCAAAAAAATTGTACAAATACATACACACATACACACACACATATATATATACATATGCACTCTGTCTGTCTATTCTTTCGTACACGTCATAGATGCGCGGGACTTTGTAAACACAACAGAGTGTGTGTATATATATATATATATAGATATATATTGTATATATATATATACTCTCTCGACTTCGTAAACACAACAGCGTATAGGTTAGAACACGCACGACTTGCTAAATACATACGCATTGATATTGTAATATTAAAATATTAAAATATAATTTGCTTTTAAATGTATTAAAGTTATGACGCGTACACTTGCTAAACACACAATAATGGAGAGATTATAACGCGTATGACTTGGTTAGCACAATAGTAAAGAGAAGTTATAATGCGTACTTGCTAAAAATACATAAGTATTTATTATTGTCTGTATAAAATCTCTACTTACCTAACTATATCAGCAATATCCGGAACTTGTGCAAAAACACTGTCAGGATTCATTATTGTTATTATTTTTTATTATTTATTATGTACAAAAAACCTGTATACACTCAACAAAAATAATCGTCGCGACACCACACTGTTCAATGTGAAAAAGAAAGACGAAACGAAAATAACTGGCTTGCTTTCTATGAGAGAGAGAGAGAGAAAGAGAGACAGACAGAGAAACACGCGCACGCCGCACGGCTGACAACCATAGCGAAAGTCTCGTTACAACTTTTGGTCTCAATTTATTCCGTCTAGCCCCCTTTCGCAACGCGCGATAAGGGACTACGTTCCAAAAAAATCCCCCACCAACTTACAAGATACGACGTCATCGTTTTTGTTTTTTCAAAGGGTATATTTTTATATCAAAATTTGAAAGCCCATATTTTTCTGAAATCAACCATACTGAATACGTCATATGTAACACTGAGTATAAAGGAAACCAGTGTTCATATTTCTTAATATTTTTATTATTTATTTCGCAATGGAAACCTGAGAATCACTCAGTAGTTGGTACGATTATACTGCCAAACTTGAGTGGGCTATAAAAACATCTGAAAGCCCTCAGCAACCAGAAAATGAGTTCTAAGTTACCATTGCATATGTCAGTATTAAATTGATTTGTTGTGTAGCATATCGATTTATAAGTATTCAATAATACCTTTCTGAAAGGAATCATTCGAAATTACGATGGTTTTGTCAGAAAAACAGCGAATAGAATTCTTGATGATCTTAGGTTACGGCGATCGTAAAAGAAGTATGGCAGAAGTATGCGACATCTTTAATGAAAAATATCCGGATCGAGAACCAATAAGCAAATCGACGGTAAGCAAAACATTACATAAATTTAATGATATCGGCAATGTTAGCCTAAGAGAGGAAGGCCTACCGTTGCCGAAGACACTCAGTTGAATGTATTACTTGGCATGGAAGAAATCTGACAACAATGAGATCTGTCATGGTGCTATGCAGAAAACGCTTGATGATTATTCTGAGAAAAGCCAAATTACCTCCATATTGAGTTAAACTTATGCATGAACTTATTAAAGACGACTTCGATGGACATATAGAGTTTTGTAAAATCATGCAAGAAGTGCGTAATAAAAATAATGACTTTGAATTCAATGTCTTATTTTCCGACGAATCAACTTTTTTTATAAACGGTACCGTGAGTACGCAAAATTGTCGTTATTGGGCAACAGAAAATCCTAATTGGAGGATGGAAGCTCATAACCAATATCCCCAGAAAGTAACTGTGTGGGCTGGAATTCTTAGGAATACCATTGTAGGACCATATTCTTTTGAGTGTACTGTGACGGGTGGAAATCATTTGGAAACAAACTTATGTAGTTCCATATTCAACTGTAACATTTCCAGACAAAAATCAGCCCGGTTGAATAGTTCCTACTATTTGGTCCCATCAGGATGGAGCAGGTCTACATTATGCTCGAGTGGTTGGAGATTTTCTCAATGAAACCCTTCCCAATCGCTGTATTGGACGACGACGGATGGGCTGGTAGGTCCCCAGATTCAACTCCAATGGACTTTTTTCTCCGGGGGTACTTAAAAAGTAAAGTGTATATAAATCGACCTACCAATTAGGAAGACCTTAAAGAGAGAGTTCGAACTGAAATTCAACGAATTACACCAGAGATGTTGTCAAACGTAACCCAAGAATTCATCAGACGTCTTGGATATTGTCAACTAACCCAAGAAGCTCAGTTCGAGCATTCATTGTGAATTTGTTATTTCTTTATTTTTACTTCTCACTTATGATATTTTCATTGCAAAATAAATATTTTTTTTTTTTTTTATGTTCTGGTTCCCACGAAAAGGGATATCCTGTAATGTTCAGAGAACATCGTGGGAACCAAGGGAAAGAAGGTAGTTGTTAAGAAATTCGAACACTGACATATGTGGTATGGTTGAAAAACACGAGCTTTCAATTTTTGATATAAAAATGTACCCTTTCAAATTAAAAAAAAATTCCAATGACGTCATATCCTGTAAGGTGATGAGGAAAAAATCAATAAAAAAAATGTGGAAAACTAAAATACAAAATCGACCTCTCCGAGCTTCACTTCCGAAAATGATTAACTCGTAATATAATGGAGCGTTTCCACACTTTATGAACGCAATGTATGTTTGTTAAATATTTTTGTGAACCTGTTAATAATGAGTGGAAAACGGAGAAAACCGAAGCTGATTATAGTCATTTATGTATCAAGTGCGAAGCGCGTATTCCACTAGATATTGAAAAGTTACGAAACACGTAACTTTGAACCTACTACCAACATAACAGAGAGCTAAGTATCACATTCAAAACGTAATACCTGCACATTTTTTCCAAACATCCCCGGTTATGCCGAATTTTATTTTTGAGGAAATATTCAGTATAAAATAATATCAATCCCACGCTGCTGTTGTGCCCCCAGGAGCTATACTGACTTTTTGTTGTAATCATAAGTCTGAAGATACCTCATTCGAAAGACGTCCCAATAGTTTATAACCGATTCTCATTTTTTTCGAACTAGATCATCATATTTGGAATATAAAAATGTTTTCAAAAGTACTTACTCTATTATTTTTCATCAACTTACCGAAAAATTCTATACGTGGGTTGAAGAATCCAAACATGCAAAAATTTAATTTTCAAGCAATAATATAAAATACAAATGGCATGTTTTGCAGTTTTTTTTTCAAAATGATAGTTTTATATGTGAAAGTTATGCAAATATTCGGGGTTATTCGAATTTTGAAAAACTCTTCCTTTTTTACCGACGAAACCAAAAAGGAGGAGGTTCTCTAGTCGACACGTATATTTTTTTTTATGTATGACCACGCATAACTTTTTACTGAGACAATTATGTTTTCAGTAGATAGGGTGTACTTCGAAGTTGTTCCCATTCGGATTCAAAGATGAAATCCACCCCTAAGGGTAGCAAAATGTAGGATATTGATCACTCACACTCTGAATTCTGATCCGTTAACCGATTCTATCAGGCATAACTTTGTACTAGGTTCTTAGATTTGGATGATTCTTCCTCAATTAGATAGGGTTTACCTCATAGTTGATCATATTTGGATTTTGAATGGAATTATCCACCCTTACGGGTAGAAAAATAGGGGGATAATAGATTTTTCACTTGTGAACATTGGCACACATGTAGTTGACAATGACAGATCGCTATTGTCATTATTTTTGTTCTCCCACATCCGTCACCATCATTATATTCTATGAGAGGTTGGAATGATATACAAAGTGAAATAAACTAACCAGAACAACAAAAATAATTTATATTACAACAAATAGTAAAAGTAAAGAATCATATTGTTTAACTGGTAATAGTTGAAGTAAGGTGGGTAAGTAAGTATTTTGGAAGTAATCAAAAAACAAGCAGGTAGAAATTGGTAGATTTCAGCCACAAAAAATTGAAAAATAAAATTTTTTTAACAAAAAATTCAATCGACGAAATACGGAACTGAGAAGTAAAAAATATGATAAACCTTTGTAGTCTCAATAACTGAGCTCCTGAACTAATGTGAGTAATTTTGAGTCGGCGCCAAACGAACAAGCAACGAAGATCATTAAATTACTTCAAAAAAATTATCAGAATGTCAACGCGCAACTCGATGCCATCATTTTACGCCTTACCTAATTCATTTGCTTGTTTGTTTGGCGCCGACTCAAAATGAGTAACTTACATTAGTTCAGGAGCTTAGTTATCGACACTAAGAAGGTTTATTTCATTTTTTAATTTCCGGTTCCGTATTTCGTCGGTTTCATTTTTAGTTATTACGTACCTACTCCTGGAATGTAACCCCCACGCAAAATTCCATACTCTTATTATCGCTACTTTTTGAGATAGAGCTCATTCGTTTCTAAGTAACGAAAATTTAGAGGAGAACTGGGAAATAGGTATTAATTTGTCTCGCAACCATATTTTTGTAATTTTTCGATTTGGTGATAGAAGAGCGGTGATTATTACGACGGAATGAACTCGGAAAATTACAAAAAATGGTTACGAGAAAAATTAATACTCAATTCCCCCCCTCTCCATTCCTTCCAACTCAGAAAAGAATGAGCTTTATGACCTGTTTCATGATAGTACCCTCATTTCACCGGCTGGGGTGTGAAATTCAGATATACAAAAAGGCCTTCCCAAGCGAAAAATAAATTCAAAATGACCTATTTCTCAAATTTCATAGATGAACATTTATCAAATATTCAAGGAATCGTTCTCAGTGGCTTCAGCCACTTCGCCTATGCTAAAATCTACCTTAAACATGAGGGGAAATATCGATGTATGGAGATTTCCCAAGTTGGTACGTTACCTCAATCAAGTCGGTGGAAAATCGGGGAAAGAAATTCTAATACGAGAATATTTCATTAGGTTTATTGAAAACGCTTGATGATTATTTGGGTATTTGAAATTCGAACTAACTACCTGTTAAAGTAATTGAACTGAAACTTGTGAAAGAACTTTTTCTTTTTCAAATTCGAGCAACATTGAGATATGTGAGAAATACGTCTCACAAATACCATAAATCGTTGAGAGTATATGAAATATGCCAACGAAAAATATTTTCATCAACATTCAAATAGGAGGAATACCTAGATTGATCGCTAAGGGGAAATATGTGTGAAAGCTGAACGGGTTACTGTTTCAGAATAATCTCTGCTATTATTTTGAACGAAAAAGGGAGCCGACATGACTTCTATTAAACATCCGATCTACGTTTCCTATTCAAAAATAAATAGAGCAAGATCCCAGGGGCCCCAGACGTTACTAGTTTTCTGAGAAACAGAATGTGTGAGGTAGAGTAGTGTTAGTATGTACTTTGAAGGTATGCATACCTGCTACCTTGGTCCGATGGCAAATATACAGGTACCAGGTGCTAAAGGTAGCTAAAAATGTAACTCACTTTTCTTAAATTCTGGGTGGTGATTTTAATGTATGTTTTATATAATGTTAAAAATTCATAATCAATGCTGCCATATTCTTATCGTCGGCGGTAATTTCCGCCAGACGCTTTAAAGCTCGCAAAGAATAACCTTACTTCACTTACAATCTGAGTCTTAATTTTTATATATGATGCTCAGGAAACTATTTATATATGATGCTCAGAAAACTACACATTTTGTGAGCAGCCAGACCAATCCTAGGGGCCAAACATCCCCCAGACACATTTGAAATGTCGCTGTGAGTATGAGCGCGAGGTCATTATTCGTGCGCTCGAGCGAGATAATATCTATGCGCATCGATCTCTCCCTTATGCTCACGGTCCTCTCTGAGTGGGTGTGTATGTGTGTGTATATAGGTGTATGTGTGTGTGTGCGTGTGGGTGTGTGTGTGTGTGTGTATGCATAGATTGATACAGGGTGACAATGGGACTAGGGCCATGCCTATATCTCCTTTACTTAACAACCGATTTGAATGAAGTTTTGTACATAGATATAAGACAAAATCATGGATTGACAGACATATGAAAACAAATTGGCCGATTTCCGGTTCCACCAAAATAACCAACAACTTCGATTTTTCAAATAAAACACCCTGTATTTTTGATGTTTTTCGGATTCTACGGCTCAAACCACATACGACAGTGTTGCCAAATTTTCATTTTACAATTGCAAAAAATAATTTCTCAATTTTTTTTAGCACATGTTCAAATCTATACTTATTCACATCAGTAACTCATAGTAATAGTCATTTCATCGATAAGATTGATAAAAAATCCTACAGCAGGAATTGAAATTTTCTGAACGCATTCTTAACAAAAACATCGTTGTTTTTCGAATGACATAGTTCATCCATTATCAATTCCAGAAGCATGAAAAACAAATTTTCCGTATTTGCGGCGGAATCCTTTGCGCAGCAGAGGCGGAGATAAGTAATTTTATTTAGATATATGAATATTTGAAAAATACGCCATAAACGCAGAAATATATATCAATAGGCAATCGGATCATCATAATTGAATTTTTCCATGGTCGAAAAAAAGACATATTATATTTTAAAACCTATTTCGATCCCAGACCAGAGACGCGACTGGCTTTCATTTACTGCGACCTCCTGAAACTGGTGAAGTATTAGTCTCATTGTATAGACACACCTACAAGCATTATCATTGGCTTGCGGTCACTCAAACAGCTGTCACTCAAACCCACGTTGACTATCGGCCCTTTGGACCTTTGGTTCGCCGACGGAGAATGTTTACGAGTAGTGCACTTCATTTTTCGTTCCGTTTCTTTGCATATACGCTCGTGTTAGCGAAGTGAGTTTTTGATTTGCTCTCCCTAGAAACAGCTCCAGCAATTGAAAATGGTTAAACTATACCTACCGAGTGCCATATTGCCATTCGATAGAGAATTTAATTACCAATTCAACGATATACATTATGTACCACTTTTTTTTTGTTCAAAACTAAAAAAGATCAATAGTTGAATTTGTAAAATATTTCATACGATGCCTACAAATTCCAATGAGTTATCCGTTTACGATGAAATGAAAGGTAGCCGTGGAATCATGGAGACCAGCAGGTGATTAATGTCATGTCAAAAGTGAAATACCAATCACCACTGTCGTATCTAATTGGAGCCGTATAATCTGAAAAACATCAAACATACAGGGTGTTCTGTTTGAAAAAAATGTTTGCTATTCTGGGGAAACCGGAAATTGGCCATGTCCGTCAATCCGAAATTGTGTCGCATATCTATGTACAAAATTTCATTCAAATCGGTTGATAAGTGAAGGAGATATAGGCATGGCTCTAGTCCCATTGTCACACGGTGGAGCAATTTCAAATTCACTTTAATTATCATTTGCTCAATTTACAAAATTGTCCCACCGCGCGGTTACTATTTTGAAATTTCAAAGTTAGGGGACACGGGTAACTTTTTTCTGTACATTAGTGATGATGTTAGGAGAAATATATAAAATGGAACCAACCGTAAAGTGTATGCTAAATTTATTATTAAACAAATAAGTTGCAAAATTACATTGTTTATTGAATATCTAAAAAAAATTTAAAAAACCGATACAGCCATTTGAAAGAATGGAAGATTCTACATAAAAAAAAATCCATAAAGTTCTTCTTTAAAATGAAAACTGTAAGCTGCAGATTTTTTTTTTCTAACGTACGAAAATGTGTGGCGACGACACTGAGGTGCATCTCTCGAGGTGCACTTAATTTGTTATAACTTCTAATCTAATTCAAATGAAGGAAGAAAGAAGTAGCTGAGGAAGTGTCATGTTTTAAATTGTGAAAAAATATGAATAGGAATTGTACATACAGTGCTTCTCAAAAGTCCTTTCCCCCCCTCTTATTTTTGGAACGATTATACATAAACAAGTGAAACTTGGAAACTGAATATTGAAGGTAGTAAACTTCCCTACTAGTGATGATAGATGACGAAATCTTCAAAGATGACGTCACAAGGCCATTGTGGCCAATAATTTCACATGGAACCCTACGGCAAGCGACACCTCTTTTGGAAGGTATCGAAAAAACCTATTCAATGATACTAATTTTGTTTGTGTTTATGGCAGTTTTAATGACTCATTAGTAAACATTAAAATTTAAATTCCATTCAGTATGATATTAATTACAGATTCAAGAATCAGTATCTACTCAAAGGAATTGCTCGAAGTGACCTCCATTTACTTCCTGACAGTGGAATATCCTATGTTTGAACTCTTCTCGTACTTTTGCAAATGTGTCTGCGGAAACAGCCTCACATTCTGCAACAATACGTTGTTTTAAAACGTGAATATTGTCAGGTCCAGTGGCGTAAACCTTCGATTTAAGGTACCCCCACAGAAAAAAATCCAAAGGTGTGAGGTCCGGTGATCGAGCTGGACATTCCGTTGAACCTCGTCGTCCAACCCATCTACCACGATACTCCTCATCCAAATACCGTCTTACTGCACCGTAATAGTGTGGAGGAGCACCATCCTGTTGGAATGGTATTTCCAAATTGCCGAATTCATCTGGATTATCTTCCAAAATTTCAAGGATTAACGGTTCTATTGCGTTTTGCAACAGCTCCAGATAAACCTCACCAGATAAATTGGTATTTGATGAAAGAGGCCCAACGATGTGGTTTCCCAGGATACCTGCCCAAACATTCACCTTCTGGGGAAATTGGGTATGTGTTTCACGAAACAGGTGAGGATTTGCGTCACTCCAATACCCCACATTCTGTGTATTTACATTTCCATTCAGATAGAAAGTACAACAAATTGTTTTTACATGGTTGATTTTAGGTTTCATATTTTCACAAAATTCTAGTCTTCGGTCTGGGTCGTCGTCTGAGATTTGATGAACCATTTTTAATTTGTATGGATGAAATTCGTTTTTTTTTTCAACACCCTGTGTACTGTACTTCGACTGACCACACAGGTAGATGCAACGTGAGTTGTTGAAGAAGTAGGATTAAATATTACTTCTGCCAGTATATCAATTTTTTCCTCATCAGAAATTTGTGGTCTGCCAGATCGTTTCGCATCATTATTACCACCCGTTATTTCAAACTTACGAAGAAGCTCCCTCAAATAAGTCCTCGAAACGGGGCGATCGGGAAACCTCTCATTCAAAATGCGTTCTGCTGCATGAATCTTTTGTCCAGTTTCACCAAGAATTAGGATCGCTGCTACTTCATCACCTAAAGCACGTACCATTTCGCTTCTTGAAGCACTTAGACGTTCGGCTCACAACAGTTCAACAAATTATCAAAATATGAAAAAAAATATTAAAAGTACCAAAAGCTGCTAAAACAGTTACACGTTCGATCAACAATACACAAATTATTAAATGTACAAAAACTTGGACAATTACATTAACGTCGAATTAGGGAGACTAACAAAAAAGTCAGCTTATTCGACAACTATCCAGAGGCGGAGCTCGAATTTGGAATTTTAGTATTAACTGATTTAATTCATCACAGCTTTGCGTTTTTTAAAAGCGAGTTGCCAAAACTGCCATAAACACAAACAAAATTAGTATCATTGAATAGGTTTTTTTGATACCTTTCAAAAGAGGTGTCGCTTGCCGTAGGGTTCCATTTGAAATTATTGGTCACAATGGCCTTGTGACGTCATCTTCGATTTCGTCACTAGTAGGGAAGTTTACAACCTTCAATATTCAGTTTCCAAATTTCACTTGTTTATGTATATTCGTTCCAAAAATAGGAGGGGGGGAGGGGACTTGCGAGGAGCACTGTATATGAAGTTACATCAAAGTAGAATTTTCTATAAAATCAATTAAAGATCTGCCATTCTTTAAATTTTCAAGATAAACATCTGGATATGATACAATTTACTATCAAAATAACACTTGAGAGGGCATGTAAATGGAAAAAATATTGAAATATTATTTAAAAAAATACAGTGGTCAAAATATTGGATAATTTAAAAAAAATACAAATTTGAATTTTTGGGCTATGCTTCAAAAACCAAAAACTCTAGTTCAAAATGTGATTTTTCAATAGTTTTTCCTGATGCTTGTAATCTGTTCTTCAAAAATGTTTGATTGGTTTTATTAAAGAAATTGAATTAATAATAAAATTTCGCCGAAAACAAAAAAGAAAACAAATGTTGCTCTAAAATCCGTGAAATTTTTTGTTAGATAAAACTTTGATAACATTTATATGGAAAAAAATATGCTAACCCAACCAACATATTGGTCCCAAGCATACAAGGAATACTGTTCGATTCCACACTAATATAAAGATAAATAATGAGCAACTGGAGGTTGTGAATGAAGCAAAGAGCTTAGGGGTAATTTTAAATGAAGACTTGAGATTTAAAAAGCATGAAATCGTGCATATTATTCACTTGAAGTTATTTATGGCAACAAGTATTTTTTACCACCTAAAGTGAAGTCAACATTATGTGAAGCTACAGCTACATGAAAATATTTTTTTCAGAACTGACGTGCATAATCTCAATATAAGGCACAAAGGCCGACTTACCCCTCCAATATTTCGTTTGGAGATTTTTCGGAGATGTTTCACGTACCAGATATATGCATTGTATAACGGCATTCCTGATTCAATCAAACAGAAAAATGTATACCTATCGGTTTAAAAATGATTTCACTGAATTTCTTCTGCGGTAAGGTCACCCCTAATCATAACTTTAGCGATTATTTTGTTTATTTTTTTGAATTTAGTTACCAATTGGAAATAAATGATTACCTTTATATTCTTAAGAGTAGCATCAAGCGATATGTTCGAGTTTGAGTGGAAGAGCAATTTCCATTGTGATTCGTCACTAGTGAAATTGAACTCCGCCTTTAATTTTCTTCCAGAGTTAAATATGCTACATATTTTATTTTTATTTAAATGACTGTATCGTTGAAAGGGAAGAAAATAATAACGAGGATATTATTATTATTATTATATATTCATAAAGGTAATCGCATCGTAATTTTTTTTTCTTTGTTCATACTAGTGTAAATTGTATCAAATACGAAAATATTATGTTTTTAGTAAATTGACGAAATGTCAATTTTTATAAACGAGTTTCCGCTTGAAATTATTGTTTAGAATAAGAATATAAGTTTATCTTTCGATGTACTTCATATTGGATCGAAAATATCATATTTGAATGTAAGAGAGAGATAGAACACGGAAGAACAATTGATCGGTAAGTTTACTGCTCACCTGACGCTCTACGTATACTACTGGAGTAACATTGGATTTTAGCCTTTAGATGTTGGGGAATGGTGGTAACTTTTTACTGTACATTAGTGATGACGTTGAGAACAACATATACAAAGTTACTAACCTTAAAGTGTGTGCTTAATTAATTATTTAACAAATTGCCAAATTACATTGTATATTGAATTTTAAAAGAAATAATAACTAATGGTGCTACTCGCTGCAGATTTTTTTTGCAAACGTGCAAAAATGTGTGGCGGCGACTCTGTGCAGCGCTGGAGGAGCACGCAACCACGAGGGCACTGCACTAAATTTGATATAACTTTTAATAATAATACTAATAATAAACGTCCTTATTATTTTCAATAAAAGCACAAAAACAAATAATTTACCTTAAACTCAAATACATTTGGAAATAAAAGGCGGAATTTATTTTCAGTTTTACATTACTGCACAACAAAAAATATTTTTCCACTCAACCCAAACAAATCTTGTGTAATTCATAGTAAGTAGCTACTAAAACATAGAATTAAATAAATTCATTACTATTTGTAAAACAAGATAATAAAAAAAAGAAGAAGAAAAATTCAAGGAAAATATGAGTGTATCGTAATAGATAGAATGATAGATACAAATTAGATATAAATAAGCATTGAACAATTTATAATTGATGACATAAGAGAAGATCCACGAGGCGAAACAATTTATAATAGATGATATACAAAACGAGAAACAAACTTACGCATTTACTTTTTCAAGTGAAAAAATGAGCAGGTAGATATTTTACGTTACTGCTAAATTTGATTGTCCAAAATATATTTTTTGAGGGTTCTTTTGAATTTTGAAATATTATAAACCTCAAACTCGGATGGAATAGCATTATATTGAGAGTAAATTTGGTATGTAAACGAACGTCTGAAAAACTCAGTCATGAAGTGAGGTACAGTAAGTAAATCTCTTTTTCTAATATTTACATTATGGACATCTGAACGATACGTAATTTTGCGGTGTAGATAGGAAGGTTTCTTATCAATAATTATTTTATGGCATAAGGTAATAAAATGAACCTTTCTTCTATTCTCCATATGTAACCATCCAATCTCCTTCAATTTATGAGATAATCGTTTAGACTAGGAGGAATCGGAGTACCGAAAACTATTCCACCTCAATTTTTTCATGCGATCCTCTTCAAATTGCCCTACTGATGATACAAATGCATGTTGCCATGGGCAACCCCGTGCCATATTGTTTAAACCGAAATTGTTTGAACAATTGCAAGGAATTGTTATTTTTGAAAAAACAAATATATTATTTTAATAAAAAATAAAAATGGTTTATATTTTAAAATAATAAAATGATTTTTTTTTTTTTTAGATTTAAAAAGATTTCAAAATTTTCAAATTAAAAAACAGGTATAATCAATGAAATTTTTTTAAATCTCTATTGAGAATGTTATTAACTATTGTATAAAGAATAAAAAAAAAATATTATTTCGATTTTTATTTTTTTTTTATATATTTTTCATGGGTCAAAAGTACCCAAATATGAGATTTTTTGAACCTTTAAAAATTCATATCTCTAAAATATTAACTTTATCGTGAAAAGTCATAGGAGCTTTTTTATTTGTATTTTAATAATTTCGGTTGAAAAATAACAATTCCTTGCAATTGTTCAAACAATTTCGGTTTAAACAATATGGCACGGGGTTGCCCCATGGCAACATGCATTTGTATCATCAGTAGGGCAATTTGAAGAGTATCGCATAAAAAAATTGAGGTGGAAAGTTTTCGGTACATCGCCGATTCCTCCTAGTCTAGTTGTCGTCTTCTTATACCAAAAATCATACGTAGGCATGAGTTTTGAACTTTCTGAATCTTATTTTTATATAGGATTAGATTAGGTCCACCAGATCAATAAGTAAACATAGATAGGCCCGATGCTAAATTTACCTTGCAATGTTTTGATGCGAACATAATTTCGGCGGGACGTGTAATGTTTTGTGTATATGCGAGACAAACCAAAACAAAACATCTCTTGCGCAGTGCCGTGCCGTTTTAAGGGGTTCAAAACAGTATTTTTAATCCACTTCAATTGAGGTTCACTTGTGTACATGAGTATGTTTGTTTGTTATCAATGTAAAAAAAAAACTTTCACATGTCCGATTCACTTGAAATTTGTCATGCAAGCAAAAAGGTTTCCATGGAACTACAATTTGGTATTTCTATATGATGAAAATTCGAAATTAAAAACAAAATCTATCATTTATGGTCCGATTCAACACTAAAGATATTCTCTGAATCACCTATAACAAATTTCATGACAAAATTCAAAATGACGGCTGCAATTTCATTATTGTCTGATTTAGACTAAAAATCGTCATCCACGTATTTTATGAGTCGCGGATTAAAAACTTATCATGGAAATTAAAAATGGCGGCTGATTTCTTTCATCACAAGCTTTTATTTAACTACACATTTGTATGTATGTTTAGTTCAAATCTTGTAAGTGAATTTCAATCCACTTCTAGTTGTCCGATTAACGTGAAATTTGGAAATTGTTCATAATTCCGGTAACAATGCATCACTGAATGTTTGCTAGAGAAAAATCAATATGGCGGACGAGTTTTGTCATTATGGTTCGATTCTATGCAAAATATGTATGTGTGGGTTTTCGGGGACAGGGATCACGAATTCATTGTCAAAATTCATAAATTCAAGATGGCGGCTCTAATATGGCGACGAGTTTTGTGGTTATAGCCCGATTTCAATAAATATTGGTATATGTGGGTTTTTGATGTCGGAGATCATGATTTTTTGCGTCAAAATGTATGAATTTAAGATGGCGGCTCCAAAATGGCGACGAATTTGATGATTATAGCCCGATTCCATTCAAAATTAGTGTGTGGGGTTTTTGGGATCGGACATCATGATGTTTTCGTCAAAATTCATGAATTCACGATGACGGCTCCAAGATGGCGACGTGTTTTGTTATTATGGCCCGATTTCATTCAAAATTGGTATGTGGGTTTTTTTGAAGTCGGAGATTAATAATTTTTGTCAGAATTCAATAAGATGACAGATTACATGAATGACTAGAAATAATTTAATAAAAAGGATTCAAAAGAAATTTTTAGGACAAGTTTTCATACCCATGCACTGAAAAGTAAAAAATTATGTCTTTGTCTGACCTAGATTATTCTGTTAGTAGCAGATTCAAAAGCTTGCGGCGAATATTAAATAGGTATTCTTGCGCGGTAAGATTTTGAATCCGCTACTCAGAGAAATAACCTTGGTCAAACAATTGAAAAAATTATTTTTTTCTTTTTAGTGCATTTATATAAAAGCTTGTCTTAATTTTTTGTATTCTTAATTTCAACTCAAAATAATAACTATATGGGAGTTCACACGGCAAGAAAAGTAGAGGACTAGATGGCATGAAAGTATATGACGTCACCTCCTCAGAGTATTAGGTAAAGCTTGTACAAGAAGTCTGCGTGAATTCATAGCTATGCATTTTACAAATGTCTTTAGCACTGCAGGCCAAAACCTCTCGAAGTTTGGAGAACAGCTTTATTGCAGATAAATATTTGCATAACACAAAGTGAACAATATATGTATATTTTCAAATATTTTATTATAAAGAAAATCAATCAAGTATAAAATTCAGTTTTTTGGATGTATGTATTGAATAATAAGAGCGATGGACAATAGAAATGTTAACATTTCTGCTACTCTCAATATGCAGGATTGATCTAGGAACAATACTTTATTATCAAAAGCTCCACAGGTTATTACCCTATTATAGTGCGAAAACATCGCATATGCATGTATGAGTGAAAATATTAATGGTCAGTACAATTTCAGCATTACATAAAAATATAATTTTTAATACATATATAACATCATTAACAAACATTTGGGAATAAATATCATGTCAGTGTTGCACATCATTGTATGCCTAACACTCAACAATTTGTATGCACCAAATAAACATAAAATAAGAAAAAAGATTTTGCTTTTTATGCAGCTACATTTAACCTTCAAGAAGTCAAAAGTTTCTAGATGAAATGTTAGTTTTTAGGTTGGGGTCATAGAAATTCATATTTGAGGTATTTGTGCGAATGAAGAAATACGTGTTTGTGTTTTTGTAAATTCAACCCCTAAAGGGGTGAAATGGGGATTGCAAGTTTGTATAGGGGTTCCGTTAGTTTTTAAGTTGGGGTTAAAATATAATTTTTAATACATATATAACATCATTAACAAACATTTGGGAATAAATATCATGTCAGTGTTGCACATCATTGTATGCCTAACACTCAACAATTTGTATGCACCAAATAAACATAAAATAAGAAAAAAGATTTTGCTTTTTATGCAGCTACATTTAACCTTCAAGAAGTCAAAAGTTTCTAGATGAAATGTTAGTTTTTAGGTTGGGGTCATAGAAATTCATATTTGAGGTATTTGTGCAAATGAAGAAATACGTGTTTGTGTTTTTGTAAATTCAACCCCTAAAGGGGTGAAATGGGGATTGCAAGTTTGTATAGGGGTTCCGTTAGTTTTTAAGTTGGGGTCATGAAAATAGGTATTTCAGATCGTTTTTTACAAATGAAGGAATAAGAGTTTCAGTGTTTAGAATTTTTTATCACGGTTCAGTTAGTTTCAAACTTAAGGTCATGAAAATTGGTGTTTTGGCTCTCTTGTAACAAATAAATAAATAGTGTTCAACCTTATTTGAATATTATGTCTCTAAATGGGTGGAGAGAGGTCATTGAATTTGTAATAGTCGTCACCCAAATGACATAATGGGAAGTGGGCAAAGCCTCAGGCATAAGCTAGATTGAACAACACAAAGAAAAAACTGGAAATTCTACCAAAGTACCAGCTAAACATATTATTCCAATTTCAATTCTAGGGGCTAAGCTCGGGGAGTTTATGCATGTGCGAAAAGATGCCCTGATTAAATCAGGAAAGTTCATTGTAAGCTAACCCCTATAATTTGGGGTTAGCTTACAGTGAGCTTTCCTGATTTTATCAGGACATTCCTTGGCATATATAACCTATTAAACTATTGACTTTTAAATATAATTGTTTTTGTCAAGACAGACCTGACCCTTTCTTCCTTATCGGTCCTTATTGACAATTCATGGTACACTCGAATTTTGAAGGAAATACGAAGTATTGATTTTGCTAGTGCATAACCATGAATTGACAAAGGCTCCTCTTCAAAGAAATGGTTACCAAAATTTTTGAAAACATCTTTTTGTAAATCATTCAAGGACCTCAGAGTGAAAATGTTAACAATATTGATATTATTGGAAAATAAATTCAATTTGGCTTTCATAAACTGCAATGTCTTTTCCCCCTGATTACATATATTAATCACAAAATTTGAGGCACTAATCATTCTACCATATGCCTTTCTCAATTGTAATTTCGAATGAACTTCTTTATCCTCCAGCATTGCGATGCAATTGTTACACATTATGGTTTTTTAAATTTTTTCACTACAAAACGTGTATGCAACAATTTCATCAACATATGTTGTGTCAAGTTCCATATTTTTGTGGGTATATAACCTTCACTGACAATGAATGATTCTATATCACTGAGTTCTTCTTCAGTTTTTCATGGCATCAACCATTTCAGGAGCAGCAGTTGAAGTTGTTGATGATGCAGGAGATCTGAAACAAAGATACATCATTTCAGTTTTGATTTGACTAATAACAAGTTGCTACTCAAAGTATAGATTTGGAATTTCAATTCGGAATTTGCATTAGAATTTACTTTGAAATATGATACCAAAAAGCCTTCAGGATGTCATAAAATGTCTAGTTCACAAATATACATACTATCTTAATTTAAGCATTGATTTATTACACCTAATTGAAATTACTTCGGAGGAGAAATTTTTTCACTGACAAAGTTCAATTAAAAATACCAGTGTTGCAGTTATTGACAGCACTTTTACTGATGTGTTGTTGAGCCATATTTATACAACCAGTATGCTTCTAGATTGATTTAGAATGATTTTATGCAAAATTATTACTTTCAATTATTTTCAACTGTTTCAGAACTGAGATTCCAGGAGTTATATTTCTCATACATTGTTTTTAACAATAATTCAAAATTATGTATGTATTGAAAAAATGCCAATTCCAAATTGTTTAGTATAATCCAGAATAAAAATTAGTAGGTTATCTGAAAGTTTTTTACCTCATTTTAAACAAATCAGCATTTAAGTTTATTGTTTCAGAAGCTGTAGAGGTAGTTGATGATGCGGGAGATCTGAAAAAATCATGATACAACTATTTGAAGATTACTTTTACTTGTCCGCCACCCCAGTGGTCAAGTATTGTAATCGTGCAGAAAAAAAATCAGCTGTTTGACATCCCAGTACTTGACAGGCCCGGACCTCGGGCGAATGTGGTTATTTTAAAATAAAACATCGATAAAACGTTTTTAGGGCTGTAGGAAGTCAATTTTATCGGTTAATTCAACAGTCAATTAAGCAGTCAATCAACCAAGTGAGATATTTGACCTCTGTCATTTGAGCGTTCCTGCACCAAACGCAGGTTGTTCTTGTCAGAGCCCGGGTGAGCGGTCATCGTCTCGGATGGTAAGGCCCAGGAGAAATATTAAACATTCATAGAGCCAGACTCGGAAATGATGGAAAGCTCCAACCTTACACTAATTTTGATTTTTTTGTTGTGTTGCTCCCTGGCGAATTTAGTTCTAATCCATCGGATAGATTTGGAATAATTGAATGGCAAAATTTTGAACTTGAAGTGCTTTCAAATGACTTATTGAAAGTCAAGTTTGGTGAGCTATAGTTTCTTAATTTTTTCAATAGTGACACTTCCTTTTGAGGGATGACAACCAAAAACTAATGGTCGCATTCGGGGCATAAACTGTATCTTCATACCAAATTTCAGCTGGACTGGTCAAACAGTTCGGTAGTTTTCGTGGAAGATTACGGACAGACAGGTAGACTTCATGCTGGAAATGGTCTCAATCGTCTCGGGAGACCTCAAAATGGATATTTCCGTCGATATCTTGTTTTTTTCCGCACAATTAAATTACTTGACCACTGGGGAGGCCGGTCAAGTAAAAATCGAGATATCCGTTTCGAGTTTCCCCGAGATGATTGAGACCATTTCCAGAGTGAAGTCTGTCTGTCTGTAATCTTTCATGATAACTGCTGAGCCATTTGGTATGAAGATACAGTTCCTTTACCAAATGCGACCATTAGTTTTTGGCTGTCATCTGTCAAATGGAAGTATCACATTTAAAAATTGACAGAAACTATAGCGCACCAAACTTAACTTGCAATATGTCATTTGAAAGTCTCTGAAAAACCGTTTCCAGAACTGTCAAAATTATTTCTCCCACTCACATCTGTCCAAAATAAAAAAATGGCAAAGTTCAAAACTTTGCCTTTTAATTTATTCGAGGGATTAGAACTAAATTCGGCGGGGAGAAACACAACAAAAAAACCAAATTAAGTCGGCAGTTGGAGCTTTTCACCCAGTTTGGAGCTACGAATGTTTAATTTTTCTCCAGGTACTGTCCGAGACGGCCGCTCACCAGTACTTTGACTAGGACGACCCGCATTTGGTGCAGGACCGCTCAATTGACTCGTGTCAAATATTTCACTTGGTCAATTGACCGGTAAATTGACTGTTGAATTTACCAATCGAATTGACTTTGTACAGCCCTGAAAATGTTTTATTTGAAATCAAGCTCATTCTCCCGGAGCCCAGGCCGGTTGTCAGGTTCTGGGGTGACCCAGCACAGCTGATTTTTAAATTACATAGTTTGAATTCTAATTGGTTATCATTGAATTTTACCTCATTTCAAACAAATCAGCATCCAAGTTTCTCATGGCATCAACCTTTTCAGGGGCGAATGAAGTTGATGATGACGGAGATCTGAAAAAAAAATACATTATTTCAGATGTCAGTATTTGGCTAGGAAATTATATACCTCTTTTTAGAAGTCTCTATGGTCATAACTTCTGAGAATCTGGCGGTTGATGATGCAGAAGAACTGAAACATAAAATATGTGTCAATACATTTCTTTATATTACATACAATAATTTTTTTTTTATTTAATTTTATAATGTGGTTAGTTGAAAATTCTTTGTGATATTACCTCATTTCACACACAAGATTTCGGTTGGTCAAATTTTTGTGGTGTCCAATCCATTAAAATATCAATTTCTTGAGTCTCATGGTCAATGCTGAAAAAAAATCATTATTGAAATCTATAAATGTGAATATACATAATTACCAGTAAAATATGTAATGAATGAAAAACGTTTTGGTTGATTTCGGGTATGGAAACCATAAACAGCAAATTAACAAACTTTTTTCAAACTTTTGTCACCTATATTATGGATTTTGAAGATAATAGCCCAAATGCCAAGGTGTCTGGGCTATAATAGTCTTCTCAACCATGGTTATATATGATTTTTCCACTACTCACAATAGTACTATTAAAAAAACAAAAATATGATTAATGTTAATTCAGTTCGTTCGTAATATCATGAAGCCATACCCAGACGTAGGCATATCTATGAAGTAGAAACAAAAAAATGATAGAATTCACTGCCATTTCAATTTTAAAATATGTATTTCCTCAATAAAATAATTATAAATAATTTGATTTACTACTTACTCGCAATACTACTATTACAAAAACAAAAATATGATTACCTAATGTTTATTCAGTTGATATCATGAAGCTATATCTATGAAGTACAAACAGAAGAATGATAGAATGAACTGCCATTTCAATTTTCTAACTTTCATTTCTTCAAATATTCAGTAAAATTGGCTGAAATGGATATTGAAGATGATTGTGTCTCTCAAGGACTGAGGGATGTGGCACAAATTGCAAACTTATTACTAGAAGAATAGGCCACTAACAGTACTCAGTTGTACAGTTTTGTTTTCAATGTTAATCTTTGTGATGAAATAATTAATAACCTTTAAAAAAACATTTTCTATTGGATCAAAAAAAAGATTTAAAATATATTTTACTGATAACAACATATCTAGCAGTAGGTTATTATATTCCTATTTCATGTTGAACCAATGAGGTGGGCAAAATATTCAGTTAGCGGTTAGTTCATCTTATTCACAAAATCCTTGAAATCCTGGTTGATGGTCCAAAATCACCCAACCCTGGAATAATAATTGCAAAAAACCTTTATAGGAACAAATTCCAAATATAATTAGTTCAATTCTCCTGATTTCTCTGTTATCTCTTGAACTTCAATCATAAATATTTTGCCGAACTCAACATTGGGCTGTAAATAATTGGATACAACTGTACTTATGACTCCCTACAAACACATACCTTTTAACTGCTTGTACATCAGGAATGGCATCAGGTCTTGAACATGTTCTTCATTGCGGCTTTTTAATAATCTGAGCTTTGGAAAAATTAGCAGAACAGATAAAAGAATATTTTTTTAGGCTCAGTGGGTCTGATTCAAGAGCATCACACCATACTTGTAATTTTTCCTTATCAGTGGGGAATCTGTGAATAAATTATCAGTATTAAGTACTCTACCCCAAGGAAAACAATATAATGGTAAAAACTCCATGACAAAATTAAATTCTACTTGGAAAATTCGTTCGTATTCGTAGCTTACCTGTGAAATTTTGGTTGACTATCATTTGTTTTGTAAACAAAGCAGTATTTCGACATTTTGCACCACTGAACCACTTCACAAGCATAGAGAGTATTTTAAATGTCAGTAAAACCATGGCAATATTGTTTGATGAAAATGAAAAAGCACTATACGTCAAAGCCAATGGCCGATGGCGAAGAAAACAGGGTTGCCAAGAATCGTTCAATTTATCGAGGCGTCCTACAAATTCCGGGGTGTCTTATGATTTAACTGTTGAAAATTGTATTCCTTCTACCTAGAAAAAATATTTTTGAACCTTGTTCAGAGTTGATTGATCTTACCGCATTATATGAAATTCAGGTGAATAAATCTAATAATATATAATGTGAATGACTACATATAAACTCATGTACATTCTATAAATTATGTCCATCTGACAACAAGGATTCGGTATTTGTAAACAGTAGATGGTAAATAAAAACAAACTTATGTGTGCATCAACGCATAGGTTGTTCACGTGGCATCAGGCCTATCTATGGTTATTTATTGATCTGAGGTCCGTACAGAGCATCTGCGTAATTGAATAATGATAGCACAAGTGTTTCACAGAGATATTTTTCAACATGAATAGAAAAAAGGTGTCGATTGCCGTATATCATTTTGATATCACAATACGCCCGTTAAAACAACCTATTTATATGCGTTTCAAACCTCAGTTCAGAATCTAATATAACTCCTAAATTTCATGCTTCACTTACAACCTCTAATTCTTCATTACCAATAGTAATATTTACTAAATTCAATAAATGTTTTCTGTTCCGCTTAGTGCCAAACAGCATGTTTTAGATCTGGTTGTGTTTATAAGTAGGCAGTGTTCAGTTGCATAACTGATGAATTCCTCTAGATTTTTATTGATAACGACACAAGCGTTATCCACATCAGCCTGCCTGAAGCTATAATACAGCTGGGTATCGTCAGCATATAAATGAACTTTGCAGTCCTGGATTTTATTTAAGAGATGAGAAGCGTATATAGAAAATAGTAGTGGCCCGAGGATCGACCCTTGAGGTACACTAGATCCTAGTACGAGATATTCTGAACTAATACCATTCATGAAAACTTGTTGTTGCCTAAATTTAAGGTAGGTCTCTATTAATGAACAAGTATCATTAGAAAAACCCATATATTTCCAAATACAAATCATTCAATCGTGATTTATCGTGTCAAAAGCGCGAATAAAATCTAGCATAACCAGCAGTGTTGAATAACACGAATCAGTAGCTTTGACAATATCATCAATAACATGAATTAAAGCAGTGGTACAACTGTACCCTTAACGAAAACCTGACTGTATTGAGGGTAATAGTGAATATATATATATGTAAATAATTCTAAATTTGAGATTCTGAAGTTTTTCCCAAGATTTTTGACAACGCAGGTAGAATACTCATTGGACGTAAGTCTTTGAACTCAGTTGGATCTTGTTTTTTAGGTAGAACTTTGACAACTGCTCTTTTCCATACCACCGGGATGACATTTTCAGTTATGCAAAAATTCACAATATGTGTAATATACGAGATGATAAATGGACAACACAGTTTGATGAAATTTATACCTGATCCATCACATCGGGTAGCGTTCGATTAAATGTCACAAATTGCTTCATAGACAAGCAAATCATTAGTTTCACTAAATTGGAAATCGGAATTATTGAGTTTATTTGATTTATAAAAAGACTTTATTTCATCCGATGGTTCAGCTTGCGGCACTGATTCAATAAAAAACCTATTAGCTTTATTCGGATCCCTCAGATTTTCTGGTATATCAAGTGATTTGTCCGGTGAAAATTTGTTAGCTCTTAAAATGCGCCACATATACATTTTGATGGATTGGAATGTAAAATTTCGTAAATTTTTATAAGTTTGTAAAGTTGCTCCAGTTCTTGTTCTTTTATACTTTTTCAGAGCTTTGTCTCTTTCATCCATCATTTTCTTCATAGGAAATGTTATCCACGGTGCTTTAGGTTTTGTTACCTTCGAGGTTACAATAGGAGCATGCCTATCAAGCAAGTTATTTAGACAATTGACTAAGTAAGAAACCTTCCCATCTACTGTTTCCTGATCATATAACCTGAAAAATGACGTGTCAAATAGATCACGTTGAAAATTATCATCATAAAAATTTTTGAAATGTCTATATGTAACAAGTTTAGGACCTCTCTGTTCATTAGATATTTTTAACTCACAAAATACCATTGAATGATCTGAAATTACTTGTTGCATAATACCTTTATTATAATTAGTACCTTCAGGAATTATTACATAGTTTAAAAGTGTTGCCGATGTAGCAGTGATTCTAGTAGGTTCATCAGTTACTTGACATAGATTGAGTGATTCTAAAATTGAACTGAATTTTTTAACGCTCGTATTATCATACTCTGATAAATTTAAATTGAAATCTCCCATACAAATAATTTCATCAACAGTAGGATATATTGGAGCAAGGCTATCTTCAAATTCATCTAAAAAAATTTTCGTATTTTGTTCATGTGGTTTATAAATAATACCTACAGCAAATGATTTCTTATTAATAACTACCTCAACCCATAGTTGTTCCCAAATGTAATCCAATCTACTAATAAGTATCTCGCTACATATCTTATTTCTAACATATATACATACTCCCTTACCATGACAATTTCTATCAGCTCTATATAAGCGATAATTACTAATATTTATAACAGAATTATTACCATAATTTTTTAACCACGTTTCGCATATCAAAGAAATATCAAAATCATTCTCTGAAATAGTTTGTTTTACATCAGTTATCGAAGGAACTAATGATCTAGCATTGACACAACCAACCTTCAAGAAATCCATCTTCTAAAAGTCCCTGAACTTATTTATATGAACAGTAAAATAATATGAGATTGCAAAAAGTAATATTATATTTTCAAATTCAACAAAAACCACCATTAAAGCAAAAAACCACCACAAGGGTGTGAGTCACTTGCACCCATATTGCTGGTGCTGCAAAATTAATCCTATTATGAGTTAACATACAACGATTCGAATATAGCTATGTGAGTTTTCATTCTATGACGAAATAAAGGTAAGATGATATATATTTCAATATATAATCAAGAGAGGAAAGAAAGAGAAAGAGAAAAAAAAATATATGTATATACACATATATATAAAAATATTCAGAACAATTAAATTAAATTTTATCAATATCATCTATGGAGGCTAACTTCCTAATTTGATTAGCATTATTAAATTTCACAAACACGTTTCCATGATGTGTCCAGATGGTTCCATTCCTACCCACTTTATTCAGTGCAGCTTTCAATACTTTAACTTTTTCAGGAGTAAGGTCTTTTCTTACGATAACCTTGGTTTGTTTTGAATGTCTCTTTTTCTTGTAGACCAGTTCCTCATAAAAGAAGGTAGAAAATCTCACTAACATTGGTCTGATCATATTGTTTACCTTTTTTCCTAGTCTGAGGGATGATGCAATAACTTCTTCACTAACATTCAAATTCATTGTTTCTTTTACTATGTCTGAAACCAACTCACTGCAGATTTCTCCTTCACTCTCTTGTAAACCATAAAATAAAATGTTTTGACTTCTAGTAACTTCATCTTGTTTTTCTTGCTTTCTAACCAGAGTTTCTATAATTCTATCCTGTTCTTCTACTCTTCTAGTAATTTGCGCATTATCATCCCTAAGTTTCTGAATTCCATCCTTGAGTTTCTCACCAATATTTTCAGTTATACTTTTCGATATTTTACTGATAAATTCCTCCGAAATTAGCATGGTCGTGACCAGGGTTTTAACCAACGAGTGCAGTTCGTCCTCTCCCTTCGTTGGATTTTTACGAGTTCCTCTGGATTCCATTATGAGAAAAAAACAAAATGCCTAATACAGCTTGATGCAGTTTTGAACTTAAGTCAATTCAGCCCCACATACAATTTACAGGAACACCACTATACTTTGCACATTATTAACACGATTTTATCAATTTTAATGCAGCACGCCACAATAATACGTCTTACTCGTATCGACTCATACACAAGACAAGATCTGATTTATCAAATTGTAAACAAAATTTTAACTGAAATAAGAAAAATGCAGCTAACAAGAAGTCACGTTTTTAAACGTCAGAAAAATAATCTATAGGAATAGTACGTATATGAAATTACGTCAAAGCAGTCTGAAAGTAATTGGGGATTTTTTTTTATTTTCGAAATAAACATATGAAATTTCCACAGTAAAACTCTCAAAATGACAATTAAAAAAAGGGCCATTTGAAAAAAAAAAAAATTTCATTTACAGAGCTCAAAATATTGAATAATTTAAAAAAATTACAAATTTTAATTTTTATGATATGCTTTAAAGACCGAGAACTCTAGTTTAAAATGTTAAAACCATGGGATATAACGAAAGTTTCACGTGAAGGTCACATTTTTCATCCGAATGAAACAAAAATAATTCTCATCAATACCCCAGCTGATTTCAAAATGTCAGGTGTTGAAAGATTTAAAAAAAAACGCAATATTTCATTTCCCTACCCAATATTCGAAAACTATGACTCGGTCGATAGAGCTTCATTAGCTCCACAACTTTTACCCGGAAAGTTTTCCTCCAAGATAAATAAATAATAGCTGTGAATTATAATTAATGAAATCTACTTTTACAACTGGCCAAGCCACCTTTTTCTCAATATCATATTCCTGTTCAGCGACCTCAATAAACCCTATAGCATCAATTTGGGTAAAATTAATTGAGTTGTTTCAAATTTGTCTAACAAAATTGTTTCTCATTGTTAAAACAATTAATAAAGAATCAGCGCACAAATATAAGTTTATAACTTTTTTCTGTAAGTCGTTTCAAAGGTTTTAGGAAACTCCATGGAGTCCTCCAGGATTCCGAAATAATGCATTATTTTAAGCTATTTTTACTCCACGACTTGCACTCACTTCCGATATGATTTTTTCTAGACGCAACTATAGTTTCCAACTGGCTGAGATATACGGTCTTTCATCATTGTTCATCATAAAATTGAAACTCAATTGAAAAAAAACGGTAACCTACCCTGGGATCAAACTTCTGTTGAAATAACACCATACAATCTATGAATTTTATTTTTATTCTCTCTGTATATATATATATATATATATATATATATATATATATATATATATATATATATATATATATATATATATATATATATATATATATATATATATATATATAATATATATATATATATATATATATATATATATATATATATTTAATATATATATACATCTTATTTTGTTATAAACCATTTGGAGGTCGATATTTTATTTTTCATCTTTGACATTGTAGTGCCCCAAATATCACTTCATTAAAGTCGAAATGTCGACAAAGAATCAATTGTGGTTTCAGTCATTGGATCTCACCACAACAAACTCAAAAACATACTTCAGCGAAATGAAAATAACGTACAATGCAGCTAACGGCATGCTGACATTACTCGTTGGCTTGTTTTATCCGACCAACACATCTCTGAGCTCCACAAAATCGTTCAACGAGACATATATTTATTAGGGCAACTTTGCGAAGTCGAGAAACTTCACACTCCAATTAATAACGATCGTCTTTAAACCTCCCACTTACACACACTCTTCATCACTTGAAGCTCTTCATGAAAGATATGCTGTCATTTTGCGCGGTTTCCACTCGAATACTTTATAATGAAAAATCTGCAATTAGCCTCGAATGAATGGAAGACATTACCATATAATGGAAGTTCCGCGATCCTCTGGACTAGATGTGATTTGGAGAGAAGAATTGGAATTTGGGTATCAATTATTCTCATTTCTAGCATAACTGGTATGTCTCTTTCACTATGTCATTAGGGATGACTAATTGCAATTTAGATATCGAAAAAGCTTCGCTTTTCTGTGCACCGAATCAATCGCATCGATGCTTTGTGCTTCTCAATTGTCTTCGTGATCATTATACGAGTTCCACATGAAGTATGGCTGCGAATCCACTGGAAAATCCTATTCGCGAAGACAAAGAGGTTCCGCTTGTGGCTATATCGTCAAAATTTTCGGTTGATTTTTTCTCTACCCAAGAGTAATGCTCGTCGTCGACGGATATCGGTACACTACACTATGACAATAACACCAGACATCTCAATATCGTTATTTTTCCTGACCCGTATAGAATAGAAGTTTGTGCCCCACTTGGAAACTCTGATCACACCCTCATCTCCACAACATGCTCTTTCCATTTACCATCGAGCAGCACAATACCACCCCGTCTCATGTGGCATTACAATTCGGCCGACTGGGAAGGTCTTCGTATGTTTTTCTCAGCGTTTCCATGGAAGAGAGTTTGTTTCTCTTCAGTAGATCCAACACGATGTGCTGAGACAATTTCTGAAATCATCATGTTGGGGATGCAAACTTACATACCGAATACCGAAAGAAGAACATCATCCGATAAGACCTGGTTTAACAGAAACTGCTCTAGAGCTGTGGCTTCCAAACAGGCAGCATACCATCGATGGCAAAAAAATCCGGGACCTGAGACCAGAGCAGCATACGTTGAGGCTAGAGGCATATGCAAAGAGACAATATAATGTTCAAAAGATGCTCATAATGCCAAAATAAGATCAAAACTTGTTGAATGTCCCAACGGATCCCGTTCATTTTGGTCTTTCGCCAAAGCTGTGGAAAGAAACTTCACTTCCAGCTCTTTTCCTCCCCTAACCAAAGAAGATGGAACACTAGCAACGACTGCCCAGGAAAAAGCCAATATCTTTGCGCACCTATTTGCTGGAAATTCCACTCTGGATTCTTCGGGAAAACAACCCCCGAACATAACACCTATTGACAGTCACATGCCCGAGATCACCTTTCGCCAACGTACTATCAGAAAGATTTTGCTGGGTCTCAACACCAACAAAGCCTGTGGATCTGACGGAATCCCGCCGATTGTTCTCAAGAAATGTGCCCCCGAACTAACACCTGTTCTTTGCAAGTTGTTCAACCACTCTTACAATTTGGGAGTATTTCCGTCCAATTGGAAAATTGCAAGAGTACAGCCAGTCCCTAAAAAAGGCAAAAAGACCCTACCCAGCAACTACAGACCTATCGCACTGCTATCTATTATTTCGAAGGTCATGGAAAAAGCCATCAACATCGAGCTCATGAAATATCTGGAAGACTCAGGAATTATCAATGATAGGCAATATGGCTTCCGCCATCAGAGATCAACTGGTGACCTGCTCGCATATATGGCAGCTATCTATTGAAAAGTATGGAGAAACTTTAGCTGTGGCATTAGATATCTCCAAGGCGTTCGATCGAGTTTGGCACCAGGGACTCCTCGCCAAGCTTCCATCTTATGGCTTGCCCCCTCAGCTGTGTTCTCTGCTTGCTAGTTTTCTCTCAAACAGGTCTCTCCATGTAGTGGTCGATGGAGTTTCATCTGACACTCTACTCATAAATGCTGGTGTTCCGCAAGGATCCATTCTAGCAATAACACTATTTTTACTTCACATCAACGACGTGTTGAAAGCAACTGCATGTCCCGTACACAGCTTTGCCGATGATAGTACCCTCCATACCGCTTTCTCTTCCAGGGCCCCTATATCAGCCCGTGAAACCAGAAATGAACGAGGAAGAAATGTTAACAATATAAATATGGACTTAGCAACAATTCTCGAATGAGGATCCAATAACTTGGTAGAATTCAATACAAACAAAACACAAGCATGTCTTTTCTCTAGAAAAGCCGATCTCACTGTGCCTAACATAACTTTGTCAGGAGTAACCATACCACTGAAGTCATCCATATCGATGCTTGGTATTACTATCAGCAATAACCTTTCCTGGGAAAATCACGTGAGGTCCATTGCCAAAAGTGCATCCCAAAAACTTGGTTTTTTGTTTCGTGCCAAGAGCTATTTCACCTCCAGTCAGCTGCTTATGATCTATAAGGCACAGATCCGACCTGTCCTGGAATACTGTTCCCATATTTGGAGTGCGGCACCTAAACATATCCTGAAGCTATTGGATTCTGTCCAAAAAAGGGCAATTCGTCTCGTCGGTGATGCCTTGCTTACAAACTCGCTCACTTGTCTGGAACACCGTAGAAAAGTTGGCGATTTGTCTCTATTTTATAGATATTTTCATGGGCGATGCTCTTCTGAAATATCAACAATCGTTTCTCCTTTGGCAGTCTCTTCGAGATTAACCCGTCAAGTTCAGTCTTCACACCCCTTCGTGGTCACTTTGGAGACCTGCAGAACATCACTTTCCAAAGACTCATTCATCCAACGAACTGCGAGGCTTTGGAACTCATTGCCTAGGGAGGTGTTCCCCGAGGCATACAACCTCCAGAAATTTAAGAAGAACACCAACTCCTACCTTCTTTCCCTTGGTTCCCACGATGTTCTCTGAACATTACAGGATATCCCTTTTCGTGGGAACCAGAACATATAAAAAAAAAAAAAAGTGCGCAGTGTCACTTTTCCGCATGCAAATACACTTAGACGAATGACGCGAAACGAAGTTCGGATGAGTTTTTGCGTGCGGAAGGCACTTTTTGCACGTGTTAGGAACAAAATATTTCCCACAAGCTTCATATCAGATACAAAAATAAGAAAATTATAATTCATTCAATAATTTTTAATTAAAGTCGAAAGAAAGAAGTATACAAAAAAAATTATAAAACAAAAAATTTATAATAGAAAATTGAATTATTTGTTCAAAATATTTATAACAAGAACAATTATTGACATTTTGCAAATTGATTGCAGATTCGGACAGTTCATTTAATGAGTGGCTTATGGTACGGCTTGATGGACACTGACTTAGCGCGGAAGGGCAGTTGATATAATCAATGGTCCAAAATTTTTGTATTTCGTACAATTTATTTTTATTGCAGATAAGAGCGATTTCGACCTATTCGCTGTGTGCATTAGGCTGGAGGGAATAGATGAAACTATGACAGCGCCCATGGTGGCAGAAGTAGGTAATCATCCTGGTAATCACAAGCATAAGCTGAAAACTTCCAGCTTCTGAGGTCTCACCGTTTATTCACAAATCACTTAAAAATAACGAACCATACTTCAGATCAATAAACATTATCAATATCATAGTGGCAACGGTCACGGTTGGGTAGTATAACAACATACATATAATAACAATGAGCCCTCGCTATTGCTGTGTAGTCGGTTGCAAAAATAGTAGGTACGTGTAAATTTTATTTCCAACTGCATCACATACACTGCAGCAAAGAGATAAGTGTTGTGTTATTCCACGATATTTCAATCTCTAATTCCGGGACGTGAAGTTTTCATTCGATGAATATTCGAGATCTTTGCCGTTTTCTATTTGATCGTCTAGAAGTGGATAGTAAAAGTATTAACTGAGTTCCGTGGGACAGTGTTGCGCCGGTGATGAAAAAAAGCAAATAGAGACTCAACTGCGAGTTCGGGAACGCCTGGACGGTGTTGTAAACTGATCAATCAGCCTTATGAACAGGGGACAGAGATACTTTTGATGTATTTCCGAGTTGTCTGTCATACACGGCATTCTATCAGGACAAAGTACCCCGCAGATGATTATTTGTGTTTTAATTTTCACGAACTGGTTTCGGTTACAAAAGCCTTACATGTGAACTAATGTTGAATGTAATGCAGTTCGAGTATTAAGAGTAAACATCGTTACTTGTACTGTATAAGCAATACGCAATATTTTATTGACAATTATACGTGTTCGATAGTGTTGAACGTGTTTGTATTATTCAGGGACCGTTCAACGTTCTCACATTCCTGTAAGGGTAGAAGGGGGATCCCATATTCAGGTAGAATTGTGAACCTCATTCCTTTCCTGATAATCATTTAATTTGAGAATTACATTAAATAGTTTTGCGTTGAATCTGATGTTATTTAGTGGTTTCCCGTCAGGTTAAAGCTAGCCAGGGTTATATGGGTACTTTTTTTGCTTTGTTAGACTACTTGGCTCCCTCACTTTTTTATGTTCTCAAGACCTCATGAACCTGCGACCTCAATAAACTAACTCGCAAGCACATTACTTGCCGTACCTAAAGGTACAATGAAGTAGCATTACTCTATGAAATTCAAAATATCATAACTTGACATGGATCACCTCCAGATGCAGTGGACTATCGTATCAATACAAATACTTTTTATCACTAACTTACTTTTTTCTTTGACAGAAAAAAACTTCGATTCATCTGGAACTAGTAGTGAGCACAAAATTGGTACATCGTGGTAGATTATTTGGAAATTTTTACATAGTGAGTATTGGAAATAAAACAGGAAAACTTCAGCAATCGGGTCACTAGAGGGCACCACCAGTCTTGCCCACAGCAAATACGGCCATCATGAGGTTACATCAGAGAACTGCAAATAGATTGGATTTTCTTGAGGTCCTAAACATTTAAAATGAATTACTCAACAACAACCTCTTCCTGAATATGGAAGAAAACTTGAATAGATCTTTCGTTCCACTTCACAGACGTTTTGAGTAAAGTTAGGTTAGATCAGACAGAAAATGGCAATTGGATTCATTGGCTTACTTCTGTTCCCTTGGCGTTGAACCATAGAAAATTTTTTTCTTCCTATTATTCTTCTTCTCATCTATCTGTGTTCGAGAATTCATAAATTTTTTGACTAATTGGGAAAGTTTGTCAGTTCACTTTTAATATTTTAAATTCACACTGTTCGCTGTTTTTTACATTGTTATACATTGCATCCTTGTGAATGTCTATATTTCATCTGCTGCCCTTTTTCTTGCTTGACGAGCAAGTGATATATTGACAATAACTTGAGTACCTAATAGTCACTTGAACAACATATGAATAACTTCAATCGATCGCTTACTTTGCAGGCAAACACTGCTGATGACATAGGTCGAAAGCGTTCTGACCCGTGCACAAAGTCCTACTACTCCCAGTTGATATTATAGCTTGATGATGGTTGATTTATTTCAGGACAGTTGTTCAAATGGGCGATGAAGGTTGACTCAACTCAGGAGGGCAGTTGTTATGTGTCTCAATAACGGTCGATTCAATACAGAAATGTAATAGTTATTTTCATGGCTTGATGAAGAATGACTTAACTCAGAAGGGCAGCTGTTTATATGGCTTGATGAAGGTTGACTCAATGCAGAAGGGCAGTTGTTCGTGGCTAATATTTTATTCGACATATTATTGTTTAGATTTGTCGAATAATCAATGTAGCTCTCGGCGACAGTCGTTGATTTCCGGCCATTAGTTACGTTGTGCCTCAGCAGTTGTGTGGCTCGTAAGGCACCTTGCAGCTTTTTGAAACCAATTTTGTATTGAATAACTCTTCTTCGAAGTTCACCTTTCACACAATTAAAGAAATACTTCACTCAATGCTTATGGAAAACGAAAATGGTTACAAGTGACAAAAATGGAATGGTCCAAATACATATCTCAGAAAATTCATAACAATATACAAATAATAAAAGGTATTGTAATTCTTTCGTTGATCTTTGGTTTAAAAGATAATTTACGGTGGAAGCTTGATCAGCGGAGATAAACTTCGGTAGAAGCTTGGTCTGCAATTCGTCTAGTCGCCATGAGGTCTGGGTGACAGGGCCGGACTCAGGAACGTATCTCCTCCCTCCATAATGTGAAATAGAAGTTGAAAGTCCGTCAAGTATATTGATTCCGTTTATTCCTGGTATAGGGTATGCTTGTGCAAATTTTGAAAATGTATCAATTACTTGATTTGTTTGAAAACATGAATAGGATGTTCATAAAATCCATCGTTCAAGATAACCTCTTGTGGGGTATTCATGTTGAAAAGGGAAACATTCTCGATTGAATATTGAATAGAAAGATTTTTCTGTGAATTGAAAAATCCACGATAAAAATGAAGTTATTTTTTGTGAATGTCTAACAGAAAACAACAACTTCCCCGGCTAAGGCCACGCTGGACATTGAACTACATCTGATAGATATTCTGAAAGGACCCTGACTCAAAAGAAAAAATCTGAAATTGAAAATTTGCATTTTCATTCAGATAGTTATTTGATTTTCTAGTCTTAATTTTTATCGTGGATTTTTCAATTCACAGAAAAATATTTCTATTCAATATTCAATTGAGAATGTTTTCCTTTTCAATATCAATTACTGGTAGACATTTTCTTTTTGAGATAGAAAGAGCATCTATGTGAATTCTTTCAAAAGGCTTGGTTCCTATAGAAATGGGTTGAAACTCAAATTCATTAGGTTGTCGTTCATATTTAGATTTTTGGCAAATATTACAATTATTCATATAATTTTCCACATCTCTATCCATATTGTTGGCCTTATCAAAAATAATTTATTTTAAGGATTCAAGAGTTGTTGTGATTCCATGCTGACCAGTTTTGTAAATATAATAATTAATTTTGTCAATTTGTTCATTTTCGTTTTCTATATCTTTAGGTTAATTTGAACATATGAGTATTTCTGAATTTATTCTTGTTATTTCATCTTAAGTTATTTAAAAAAATAGTTTTTATGTTGTTAATTCGGAAAATGTGAATTAGGTTCGTAGTTTCTACAAAACACAAAGTTAAGGTTTACTCTTTTAAAATAAGATATCCTAGACATTTGAAAAGAAGTCGGAGTTTTTTCATAAAAATTTTAGCAAGGGTTTTTTTTCATTTCTCATTTGAAAATATTCCTTAGAAATATATTTTTCATTTTATATATGCTTGGTTATATTCATTTATCATTCAGGAGGTCTCCTTGGAATGCAATCTGAAATTTTCTTTTCCTGATTTGTGATATAAAGTTTTTATTTCAGGTGGTCTACCGTATTCGTGCAAGAACATAATTTTGGGTTCACCAAAATTCTGCGTTATGAATTCTTTTCTAAAGGCTGGGTATGAAAAATAATTTTCAATCTCATAGTTTTCATACTCATTATTGGTTTGAATATTTTCGAAATTTCTAATTGGTTCTCATGGTTTGTCCGTATCATCAACAATTTCAGAAATATCATTTTCTTCAACTATTGTTGGGAAAACATAAATTTTTGTAATATTCGTATTTTTTTAAATATTATTTTTGTCGGATTTTATTTTTGAAAAATCAAATTTTTCATATGTAGAAGAATTTGGAATTGAAATTGTAATAAAAGGTAATTTTCTTCAATATGTGCTATAAATTTCTCCTTTCCACAGGCTAGTACAGAAAAATTTTGTTCTTAGTTTTCGAAATTGTGAGTTTCGCTTTCATAACTGTGTTCGTTAAATTGATCTTCTTCATTATTTTTTGGATCTTCGAAAATATATTGATAATCTTCATTAATGAGATTCAATGAGTCTGTCTGTTCATATGAATCTTCGAAATAATTTTTATTTTGATACTGAGGTTCATTTGATTAATTTCTTCAGAAATAAAAGTTGGTCTAGATTGGAGATGGAAAAACTGTCTTTGCTGTGGGTACTGGGGAGTATTTACATTTCTAGTTACTGTAGACATTGGTGTTCGTTCAAATTGAAGTGTTGGATTCTTGGGTTTCCAAGCATTTGAATTATTTGGTTTTCCGAAAACCTGTTGATTGGTGAAAAACCTTTGGGAATTTGTCTTGTTTGAATTTGTATTGGTTACCAAGGAAAATTACGATTCTGATTTGAGAAATTTTGATTTGAAAAACGGTTTTAATTCGAGAAATTCTGATTTGGAAAATTTTGATTTGGATAATTTTGATTTGGAAAATTTTGATTAGAAAAATTATTATTTTGGTTGAAACTTGGTTGAGGGAAATTTGAATTTCTTTGTTGGTTCATGAAATTATATTGTGGTATATAATTTTGTAGTTTTTGAGCGAGCAATGGTATTTTGTAACTCGGTTGGGGGATTGACTGAAATTGATTTTCTTTCCATCGTTTACTAAGCTTAAGAAATGTTCTTCTTCGATAACAAAATTCAAGGCTTCTTCCAAATTGTTGGGGCTCTTCAATTCCTGCTTCGTGAATCATAGCAGGTAATTATTTCAAAAATGTTATCAAAATTCATTTTTCTATGTTTCCAATTTGGGCCATTTCTCCATCTACTGTGAGTGTATTATCATTAGATAAAAAAATTAAACTTCTAAAATGCTGACATCTAATACCAGAATTATATGAATTTTCTTTCATATTTGGTTTCAGAGAATGAGATTTTTGTAAAAGACAAGTAAAAGATCTTTGGTCTGAAAATGAAATTCTCAATAAGTCCTTTTTCTTTGTCCATGTAGTAGGTTAATCTTTCTTAGTGTAGAGAAGGAAAATGGTTATAGGAATGAGAGTGACTAACGGCTAAGTTTTCTTGTTTCTTCTCAATTCTTAACCAATCGTGGGAATGCTGTCCTTCGGATGGTTGTCAGTGGTCCTCTGATTCGTTCCTGTTGCTGGATAATCAGATTCTCACCCTGTTTCTTCTTTTTTCTCAATCTTAAACCAATATTGGAATGTACTGTCCTCCGAATGGTTGTCAGTGATCCTCTGATTCGTTCCTGTTGCTGGATATTCAGATTTTCACCCTGTTTCTGGTGGTGGTTTTTGAATTTGGGTTTTCCAAAATCCGTCGCCGACTGCGCCAGTTACGTTGTGCCTCAGCAGTTGTGTGGTTCGTAAGGCACCTTGTAGCTTTTTGAAACCAATTTTGTATTGAATAATTCTTCTTCGAAGTTCACCTTTCACACAATTGAAGATATACTTTACTCATTGCTTCAAAGCAAAACGAAAATGCAGGTTACAAGTGACAAGAATGGTCAAAATACATATCTCAGATAATTTATAACAATATACAAATAATAAGAGGTATTGTAATTCTTTCGTTGATCTTCGGTCTGAAAGATTATTCACGCTGGAAGCTTGATCAGCGGAGATAAACTTCGGTAGAAACTTGGTCTGCAATTTGTCTAGTCGTCATGAGGTCTGGGTGGCAGGGCCGGACTCAGGAACGTAACTCTTTGAGTCGCTTGATATCAGTGATGTCTGCTCCATAATCGGCCAATATGGTAGCCGAGGAATGACAGAAACCATACTGTTCTGGACTTTTCAATTGTAGATATGCAACTATTGTCGAAGGCATTTTACCAAATGCATTTATTTCAACTCATTGAGTACTGCATGCTTTTTGTCTAAACTGCATAAAAAACGCCTGTGCGGAGTGTATAGTTTTCTCAAATTTGCATATTAATGATAGAATTGTAAATAATATATTAATATATTTGTTTCATTGGATACTACAAATATTCTAGAAGTATTGTTTTTAATGACAGGGATTTTGACGACTATCAAATTTTATGTATCCTCTATGTAATCAATCATTATCTTGCAGAGCACATCACCCCTGCAAGCACCGGCCAACCCAGAAATGGTGGCGACTTTTATTGGAAGGTAAATTTGATCATGTGCTTCTTTTTCAAATCAGTTAACTTCACTTTTGTCAAAAATGTTGTCCTTTTTGGACGGTATCCCACATTTTGCTCATTTGAAAACGATATGAGCGTGAAATATAGTACTTACTCCATAAAGTAATTGGCTGAAATTTTTGTCGTAAATCTCGAAAATATGCTAGGAACACCTCCTCCTTGATACTATTCGTCCCTTTGTTGCCGGCAATACATTGAATCTTGCAGAGTTTGCGGCCTCTGGGATAGGATCTGGTAGCTCCTCGCCAGAGCTTCTCATGTCAACAGCGTTTAAATCTTTTTATGAATCGATGGAAAGAAAAGTGTCGGCGTTTGTTGATTCTTGCTGTCATAGAACATAGAAACGGAGGAAAAATCTGACATAATGTGATAAAGTCACTAGATGCACTTATTATTGCTTGACAATATTATGATCATTTATCATAGTACTTAAAATACTTTTTTTTTAATTAGGCTTAAATACAAATATAAGGAGTGAGTGTGAAGGGTAAAAGCATAAATTAGTCTACAGGTACTAAAATGAATACAAGATTTCCCTACCAATAAGATTTTTTTAAAGTTTCACTTTTCCGCACTCAGTGAGGAAAAAATCCCATCCGCACGGCGCGTGGCGAGCGGAAAAGAGTAACTTTGCGCAAATGCATGCGAAAAAGTACTACTTTGCGCACGCTCTTAGAAAATAGCTATTTGTGTATTAAGAGCGCAAAGTAATACTTTGCCGCTTGAGAAAAAAAGTTTGACGCGCTACACGAAGCAGAGCGCGGCAACGTTTTGAAAGCGGAAAAGTTTTTGCGCTCGAATAACACAAAAATTTTTTTCTACAACCGCAGATTTCACAAAAATATTTGGTTAAAATCAATGATTATTGACGTTCAAGATTTCAAAACGTGCGAGCAATACTTTGCGCTACACATGTTTGTTATTGTAAAAAAAAACAATTGAAAATTACTTTAGTACCTATTTAATTAGTAATTCACATATTATTGTGTCACTTTATGATTTAAATCATGTGTAACAATATTCTAATGTTTTTGGAATCCTTCGTATACTTCTTCCCTCTTTAGTGGTGAAAAACCAGGCGAATTATTACTCGTTGTTATATGTCTGTGTTTGATAACATATATGTAATATTTTGAAGCGATTTTATTCATTCTTCATCTGGGAATATTATTATATTTTGTCGACATTTGTAGTACACTCCTCTACGTTGTTGAATAAACCATTTTTCGATAGATGTTGGTCGCAGTTTTCAATTAGCGCAGTTAAGTATATTGAACTGGAATGGCGTACTTGGCGTACTCTATACAATTTCATAAGTTATACTTTTCAAAACTTCCCATTATCAGATTATTATTACAATAAATTTATGAAACACAAATAGCTCTTTCAAAAACTTGATTGGGGTTGCAACCTCCTATTTATTTTATTGTGCAGACTGCATTTCCAGCTGAATTCATTCAGATTTCACAGGGGAACTGTAGCGATGATCCTAGGTAATATTTTATTCCCAAGCAAACTGAGTTTTGCTGGATGGTGATGGCCGAATTCATAATATTCTTCATATTCTTTCATTTGGTTCAGAATGATTGTCTTATTTATGAAAAATTCGAGAGAAAAACCAAAGAATAAATTATCTGTAACAACCAGCAGTTGTTAGTATATTGTTGGTTTCCATATGTTGCTATGGTAATAACCTGGAGCTTTCAGCCGAAGAATGGAAAACTATGAACTTTTCTCGTAATATAATTTCAATGAATCGTACTGGACCGCAAACAACCCAATAGCTCGAAATCAATCTTATAAGCCAGCCCACTGGTAGGGAACCAGCAATGAGACTCCACACTTGGGACGTGAGAATATGACAATTACCGACCGACGCGCGACGGAAGGGTCCTACAATGTATCTCAATGTTGTAGAAATTGTTTACATCTAGCTCTTTCGAAAAGCCCAAACGGTTTTCACAACCGTATAACTGCTGAGGATGACGCTTTTTACAGCGTAGGCGAGATCTTCTGAATCAAGTAACGCTCTCAAAGAGGACGCTTGTTGTCTTGGAGCTTGGAAGTAAGAACTTCGAAGAGAGTTCTCGCGAGGGCCTTTGAAGAGATAGGTGTGTTTGTTTTTTCTGCAGACTTCAACAAAAGTTAGAATTCCCAAGATTTGTACCGAAAGACTGAATTCCATCCACGGTTTTCGCGCTATAATAGATCAATGCGGATTGAAAAGTATTCTCCGTGTGAGAACAGATTTCTTTGAGTATAGACACGACTAGCTAGCCGAAGTTTAACGAGGAAACGGGTTCCAAAAATCGCGAAGTTTGTTGGCAAATAGTTCACCACCGAGAGATTTCTTCAAATTTGGAAACAGAGAATTATGCAAGGCGACTGAATCTGGCGAATAGGGTGCGCGAGGAAGCAATTCGAAATTCAACTTATTGATTTCAGCCATCGCGGAAATGGATGTGTGAACTGGCGCATTGTCTCGATTGATAATTTTTTTATTTTTGTCCTCTCATAATTTCATAACCCAAACGCTGCAATGAGAATAGTACCCGCCGGTGATTGTTCCTCCTTTCTGAAGATAATCAATGAAAATTATCCTACGCGCATCCCACAAAACTTACAACATGACTTCGCCTGCGGTGGAAACTGTCTTCGCCTCCTTTGGAGCCGATAGTCCCGTTTCAGACCATTGTTTTCATCGAAATGTTCAGTCAGTATACGATATAAAACACTTCTTGAAAGCCTACCATGTTTCATAGTGCGCGCACTCTTAGCCGACGGTCATCCAATACCATTTTGTGTTTTTACAATGTCTGGTCGACCACTGGGATATTTTTCACACCTCGTATGGCCTCGTTCCAACTCTGCCAACCATTAGTTCACAATTTTCAATGATATTGGTTGTACTGACGATAACCATTTTTCCAATTTTCATAATTTCACTGGGAGCGTTCACTATCGATATCTGCCAAACAAATACTAAATAACGTATAATCGTCAAACTTAATAACCGCCATCAATACGTCAGGTCAGGTACTGGAAAAATCCTCGTATGCGTAACGTACGGACGATATTGTCATGGGACCCAAATATGTTGAGCGGTTCAGTTTCTGAAACAGAAATGATTAAACTACTTCATTAACAGTGTACTGCCTCTTCTAGACCTTCCTATCAAAACCAATGGTAACCGTTCGTGAAATACCCTCACACTGAATCCCTTCCTTTGAACATTCTTCAAGCATCGCTTGAACTCGAATATAAAATGTTGAAACTCATTGAAATACATGGAAAATTCAAGTAGCTGGCGGATTGTGCGCGTCCCATATATTATCCAAACGAAATCCCGTGTTACATCCACATGCTTATTTGAGGGGGTGTTCCGCATACCGCAAAGTCCTCCTTGCGGCATGTCGAAGCCGCCTCCAGATTCAGTTGGGTGTTTCGTTCATTTCGAGATCAAGACAAAATAGCCGTTGCCACTACGATAATATGATAACCTACTACGTTTAGGGGAGAATACAAATCGTGTATGATACAGATTGTATTATAAATTCATTGTACGTGAATGTTGTGATTCAATAATAATGATGATAAAGAAAATGCTGGAATTTCATTACTTTCCAAAATATTTTCAGGCACTTGCCCGCCTCCCTAATAACCCAATGGCGATACCGTGACTGAAGATGATGGGGTCGTCTCAGAAGTACTTGACCTATCATAATAACCTTTCAACTCGATATATTTTTTCCAGCCATGTCCAATAGCTTCGATACCTTGTTTATACTGACAATCATTAAATTCCTCAAAATAGCGATCTATCGTTACGGATGTGAAGTTATCCACAACCACAAAATACACTGAGAAAAATGCAACTCGGATCTGTTTCTCGTTAAAATGACAATGTACACGATCGAATTCTGTAGGTTGATAAATGTAAGAAATGATAGTCAGAATGCGTTGTCATCCCAGGGGCAAGGGTGTAATCGGGGTGGAAATGTTGAAAAAATTAAATATACATTCACACGGCACTGTAGAGTCTTTTAGTTTGCAGAATCGAATCAGGAGATTGAAATACATAGCACCTGTCGCCCTGTCGGAGGGTGAGTCTTGGGGGTGGAAATGTTTTGAAAAATCAAAATTCAGTTCAAACAGCAGTGTAGAGTTTTTTAGTATGCAGAATCGAATTCCGGAAATCAAAATACATAGCACCTGATATATGAAATCATTTGTCGCCCCGTCGGAGGGTGAGTTTTGGGGGTGGAAATGTTGAAAATAATCAATATTCAGTTTAAACGACGGTTAGAGTTTTTTTATGCAAAATCAAATTGAGGAGGTGAAAATACATAACACCTGATATATGAAATCATTTGTCGACATGTCGGAGGGTAAGTTTTGAGGGTGGAAATGTTGAAAAAAATCAGAATTCGGTTTAAACGGCAGTGTAGAGTTTTCTAATATGCAGAATCAAATTCAGGAGTTCGAAAATACCACTTGATATATGAAATCATTTGTCGCCATGTCGTAGGGTAAGTTTTGGGGGTGGAAATGTTGAAAAAAATCAGAATTCGGTTTAAACGGCAGTGTAGAGTTTTCTAATATGCAGAATCAAATTCAGGAGTTCGAAATGCATACCACTTGATATATGAAATCATTTGTCGCCATGTCGTAGGGTAAGTTTTGGGGGTGGAAATTTGAAATATCAGAATTCAGTTAACGGGTGAGATTTCTAATATGCAGAATCAAATTCCGGAGGATCGGAATAGATAGCACATGACCTCATGAAATCATTTGTCGCCCCGTCGGAGGGTGAGTTTTGGGGGTGAGAATATAAAAAAAAAATCAATATTTAGTTTAAACGACGGTGTAGAGTTTTCTAGTATGCAAAATCGAATTCAGGAGGTCGAAATACATACCACCTGATATATGAAATCATTTGTCGCCCCCTCGGAGGGCGAGTTTTGGGGGTGGAAATGTTGAAAATAATCAGAATTCAGTTTAAACGGCTTGAGAGTTTTAGTATGCAGAATCGAATTTCGGAGATCAGAATACATAGCACGTGATATCTGAAGTTATTTGTCGCCCCGTCGGAGGATGAGTTTTGGGGGTGGTTGGTTGGTTGGTTGGTTGGTTGGAAGCTGACGAGCCAGAGACAGGGTTGGCACTTAGCTTCCCTTGACACTGCGACCAGCTGGGGTCTATTGTATCACTCTGTCGTCAGTGGTTCCTCATTCAAACAGGTTTGTGCCTTTAATTAGGTTTAGAAGCCTGTTGATAAGGTTCTTCGGATTCATGCCTGTTTCCGGGCTGATCTCTCCGAAGGTTCTGTGTCGCCTACTACTTAGGGCGTCACAGTCGAAGATTGAAAGACAAGAGTTAGACCCGGGGCCTCCTCTTGTCTCTTGATGACAAGCCATTCTTCAGTATCTATCCCCATGTCCTGGGTTTTGATGAGCTGAAGAATCTTTTGGTGCCAAGTGTGATTCAACTGGAATCCTTCCCTTGGTTTTGGTTTCCATTTTACCAAATGGCTTTGGAATCCACTCTGTTTCCGGGAGTTTCTCCGTAGGTGTTCGACCATCTGCTGATCCCTCCTCGGTTGGGTTTACGGTTTCTGGTGCCAAGTGTGATTCAACTGGAATCTCCTCGACTTCCATACCCGCTATCGGTGTTGGGTCTTCTTCAACTGGAAGTTCCCCAGGGTTGTTTTTCTCTGTGGTTTCCATTTCGTTCCCACGAGTGTAGGGGAAAGGGTCGTCCACACCTGCGGTGCCCCCTGCGCAGGTGAAAGGCAGATTACTCTGGGAGGTCGCCATGTATCCCAGAGGCTCCGTTTGTGATACCTGACTGGCTCAGGTATCATCCATCCCTCGGCACGGGTCGCTTGACGCCTTGGATTAAGCCATGTTGTGGTGGCATTTGGTTTGAGATTGACTTAGAGATCCGCAGGTTTTGACCATTTCTGGTCATTCCCACTGGATTTTCCTTGTCAACCCCGTTATCCAGCGATACCACTTGGAGGTAGCCACCTAAGTTTCCGCAACCCATCTTCATCTCTCGTAGGAGGTGAACATGTGTTGACGCAAACTACTCGGGTGAGAATATAAAAAAAATCAATATTCAGTTTAAAGGACGGTGTAGAGTTTTCTAGTATGCAAAATCGAATTCAGGAGGTCGAAATACATACCACCTGATATATGAAATCATTTGCCGCCTGTCGGAGGGTGTGTATTGGGGATGAAAATGTTGAAAAAATCAAAATTTTGTTCAAACGGCAGTGTAGAGCAACATTTTCACCCTCATTACACACCATTCGACGGGGCGGCAAATGATTCCATATATCAGGTGATATGTATTATAACGTCCGAAATTTGATTCTGCATACTATAAAACTCTACAATGCCGTTTAAACTGAATTCCGATTATTTTCAACATTTCCACCCCCAAAACTCACCCTACGACGGGGCGACAAATGATTTCAGGGCTAGGTATTTCAATCTCCTGAATTTGATTCTGCAAACTAAAATACTCTACAGTGCCGTTTGAATGTATATGTAATTTTTTCAACATACCCACCTCGATTACACCTCTCCCCCGGAATGACAACGCATTCTAAATATCATTTGTTACATTTATCAACCTACAGAATTCGATCGTATACTGAAATAAGCCCTACTTTGTCATTTTGACGAGAAACAGATCCGAGTTACATTTTTCTCAGTATATTTTGTGGTTGTGGATAACTTCACACCCGTCTTTCGTTGACTTCACCTCTTCATTGTTGGCAAATTTTTCAACACCTAGCAATTTTCTCAAGTTTGGAAAATGATCCGAAGAAAGGGGGGGAGGGGGAGATAATCGAAAATTTGGCGAATAGAGTGCGTGAGGCGTGAGGAAGACATTTGGTATTGATTTTGGTCATCGCGATAATGGATGTGTAAACAGGAGCATTGGCTTGATGTAATACCATTTTTTTTTTAGCCAAATGCGGCCCTTGTTTCTTGATTCCATCACTCAAACGTTGCAATGAGTTCGCATGGTACTCGCCGTCGATTGTTTTTTTCTTTCTGGAGATAATCAATTGCCATTAACACACGTCCACCCCAGAAAACTGACGCCAAGAACTTGCCAATTAATGGAACTGCCTTCGCCTCCTTTGGAGCCGATTCTTTCCTTTCAGTCCTGTTTGGACTGTTCCTCCGTCTCTGATGTAAAGTGGTGGATCCATGTTCCATTCATTGTTATGAATAAACGCAAAAATCCGGCTTTATTGCTGTGAAACTTCGCCCAACACTCGATTGAAACGTCATCCTGCCAACGCTGTTTTGCTTTCAGTGGTCGGAATTCCGAAAAAAAAAACAGGATAAAACTATAAACATATTTGCATTCTCACAAGAATTGTGGTCCTTTTGTTTTCGGAGTCGGAATTCCCAGTCACAAATGTCTAAGTCAAGATGGCCGACACAAAAAGGCACACTTAGCACGTGAGTGTTTTGAATACAGTGCTTTCCTTTAATGTCCCCCCACCTTTTTTTTTTTGAACGGGTCAACTCAAAAAATTTAAACTTGGGATAATGGAATTGATGCATGAATATTATATTTTGGAGTAAAATTGACAAATGAAACTTTCAAGATGGTGACTGGGCACCATCTGGGAAAACAAAATTAATTGAAAGGGGGGTCTTGTGACACATCCTTTTGAAAAACTCGGTGACATTATGTTTTTTCACATTGATATGAACAATTCAATTTCTTCATATTAATAACTACACTAATATTAAAAAAATATGGATGAAACATATTTTTATACTTATACACATTCCAAATATTTTTCCAGTCAAATTCTGACAGTAAAAGAACAATATGACAAATATGTGAAAATGTATGTATGTAAAAAAATAATATATTCAATATAGGTATTCATTTATTTTCCTTTAATATTTATTAATAATGCTTCAATGATTTTTTATCCTTGTTATTTATTGCAACATTAGACATGTAAGTTTTCATTGAATCATTTCCATTGTTCGTGAAAGTATTCATTCACGTCTAATTTGAGTACTGAATTGTTGTTGCTTCTACTTGGCTAATCACTTTCGCATGTATACTGGAATAATCAATTTATTCACTTCTCGCACCTGACACACGTTGACCCTATCGCACCAATGCTGATGCTATTTTTAGAGACTGATTTTCGAAAACTATGTGCCTTGTAATGTGTGAAAACCAAGTTGCAAGCACTTGCTCCATCACGAATATAGAACACTATAAAATTACATATAAACACTACAATGACAGGCGAATCAGGTGTTCGCAGTTCACATATTCACCACTTCAATGTAGCCTTACGCGGTTTGCAAACGACTCGTTTGAGTTTGGTTTTCATTCATTAATCACAATGCAGTTTTCACGTTCATAACAGAAGTCAAACTTCAAAAATACTCTATTTATCAAAGAGGCAAATGCAGATTATGCACTATGTGGACTGATTCGCCCGATTCCGTCATTGCGACGCCACTTACAATATTGTTCCAACTCCATACTATTCATCCAATTGCGATAAAAGTGTGTTTCTTTGCTTTTGGCAAGTAAATTTGTTATAGTCCATAAAAAGTATTACTCTCGTTGTCAAATAAAATAGGCCACCCGAACGACGAGCGATAGGTTGATCCACACCTCAAGCACTTAAGGAAAAGGTATTACGAGCTCCAGAAACAGACCAACAACAGAAAGCAAGTCTGGAATCTGATCGAGTTCCATCCGCCCAAGCCCGTTCATCCGAAACAGTCGAGCAACGGGAAGCAAGACTGAAAACCAATCGAGCATGCATTGTTAGACCCCAACGAATACTGCACGCTATTCAAATCTCGGTGCATTGCATGACAATTATAATTATTGAAACAGTCTTAATCTGAGTGTAATTATTGAAAAACGGATGAATTAAAGAATAGTTATTTCATTCGATCTGAAGAAATATGAATTACTTTCAGTCAACTTAGGTTGAGGATCTAAAAATGTTAGCGTGGTGCCATATTTATCAAAATTATATTTCGCATATTTTTTGCATCGAATGAAAAAAGTATATGAAAAGGTATAACCTTCTCAGAATCCACGCGGGCAAAGCCGCAGGCATAAGCTAGTAATATGTATTTAATCATGACAGCTCACGGTCGCTGCGCATTGTTTTCTGCTGGAATATTGATTGAATTCCCCCTCATTCAGTGTTATTCAATGTCCAATGAGGAAACACTTATTTTTATAAGTTTTTTTTTGTCATTTAACAAACGTCGTCCCGATTCTGCGACTATGCTTATTACCGATGCTGCCAAGTGAGCACACTTCTCCCAACCGGTAATTTTGGCGAATCCTCTGGGTTTTCCAACCAGAGGTACGGTTCTTCAACGAGCTCAACATCTATGAACTCAGGACCGCCATCTTTACGTCCCCTTCAAAAGACGGCATATCTCTCGATATATTTTGTGCTCATTGATATATTGCCTGCTGCCGCGTATATGCTACTATGCTGCAGTTGTACGGGGCTCATTAACGCGAACGTTCCTTGGCAGGCAGTGATTACCTATCCAAGTACTAATCGCGCCGAGCTGTGCTTCACTTTGGATATCGATAAGACTCTCGTCAAACTGACCAGCTGGCCGGTTCTCCATACGAGTTCTACATTCTGTTAGCAATGCCCCAGTTATGGAAATACCATGAACATAAAGGTACGTGAAGATATGATAATTATGTTCCTTGGAGTAAGAGAAAAAAACGGATCATTGGTTCTTCTCACCCCAGTTCTCCAAAAAAAAAATTTTCCACTGTGCGATTATTGCATGGCCAAATTAGGTCCAAATGAATTAAAATCGTTCAGACATCTGCATCAATTACTTTTTAATGACTGCCAACTCCAGTTTCCATCGTTCATCGGACATATGTGAAACAAAATCTCAATCCGTGATCATCATTTGAAAAATTCCCACATATTTCTGTATTCTGATAGGTTCAAACATGAAACTGCATCGAACCTAAGTCCGACTCATGTCACTCGTGCACTTCTCTCTGAAAACACTTTCTAACTTATTCAAGAATAGCAATTCATATGTGCCTTCCATTGCCCAAATGAACTTGATCGAATGAAATATTTTCATGAAAAAAAGTCCCTGCAATTTCAAGAGTAATTCGTTGTGACAATGATACTCTTTTCCTGTGTTATTTTGTCTCGCCTCCTTCGTTTTATCTTGTTTCTTGTCATAATATACAAGACGATTATTCCTCATTTCGTGCTCTCATTGACTTGCTGCAGCTGTGAGATGTCTACTGCAACATGTTGGATCATATATATGTACGTTCTGAGGGAGTTTGAGGAAAAATAATATGGAAAAAAAGTCGAAAGAGTTCAGGTCTCCACTCTCTCGACCAGCGTATTTAGTCACGGGGGAATCGTGTTCATATACAAATAAAGTTGACTGTAGCGTCCACTTCAATTCACTTCAGTATTGTGGGGAAACCTCTATCTGGAATCTTCAGAGGGATGGAATCATACGTTGCGTATTGGTATAGTAGAAAGTCATTGTTGAAGTCCCTAGCCTGGAATAAAGAATAGAATATATCAATTGGTATTTCTGTAATTTTCCCATATGCGTTCGTTTTGGAGATTTCTTGAGGTATCATTTTTTGGACGATGTGGTTTCCGAAATAGGAAATATGGTTATACTCGTAATTCATTCTACTACGAAAGTATTTTAGAGTGCATGATAAAAATATCCCCTCTATGCGTTTGACAAGAATTATCATTTATATTATAGCAGGATGCCACATTTCCTTTATTATGGAAATTGTTGGGTAATTATATTGAAAAACGCCGGCAGATGATAAAAATGTTTTATTCTCAAGATTCTAGGTTTTTCACTGTTTGTAACAATTTCATACATTTTAACTGTTTTAACTTCGATTCATCGACCGATCTGAGCAATTTATCGTTCAGATCTTCAAAATTGTACAGATAAATCGGACTGTATAAAATAGGAAAGTTGTACGATAAATCCACAGCAATGATTTGATGCGATGGTTTGTCGTTTGACATAAACACGACGATTTATCTGCAGTTAAATCCGTCAAAATATATGCCGATAATTTGCAAACCACAATTCGACATGTTTTGAGCTTGAAGAGGATCGTACTCGTGGTAGTAGATTATTTTTCATAGGAATGGCGTGCAAAGAGTTCATTACGGATTTACTTGAGTTATATTGTGATAGTCCGTGTTTATGGAAAACAACTAGTTCTGAATTTACAAACAAAAATATCAAAAACAAAGGCTATGAGGAGTTAGTTCACATAAGCAGACAAGACATTTGTACAGCAAAAAGTAACGCAGCAGTTTTGTCCATGTTCAACTTTTACCACGCACAAATTCAAACTCTCGAACACCACTGAACGCCAAAACCTCATCTCGTACCTCAATTTCAACGTTTGATCGGTCATATTTTTTGAAATGACGAAAGATCACCGATCACAGATAAATTGAATACATTTGTCCAAAGAATCGTTACAAACAACACATACGTACAAATAAATTGGACCAATTAATTTGACCAGACAAATTGGTCCAATAAAACTTTGCGTTAATAGATCATGTACGATTCAACTGAGATATTTTTCTAAGCAATTTATCTAACGATAATTTCTAAAAAAATATATTGCATTTGTGAAATCACAGCTCTCCTTTGGTATCCTAGGATGAGGAGCCATGGTAGAATGCCACCTATAGAAGTTAGAAGTTATTGAAAAATATATAGTTGAAATAATATTCAACAAAACACTCCTGTGGGGGCTTCAAAGTAAAATATTTCATCAAAAATAAGTGAATTTGAAGTTCTTGGAGACATTTCGCCTCTCTGCTCGGTACAATTTTCCTGTAGTGTTGGTTGGGAAAAATCAGATCGTTCATCCGCGGTACATAGTAATCGTCATATAAAGTATTTCCAATTGAGCAAATTACTGAAAACTTCATTTACTATAACCATAATCCTTATTATCGATCGTCAATTTATCAAGAAGTGCTTTCCACAGCTTTTCCGTAAATGTTTTCACTTTGTGTTTTATACCGAGTCCAGGTGCACGTTTTGCTATTGTTTGATATCATCATGTATTTGGTTTTCATGAAAATTTAGTTTTTTTTGCTGAAATATTGCTGTCCAATACTTTCAAGTAACCAATTGAAACAACCATAGGTTCAGAATAGTCCATACCTTTTTGAAGGAACTGCACTTTTCAACCTTATGTCCGTCTTTCTTACAGTATTTACATCTGAAAAATATTTCTTGTTGGATGGACGTAGAACAGACATATTTTTTCGTTTTTCTTGATCCTGCTAGTTTCCTTTCTCTATCGAGTTCTGATTTTAATTGCCTATATCTTCGGGATTTGCTACTGGAAACCATGCTGCTTTTTTAGATTGATAATGAGTTTTATTGAGGGTTTTCATCCATTTTCTCTTCGGACCTTGTGGAAACTTCATCTATATTCATTTCAGTTTTTATAGGAAGACTTCGTTTATATTATTTTTCAAAGGAAATACATTTTCGTGACAGGACTAGTTTTTATTTATTTGACACACCAAAAACAAAAGTATAAACATTTGAACAATAAATAATCGCAGGAACAACAACCACATCTACACCTTGACATTGTACGACCTACAGACTCGAAGGGCAAGCCTATGAATCGGTACTGAAGTAGAGACTATGAACAATCCGCTATTCAGAACAAGGTAAAGGAGGGCTGTCCATCCTTTTATTGGAAAGAGACAGCACCCCGCCTGTCCTGAATTTCAGAAATAGGACCAATAGTGCCATACCCCAATCTATAAATCAACATGATATACAGATGGATCAAGATTTGGGAAAAAGTCCGGCGTAGACGTATACGAAGGAAGAACAAAGAGAGAAATCTCAGTTCCATGCCTCAGTGTTCCAGTATATGCTATACTCACCTGCGTCCAGGAAAACCTTGACAATAGAAGTCAAGGACCTACTGTTATCTACTCGGACAGCAAAGCTGCAATAATAACGTCACTTAAATGAAATGTTGATTCTCCAAAAAATATCGTTCGTGGGCTACAGAGATCACTGCCGTGCTCTCTCCATTCGGCTTCAGAACATACCACTTCCAAGGGCTTATATTTACTACTCTCCCCTCGAAATGCATAAGAACAAAGCGGATCACGCTTTACAATCTGATTCACATCAGTATCATACGAGATCAGGAAATTTGCTGAGAACGACAAGATACAGGCTTTCAGTGTCCCAAAAAAAATCTCTCAATATAAATTTTTATAACAAACCACCTGAAGCAATGAGGAGGCTGAATTTCTACAGAATACAATACAGTACAAAACAAAAAATTAAATATTTTTTACTGAAGAACTGTTTTCACTCGGAAAATGAGTTACTCATCTATGCGTTCACAAACGTAGATTTGTGAAAAACACTCAACCATTTGGGCTTCGATTTTATTTCACTCACGTTGAATTGTGTTTTGATTAGATTGTGATTTGTCTTTTCAATCATAATGTTAACTCGGTGATATTAGTTGTAGCTCTTAGGGCCGGTATTATAAATATGTTTTGAAATTCACTTTAATTTTATCAGTCAAGTTAACTTTAGCTTCAAAATGTCAGTTTTATAAAAACAGTGTTTTTCAAATGAAAAGAAGAAGGCAAGAAGTGAACCTACAATTTCTCTCTTGGTTTCTGCACTGTGTCTCAGTGTTTTGTATTGTTATTTTGTAAAGTGTTGTTCTCTTCTTTGGTGAATATTAATGAAAATATATGGATAGACGAGCAATTTCGCGCGTGACCTTTCCAATAACACTGCTAGCAGTTTACTTGTGAATACCCCAAAAATCACCAGCAACTACCAAGAATGAACCAGTTGCATGGAATCTGAGTGTAATCAACACTTGTGTGATGATTTCTAAGAATAAAAATATTAACAATCCTACATAATTAAAACAGGTACTAGAAATGCTGACCTATTAGTAGGTCTTTGTCAATTTGCTTCAATGTGCCCCATTAACAAGAGTACAGACTCTCTTGATATTCGAAATCGGTTTTTAAATTCTGTTTCGTTCCACAAGGTGACATGGTCTAACCGATTTCTGAATATCCTTTGTCACCGAGGGGCTTAAACAATATTCTTCTTCATCATCGGTTAAAAGTTCCTCAAAAGTAACGAGGATATCGTTTGCTAACATTTTGCGGAAACGAAAAATCAAAACAATAAAATTGATGTTATATGACTCATATGCAATATTGACAGGAGCAGGGGAATTGTCGACGTTCGAAAACCACCATTTTCTACAAAGTTAACTTTAACCACCGACATAACCTTAATCTAGACCGCTAGAGGTCATATACCCACCACTCGAAAAATTCATCCATATAGAATTTACGTGAACGTGTCTGCGGAAAGCGCAGAAAGCACAAATAATGTCATTTCAGACATTGACATCTAACGAGGAGCCATTATGTGATTTTGAATCGTCACAGACACAAAATGCGCATGCTCTAAAGGCTCTTTGATATCTTGTAATTGGATGAATTCTCTTCATACGGGATCAGCAGTCTAGATTAAGGTTATGTCGACACCCGTTGCACCCGATAAAGTTAACTGCTACATTTTGAAGTTAACTATAACATGTAACTTCTAGTTATCTGTCGAAATAGTTTTAATACCCACCCTTAGATATAGAAATACTTTTTATTTCAAAAGACCTGTTACTAATATAGTCAGTGAACTTTACTCTACTCTATGAATCAAATATAATATTTTTCATTTAAAATATAAAAATCACGGAACACTCGAAATTGTTGGATACAGAAGCTTCGAATTGTGCGCTTTTCAGTATTTTCCCTACAAAAATCAACCACAAATGAGCAAACATGTGACCAAACTACCAAAGTGTCAAAAGTTCTGTTGATTCAGCGACCGCGAAACTTTGTACCTCAATTGGCATTTCGTATGCCCGATGCGCTGTTTATCCTACCTTCTTCGAAGGATAGAGTGATCAGGATGAATGGCAATTTGCGAGCCGAGAGACGATGTTCATTTGCGTTCGCCGAGGTTTCTACTTTATCACTCGGTTGATATTGCGGAAATCCGCTTTACGATGTCCGTCACGTACGTCGGGGCTGTGTATTAGGCCTTATTGGGGAGGATTTGCATAATTTCCAAAGTATTACCTCCGATTGTTATTGTCTGCCGGTTTTCCGTGGTGCGTAAAATTATTATGGTATGTTTGTTCGGAACAACTTTGTAATGGGATATGACAAAGTAATCTGATTATAATGCATCATGACATTAACATCGGAAGAAAAATATAGGCAAATGAAATTTGTAATTTGAGAGAAATAAATGAGATGCTCATTGGGGATTTCATGCAAAGCTTGTTGTAGGGGGTATCAAAAGCATATAACGTGGAATAGAAAACTGGAAAATAGAGGACATTTAAAAATTGCATTATGAAAAAACGTTTTTGTGCAAATGCAGCGCATTTCTCAAAATAATATAATAGTTATTTATGATACAAGTGTCAAATGTGATATTTAATTTTGTGAGTGGAAAATATTGCGAAACGAGCGTTAGCTAACCACGAGCAAAATGAAAACACTTTAAACAAATGTATCATACAATATTTTTTGTACAATTGTTACTGATAGTAGAAAAAGAAAACAAAACTCATTTTTGATTAATTTTTGTAAGATTCGAACCTACGATATCTGGACTAAGAGGGTGGACACTCCAGCTATTTGAGCTAAGAAAGTACTTTGTAATAAATTCCGGTATTCTGTATTTCCAGTAATATTTACTAGAAATTGAACAATTAACACAAAAAAAATGTTTCTGGACGATTTGAAGATTTCTCTGTCTATATTTTATCTGATAATCGTAATGGTCATCTTGGATAGTGACCACAAACAGTGCTTAGTTTCTTCTTGATCGTACCTAAAACTATTGGAAATATAAATATAATGGAAGTTAAATTTGAAATTGATCATTCAGATTGCTTTTTTCCGCCACAAATTCAAGAAGTTGCGAACAGAGCAACTTTGGATCTATTGCCTGAAAAACGATGGCAACAATATCAAACTGCCTATATTGGATTCATCGAATGGAGAAAGTTGAAGACAAGTTCACTGAATGCGTACTTTTAGTTTATTTCGAAGAAATATCGAAGTTATGGGAGTCATCAACGATGTGGTCTGAATTCTTTATGTTAAAAGCTGGATTGAAAATCAAAATAAACGTGAATATAAGCAGTTATCATGTGTTGATAGCATTTTTGAAACGAACAAATCAAAAATTCTGACAACAATTTGACAGATTTTTGAATGGTGCTTCTGAACTCAAATTGAGCATAGATGAGTCCGAAGAAACAACAAACTCATCACTAATTTATATTTCGGATACCAAAACCAACATTCAACGAAATTTTTCCATCGTTGGAAACTACATTAATCTTTACCGTGAATATGCTGCATTTCGCCAACTTCCATAACTCATCGTCGGTTTTTCCTAAATTATTGTAATAACAATTGTACAGTTGGAATATTTACTTTCGGAAAGATGCCCACCATCATTGCCGAATTTTGGAAATCACCAGATCTGCGGCAATTTACTGGCCATTATTTTCGAAGATCTTCAGTATCGTTGTTAGCAAATTCAGGAGCAAATTTGAGAACAATAAAACGACATGGAGGATCATCATAATTTTACTTTCAACACTAGTTCTGAAAATATTTCCAACAATAGTGTTGAAAATTATTTTGACACATCATGTGAAAATGTCAGTTTTTAATTCACATATCTATGAACTGAAATACTTATTTGTGTAAATGATACCAAAAGTGTATATTTGTTGCACGATGCATGAGGTTTGCAGGTCGATACGAAGTGGAGAGCTGCAATCATGCAACAAATATGCTTTTTGCACATGTTGTCCACAATAATAATAATAAATAATGAAAAATACAAAAAAAAAATCTATACTTTGTTATACACAGTTGTTTAGTTGTTTTTTTATTTTTGAATTTTAAAAAAAAAAGATTAATTTTTAAAAAATTTTAATTAAAAACTTAAATTATTTATAAAAAAAAAATATTTCTCTGTTAATTCATTGAAAGAAGTCAATGATGATTTTTAAGAAAAAAATTTTTTAAAAAAAAATATTTGAAAAAAAAATTTTTATTCATAATTTTACCAATGCAATAAGATGGTGAATATTTTTTTTTTAATACCAATATAGTCTGTTTGTTTATAAACAATTTCTTAACAAATGACGTAAACATTTTTTTTCCAATGCTAATTCATACATATATCAGATGCAAAAACAGCAATAATAGGATATTATTAAAAAAAAAATTTTTGATAACATTCTTTGGAAATTTCACTTTTTGTTTATTTAAAAAAATTATAATTAACAAAATAATAAACTTTCATAAAAAATTTCAGCCCAAATTTCGTGCGTTAAAAAAAATTATAAATAATAGAGATAGAGTTCCGGGAAATTTCCTCTTCTTTCAGGATCTTTTTTCATAATTCCCTAAATATCATTATTTTAGAAATAATCAACAAAAAACGAAAGACCTTCTTTTTTAATCTTATTTTGTTAATAACAATCGCAATTTTTTACGTGCAAATAAACCCTTAAAAAACATTTTTCTAGACGTCATTCCAAATCGGATGAGCTATCGCTCATATTTTTAGGAGCTTTATATCTATTTAACTCGTTTTTGAACTTG